>CM052251.1:2160359-2176475 GCA_028455795.1 Lasioglossum marginatum | reverse complement strand
ACGTAAAAAACTAATCATATTCAAAGTTTACATCGGGGAATTTGTAGCATTTCACTTTGAGATGAACTTTTATTTTCATTTCTCCACCAATCAAGCCGTGGTTCATACATTAAAAAATACTAATATTCAAAATATAAACCAGCGAATGAATTAATGAATTTGTAGCATTTTACCTCGAGGTGAATTTTTATTTAAATTTCTCTTCCAATCAATTCCTGTTATAAATCTGAAGAAATAGTAATTTTCAGAGTGATCAACTCTGAGACATCAACCGACTTATTAATTTTGACTCTAATTTCTATTCTAATCAATTCTTATTTTGAATATAAAAAATAATTGTTTAATGAATTCACAGCATTGCCTTAAAGTTAATTATTATTTTTCGTTTCGTCAATTCCCGTTATAAACACAGAAGAAAATAATAATATTATATACATACATTTATCTTGAAATTAATATTTACTCGAATTTCTCTTCGAACCAATTCTTGTTTGAAGCTCAAAACATTATAATAATTCACATATGATATCTCTACTGTTCAGATTAGCATACAATAGAGTTAACAAGGCAGAAATTAGTTAAAACGGAACAAGCATTTCATCACGGAAATACGTCACACGTGCTACGGAAGTTCTACGTTACACGACAACCGTACGGAACTCCTCGAATGAGTGTCTTGTCGCAGCTGTATTGTCTAGCAACGTGTTTGATTATTGTGCGGTGAATATTGATGAGTATCGATGTGACCCGATTCTTAATAGCCCTGATTTTCAGTCAAAAAAAGTACGATGACCATACAAGGATAATTACATGCACAATTTCATCAACTGATTTCCTCTGTCCCAACGATCGTGAAACCGTTCAACGGCTTGTCAACTTTTTGACCATTCAAAGTACCATTGATCAAGAGGACTCCAATAAACGCAATAAATGTGTATTCTATGTCTACGCGACTGGAACTGTACGGCTGTACCACTTACGAGTTAACCCTCCATCTGTCAAATGGATCCATTAAACTTAATCATTCGTCGAGAATATTATTAATTATCTTGAAATATAACTGATTGGCGTATCGCGCAGTAGCAAAAACTCTGTCGACTGTAATCATTAGATTGCGGATGTTTAATCAATTTTCAATTTTTATAGACCAATTTTAAGAAAATGGCATGAAATAACTCTTGGCGTTTAGCGCAGTAGCAAAAACTCTGTCGACTGTAATCATTAGACTGCGGATGTTTATTCAATTTTCAATTTTTATAGACAAATGTTAAGAAAGTGGCATGAAATATCTCTTGGCGTTTAGCGTAGTAGCAAAATTTGTGGCGACTGTAATGATTAGACTGCGGATGTTTATTCAATTTTCAATTTTTATAGACAAATTTTAAGAAAGTGGCATTTTAATGGGAACCAACTTTGTAGAACCAAAACACACAAATAAAAATCTTACTAAATTTTACTGAATTTTGTATTCTACATAAATGTGTAAATATCGGCAGTCTAGTGATGATTAGGGTTGCGAATCCTAACCCGAACCCGGTTACAAAACCCATCCTAACCCGCCTAACCGGGTTACAGAAGTCTTCTGTAGCTCGGCTAGGTGTTCTGATTAAAATGCCTATTTCGGTATAACCGATATTCCACCGAAACCGGAATAAATGCCGGTATTTTTCGGTTTTTAGAATGCAAAGGATGCCCTATATGAAAGAGAACACAACAGTTCATATCATTTGCAGTGCAATAAAATTGTTAGAGATTTAGGTGAACTATTCATGCATCAATTATCTATTGCATGCGCCTCACGTTTTTCGTTTTAAATCTTACACGTATTTTCATAGCTATTAAAAATTCACAACCACTAAAAATCATTAAAAAATTAATCCTATCTACTTTATTAGCGAAAAATGTGTTTTTTTTTAACTTGCGGAACTTATTTCTGTTTAATTAAGATTATTTTGCAGGATATTCCATATATGTGCTTTTTTAAAGGTCTTAAAAATTTTCGGGTTCCACTTTCTCAAGGGTTAAAGTCTTATAAAGAGAACTGCGTTTAAAAAAATCCTAAATGGAACCGTTAAATGGACCGTTAAATAGATCCGCAGCAAGCCACGGTCGCGGGCTCTAGCATAGGCATCTCCCGGGGTGTAGGGGGGTGTAGAGGTGTACAAGTACTTTACGGAACATTCTAGACCCCTAGTTAGAATTATTGGAAGTTGAAAAAAATTGTTCGTTCTTAGTTGAAGAAGTTTAAATATGCCTCGAGTGTATTCCGTTCATGTATTCATTTTCTGATCATGTATCATGTTTTCTGTTCTTCGAGCAGTTTTTCTTTCTTTCTTTCACTTTGTCATGTTCTTTGAACTTTCCAGCTTTCCTACGGTCGGCTGTGAAAAGCGCGACAGTTCTATGTTCTCTGGCAGAGGTGCGTGACCCTTGTGAAAGTTCACATGCATGACACATGCGTCACAGGATCAGAGAGATCCACGAACCAGCCGAGATCAGTCGAGCAACAAACTCGCCTAATCGCTTCCATATTTCTGTGTAATTCGAGGTGTTGGCGCAACATCCTGTTTCGTGGAGCGGTGTAATTGATAAACAGAGGTGCGGTTTTGCGGGAAATATTTAATCGAAGGCTTGTAATTAATATTGAAAGGTGATTTCGAGAATTAGAATATCGCTGGCGCGGTCGACGTAGCTGTCATTTAGAAAATCGGAGTAGACATTGGCTGGAAACGAGATTATAATAATTAGACTGCGGATCTTTATGAAAAATAAAAATATTCTGGATCGATTGGAGGAAGCAGTAGTTAAATCGAAATTCATCTCACCCCCTTAATAGTCTTTTTACATTGAAAACAACATGACAATAGTCTTAGATTTTTTATATTTTTCACGGGGTTTGTATTTCACCCAGTTAATTTCTTCATAAATGCATACAAATCCGCAGTCTAATAATATTATTCTATAAATTCTATCATTCTATTTACCAACTAATGTTTTCTTCGAACTGTAGTTTCTGTTAAAACTAAATTTTATTGTGCTAAATATTTCTAATGTTACTCATTTCTCGACTGATATTAACTGCTGAGCTGTAATTTGTAGCTATTTTAATTGCTTCTGTAATTACATTAAATGTAATGTCACTCTATGTTTATGACTTGTAACGTATATGTCTACTAACAAATTAATGAATTCGGAAGAATTCGATGGGCTACGGGCACTGACTTTTACGAGTCAAATGATAAATGATTATTGTTACGTGACAATACGTCTCGATAGAATTATTATGAAAGTAGATTTGTAATCTTGTATACGTAACATTTTTCTCGCCTCAATCGCTTCTCCAAATAAAATTTTAGATAATGCTCGTCGCGCACGTGCATTTTTATTATTAACATCAATTATATAACGGATTGTAAGGAGTTACACAAGATAACTATAAATGACATATATTTACTTACTCTCTAAAGTTATGCAACCACAATTTTTAATAACACTCACTTACTGACATATACGTAGATTAATATATTACTCAACAATACACAAATTGTACAATTTGGAATTTTAAATGTAATATACAATAAATTCAATTGCAAAAGAAATGGACGATTAAACAGGTATTTAATTTTTATCGTGACACGAATATTCCATTATTCGAACGTTCACCGAAGCTATGAATTTCATGGCAAGATCATAATCGTTATTAATTGCTAACATTCTAAAAAAGTGGGTAATGCTCAATTTTCTCACGTGGTTAGTACAGGAGTTTATAGAAATATCCGTTTATATCGCAGCATTAACTACTGCTTCATATTTTCTAAAATTTATATTACGTTTTAGATACGCATCGTAAAGCAGATGCTAACAATACGGGTAAGTGCTATATGACATTAAGAAAGCAGATAAAACTCGCGTTATTCTATCTTTAGTACACGGTACGTTATCACGCATCGATGAATGCGATGATAAAACTCAACGTAAAATATCGTATGAAGTTCGCAGACATTTCAAGAAAATTTTTCTCCGGTTACGAGAACTGCGATTGATGTCACAATTCTGTGGATAACTCACTATTTATCTGGCATGCGAACGTTTCTCTTCGGATAATGGAATATTTCATCAAGAATACATATTTCACCAAGAATAAAAACTAAACAAAATATCAGAAAATAACCATTGGGTCTAATAATAAATAATATATTAACTTTTCCAATCTTTACCTCTAGTATATTGTCGATTGCAGGTTTTTATGCAAACTAAAAATTGCTTGCATTCGTTACAAGCAATCTTATTAATTATCTTGAAATATAACTTTAATTTTCAATTTTTATAGACAAATTTTAAGAAAGTAGCATGAAATAAAATTGTACTTTTAATGGGAACAGCTTTTATAGATCCAAAACAAATAAAAATCTTACTAAATTCTACCGAATTTTATATTCTACATAAATGCATAAAGATCCGCAGTCTAGTAATGATTATGAGTAGACAGCGGATCTTCATGTAAAATTAAAATTTTCTACCCGAATTGCAGCGAACTTCAGAGAAATAGGAATTTATTTTCTTTCTGAATATGTCTAATTGATTGAAACTATAATACAATCATATTTCTAAATTCTTCTAGCCATTTTACTGTTTTAAATTATAGCTACTCATTTTTTATATAAATACATAAAATCCGCTGTTTAATTATGAGCAACGCAAATACGTCTTTGACTGAGAAAAATATTTTCTAACGTTTCTCTTCGGGCAACGGAATATTTCATCATAAAGAATACACAGCTAATATGTATAGTACAACAACCAAACAGAATATCAGAAAATATATGACCATTGGGTTTAATAAAAAATAATATATTAACTTTTCGAACGTGAATACCAGTCTTTATCACTCTAGTATATTGTCGGTTGTAGATTTTTATGCAAACTACATATTGCTTGCATTAGTTTCGATCTACAGGGGTTACATTTATTTGCTTAGTTAGTTGTAATAAGCTGGAGATAAAAAATACACCAGTATTTTTCAATTTTTTACAGTTTTGCAGTTTTGTTTTAATGCATAAAATCTGCAGTCTATTGATAAGCTGCTACTAATTAATTCTTTAAATTTCATTATTCTTTTAGCAATTTAAAATAATTTACGGTAGGTATACATGTCTACAGGCAGAATCGACTTTTATTCATTTTATCATCAATTATGAAGCACGTTATGATTAGACTCCCGATTTTAAGATTTTAAGAATATTATTACGCTATTTTCGATTTATTCAAACCATTAAAAGAAGAAATACTTTGTTACAATTAATGCAGAACATTGTTCTTTTGCAGATAAATATTGGTGAACAACGATAAGATTCGACGCTATGCTGTCACCTTGTTAATCTTTAATACTGTCGCCACGAAGTTCGCATAAACGACAATTACATTAACTGCCCCGTATAATATAAATGTTGGACAACGAACCACTGCCGCCGGTGACAAACGACAACGCTGACTTCAAAAGCGCCTCGTGACAGTGACTTTTCGCCACCCAAGCTATCTTTAGTTGGTCATCGAGCCGCCAGCTGCCAAAAACGAAATGGACGACAGCAGCCCTTACTTACGAAGCGAAGTATATGTAGCTATCGTTAGGTCACAGGGGAATTTTCGTGACCTGAACATTTCGAGAATTTCCAAACTCTCCTAAGGGACTTTATTTAACAGATAATTTTTAATTTTATTCAATCATTGCGACATTAACGCTACCAAGTACAAACGCGACCGATATATTAACCCTTTGCACTACGAATTATTTTCCAATTTTGTTGTCAACGACTTCTTACTATTGGGTTGGCAAGAAAGTAATTTCGGTATTTTAAGTTGAAATAAAACAGAATTTCTTTATTCGAACTTTAATCAATAAAATATTTTTTTATTTATTTTCTTTTGCATAAGATCATCGAACAAAAAGGTAAATATCTTATTGGCTAAAGTTTATAGTTTGAATAAGAAAATTGGGCTGTATTTCACATACCAAAATTACTGTCTTGCCAACCCAATATTTTTCCTTGAAATTTATTTCAAAGCACAGTTCCTTGACTCCTACTTATTTTAAACAATTTTGTTTACTAATTATATTAAATATAGCTCTCTTAAACTTTGTTGTAATTTATATTTGTGGAACTCATATTTATTTTTAACTAAAAAATACGACGCATTTCTCAATTTTTTCGGAAACCGTTTGTTTTACGAAAAAAAGGTAATAGGACATAAAAGACGCAGCCTGTCCAAAGCTACTGGTTTTATCTAGCATATTTTTCGACGCGGTAAATGGTTTAGAAGATATTCGCGAAAAGCGATTTTATGAGCATTAAATTAAATTATTTTAACGCACGGTTTTATTAATCCAGCATGTTGAGTCGAAGCGACTGGAATTGCAAAGGTGGGTCCAATGACGTTGCGTGGTCGTAAATACTGTGAAACTTGTTATCATGTCGGCTACAGTCTATAGTTTACTAACGTCAACCGTAGCATCGTCAACAACGTTTCAGCCTTGCATATCCTGACCTCGGGGAGTAATTCACCGATGAAATTGGAGGAAAAAATTCAATACAAAGCGATCGTCGCCAGAACCGGAATTTCCAACATTTTCAACTTTTCCTTATTTTTAACGGCACACAGTATACGACACTTTAACACTAACCTTTTACCTCGACCGATCTAATGACCGCTTTCACATTCTTTATTTTTTAATTATTGAAATTATAAAGATGCTTCCATTAGGAATTATTTAATAAATTTCTTTATTCGAGCACGCATTATTATAAAAATGGTGAAAAATCTACATAAATTCAGTCTTATAATTTTTATAAATTACAATATTATAAACGACACATTTTGAATCTGGTACGATTAAATGCATGTATGCATAATCGTTGGAATTTTACCACAGGAAACATAAATTCGGCAATTAATTTCTTCGACTCCAGATTACGCCGCTCTAAAAGCGACCACATGTGCAATTATCGTTTGCAAAACTGAATCAGCTTAATACGGGCATTTAATTAAAATAAAACTTGCAGCAATCTCGTGGCGTAGCTAGACATTATGCAACGAAATGACAGTCGGAAACAATGTGTCAATATGGTCCTCGGCAGAGAGCAAGTCTCCACGTCATCGCTTTCTCACTTAAGAAAATTAAGTGTTTCAAGATCTTTGTCCTTGAGGTAAGATATTCGCGCACTCTCAATGAAGCAATTTAGAACCGAAATAACTCACTATGGAGCGAAAGGTTAGGTGACCTTCAGAATGGCCGATAAGTAGCATACGACATAGTCCACTAAATTCTTTGAGAAATATTTTCCATCTGAATAATACACAAAGCTATTACTAACGATTTAACACGATTTCTTTCCAACAACTCCCTACTATTGGATTGGAAAGAAAGTTCGGAGCGTTTTCAAGTTAAGAATCGAAGATAAAATTAAGGTATTTATTCATATGTTTATTCAATAACACGAGAAGTTACCTCGAAAGTGGTAAAAAGTAATAGAACAGAATGGGAAATATGTTATTGAATAAATTTATGAATAAATATCTGAATTTTAGCTTTCAATTTTAATTTACAAACGCTACGAACTTTCGTTCCAACCCAATATTTTAAGAGTTCCATTTGAAAACTTCAAAGGACAGGTCCTTGACTGCTACTTATTTTAAACAATTTTGTTTACTAATTGTATTAAATATTACACACACACGCATACAAACTTTGTTGTAATTTATATTTGTCGGACTTATATTTGTTTTTAACTAAAAAATAAGACAAATAAATAAAGAACCAAATACACATTGTATAAGAACCCGTTTTATTCACATTTCTCTTTCTCTGATGTCGAGTCACACAAAGGAGTGCAAAGGGTTAATCATTTCGGAATGTGTATTAGTAGCAAACAGACATCGGATCTTTGTGCAAAATAAAAATTTTCTACCCGAATTGCAACAATCTGGAGTGAAATAAAAATTTACTTTTTCTCTTAATACGTTTAATAGGTTGGAAATAATATGTAACACAGTATATTTAAACTCTTTTAATTTGTTTACAATTCTAAATTACGCCTACTCATTTTTGTTATAAATGCATAAAAACCGCTGTCTAGTAACAAACGTTAGCATACTCAAGAAGAGCGTTATGCCCTAACTAAATATATTAATTGGCACATCTGCTTTAATTGTTTGAGTTTAAGACATCAGTAATTAATGCAATTAATTTGTGACTTGGCGAGCTACTCGATTAATGAGGGACGAAGAAGATTGTTAGAAGTTCAGTCAGTTCATGAATACAGACGGTTACAATGGAAGCGTGAAGGAGAATTTCCTCTTGGTAAGGATACAATTAATAATGGTGTAATTACGAACGATAGCATCACACGTGTGGCAAGTAATAATCCTATTACAACTTCTACCCTTTTTATTCAATTTTTATTCTCACTTTCGAGGTTTGAAACAATTCTTTCACGAAGCATTTGATTAAGGTATGAAAGAGGTAGACTGCGGATTTTATTCATTTATGGCAAAACTGAGTAGGTGAAGCATAAAATGAATTGAGTATTACTGGTACATTATTTACAATCCATTAAAATTGTTAAGAGAGAAAGTCAATTTTTATTTCACTCACTTTTCTTGTAATTGATACAAACAATTTTTAGTTTGCACAAAGATGTAGTGTAGACTGCGAATTTTATTCATTTATGGCAAAACTCAGTAGGTGAAGCATAATATGAATTGAGTATTAATGGTACATTATTTACGATCCATTAAAATTGACTTTTTCTCTTAACAATTTTGTAGGAGAAAATTATTTTCTAAATTAATACTCAATTTTATAATTGAATATTAATGGTACATTATTTACAATCCATTAAAACTGACTTTTCAAAATTGACAATTTTAATGGATTGTAAATAATGTATCAGTAATACTCAATTCATTTTATGTTTCACCTACTTAGTGTTGCCATAAATTAATAAAATCCGCAGTCTACACTGCATCTTTGTGCAAACTAAAAATTGTTTGTATCAATTACAAGAACAGTGAGTTAAATAAAAATTGACTTTTTCTCTTAATAATTTTTATTTAACTGACTTTTCTTGTAATTGTGATACAAAGAATTTTTAGTTTGCACAAAGATCCACAGTTTAACAACGATAATTCGACTTCAATCGAGTACGTGGATGGCAAATACGTGTCTATGCTAAAAAAATAAATGTACGTTGTGTCAATATATGTATCTTATGCATTATCAATTCGAAGAAAGATAATGTGGTATCTTATTTGCGATGGGTTATCCCGAGCAAAAGTGCAGAGAAGTCCTTAGGGAACGAGGAACACTGGACTGCATCAGGTGTCGTCTATTTTTACGCCGTGAATACCGTATCTTCATGCTTTTACTGCATTCAAAGATCGTCGAAAAAGAGTAAAATAGAAGATTTCCAAGGATCCCCCCTTTCGATTTGTTTCACTCATAAAATAAAACTCCAGTTCCTCTTACAATTAGATTATCGAAAAGTGACTTTTAAAGCTTCGCCTTGCATCTCGAGACTAATTTCAACATAAACAAATTGTGAAAACAATTGAATATTCTATTCACAAAATTAGGACAAAATTATCAAAATAAAAATCCTTATAATTTAAAATACCATAGTGTAAAAAAATGCTATTTTCTTAATCAATCCCGATTTTTCAAGTCTCCACGAAAAGTAAACAACGTGGAAAGAATTTCAAAAAATGTGTGACAAGACTGAAAAAAACTGATAAAACATTAGAACAATTTAAGAAATATTGTTATAATATTTCCAATCTATTACGATTATTAAGAAAAGGAGGATAAAGGAGGATAAACAAAGACGATAACTTTTTTAATATTGGACCATACGATTTGAACCTTTTTCAGAAGTAAGAACAATTGGATTGGTACACAACGTGACAAAAAAATTTTGGAAAAATTGCAAGTTCTCGGAATTGCAAAGAAAATTCTAAAACTTTTATTCTGCAAATTTTTTATGTGGGTTTATATGGAAAATTTAGAAAACACGTTTCGTAGATCTTTATCAATTGAACATTTTCTGAAAAGTTCATTTTTTTAAAAACTACAAATTTTCACGATTTTCGGCCTCTGACTGCAATAAATCTAAGCATTCTTACATCTTTCAATGTCTGTCATTTTGCCCAGCATCAGCCGATTTCGATGAAACTTTCACAATGCATACAATTGACACAGATCTACAAAACGTATTTTTTAAATTTTCGAAGTTATAAAACATACAACTTTTACTATTTTCTCTACAATTCCGACCAATTGCAATTTTCGAAAAAATTTCTTTTCACATCCCGTCGTAAACTAATTGTTCTAGCTCCCCAGAAAAGTTCAAATCCTATAATCCAATATTAGAAAAGTTATCATTTTTTTGAGAGCGTCCGAATATTAATGGGAATCGTTAATCACTGTAGCTCCTGTGGCTCGTAATGAATGCAAATAAGTTTCCAAGATGATGAAAAGATTTCCGTAGCATAGACTTCCATTTAGCATAAAGATCCGCAGTCTAATCACGCGAGACGTCGCTCGACAATGAGGTGGAAATTATTTCGTAATTATTTGTGTCAGAAGCCGGAGACGGAAAACATGTTCCCAGGGCGTGACTAATCGTGATATACGTAGCAATCCGATCACGCTTACACGTGTCGATACTTCGAAAATATTACGATGACTGACTGAGACAGAAATGATTTCCTGTTAAACAGGAACGGTGGAGCCGATACGTTCCGCCATCGGCGTCTTCACCGTTCAAAAAAGGCAATGGTAAAACCGACATGCGTGTCCTGACACGCACTGGTAGACAACTTGCATATGTTGCTCCGCGTACAAGTTCAGGTAAGAATAGTCGACTGTAGTGCTCGGAGTAGGGGGAGTTATGAATGAAGTAGTTGTAGGAGTAACGGAGGTGTGTCGCTCCGACGTTAAAGTAACAGTTCTCGATACTTTCGCGGGGCCATAAAAACCGTGAGAACTGATTACTGTCGATTTTATGCAATCGTTATGAAAATGACTAGTCTAGATTTATCCTTATTCTCTCTCCCATTCTCTTGATTTCGTATGAATTTTTCGCACCGACTTTGCCGCCAAATACAGACCCATCTATTCCTGCATTAGGCTCGTATGTACGTCAAATACACCCTCTTGCAAATCAATTTCACCCTTTTACAAATAAAGTATTTTTAACACTAAACCAGAAAATTTTAAACAAAATGAGGTATGCAATTGTAAATTAGTTAGTTATGGGTTTTACCTATACTTTCAATTAACTATGTTAAAAAATATTTTGCACTATTGTTTCTGTTAACGAAAAAGAAAAAAATTATTAATTTCTCATTTCGTGGAAAATATATTTTTTAGTGGAACACTCGCTGCATTTGGATAACAATATTTTTTCATTTACAAGGATATTGTTTACCTCATTAAATGATAATAAAAAATAAAAACTGAATGAAGTTGGTAAAATGTAACAATATTCATTTCATTCGAAATTCGGAAGGAATTATGTCAATTTTGAAATCATAGTTCCATAGTATAGTGTAGTATACTATCAGTAATTAACAAAAAGCAGACAGAAAACGACGAATGAATGAGCAGCTATACTCGACAACTTGCAAATAAACGACTGCATTGTTCCCTCAAATATGTACATTTAGTCAGAAGCATAAGACAATTCTTTAAAAAACAACTGGATGAGTCATATTCTTATGCTAGCAGCGATAAGTCCATTCAAAGATGAGCTGTTATTCGAAGATTTCGAGCAGAACAGAGATTCGCACACAATAAGATCTCGTAGAGCCAAACCAGATAACTGCACAACTGTTTACGAAACCCATACCAGAAACTAAGTGAAGAATCAAAGAGCTATTCAGGTAGGAAATTCACAGAAACTACATTTTCATGTAAAATGAATTTGATTCTAATTGTCAAATTATTTACATTGATCTCTGTCAAATGAACATTCATATAGAAGTACAGGTTTCGCCTAAAATAAAGTATTTTTAAGTATGTTTTTGTAAAAAAAAAATCAAATCAAATGTAAATGAATCGTTAAAAAATCAAAAATTTTATTTCTTGCAAAGATGCACATCAAATACTTATTTGAAAGTAATTACCCATTCATTAACTTTTTAATATATGAAAACTGTTTGCAGGTATGTGTATTGTATGTATTCATTGTAGCCATTTTCTGATTGATAAATTTAAAAAATGAAAGTACGTATATATTTATTGAAATTGAAGCGTATTGAGCATTGAGTTATATTTCCCTCGCAGTTATGATACCGTTCACGTGCGTCTAAATAAATATATAAATTTAATCTAAATAAATAATTTTAAGTATTCTTAACGGGTGAAATTGATTTGCAAAAGGTTGAATTTGAAGTGCAAAACTTATAATTTAATTTATTAAAGTCGGCTGTTGTCGGTATTGCAGAGAAAATAGTAAAAGTTGCATTTTACAACCTTTTTATGTGGGCCTATATTGAAAATACAAAAAATACGTTTTGTAGATCTGTGTCAATTATATGCACTGTGAAAGTTTCATCGAAATCGGTTGATGCGGAAAAAAACGACAGCCATTGAAAGATGTAAGAAAATCTGCAATTTTTACCATCTTTAAACGTTTGTAACTCATTGCAACGTCGAACGATTTTGACGAAATTTTCAGAATATGTTTAATTGACACAGATCTACAAAACGTATTTTTTAAATTTTCAATATAGGCCCACAAAAAAAGTTGTAAAATGCGACTTTTAGTATTTTTTCTACAATTCCGATTAATTGCAATTTTTGAAAAAATTTTTTCTCACATCCTGTAGCAAACTAATTGCTCTAGCTTCTCAAAAAATGTTCAAATCGTATAGTACAATATTTAAAAAGTTATCGTCTTTTTAAGAGTGTCCGAATATTAGTGGGAGTCACTGTATGTCCGTAATATTGTAATAATTATTATAGGGGGAACTCGGAGTAAAAGGCAGCTGCATAATAAAGTTTATCGGCATTTATCGCAGATCAAAACAAAGTCGACCTGCACCCTATAGCTCGACCCTGACTGTCTCGAGGTTGCGTTACCCGATTTCTAACGTTCCGTTCTAATTTTAGGAAAACACGACTCTGCTTCTAATATCGGAAAAGCGGTTTCACCAAAGCCGTGACACAAGACCGATATCGCCGTCCTACCTGCATGAAATTCAGGTAGGAACGCCCATCCGATTTGCATTAGAAAAAAAATATTGTCGAAGATAAAACAAAACGCAGCATTACAAATGTATTCTGAATGTAATCAGATACACCAATCAATTTTAAAGTTCGACCGATATCTTCCACAGGAAACTGCTTCTAACTTCTGAACATCTAGCGACCATGTCGTCATAAACTCAACATTTTCTGTTATCTTTTAATACAAACGCCGTTATGGTTGCTCGCGATTGTAGTCTCATGTGACCGTGTTACACGAGGAGTTTCATTTACGTAGAACTTGGAAATACTTAACACTAAACCTACCACGAGGTTTAGATTTTTTATTTGACAATTATCAACTTTTATCAACAATTGACTGCATCTGTTCTGCATCTGTCGTAAGAGACCGGAGCCACTTGGGAATTTCCTTCATTCTTCAATAGCACTGGTAAACCGAAAATGATATATCGACACTCTTCAATTCTTTTAATCTTCTTTTCAAATAGCAGCCGCTCATTTTCGTCACGGACGCATGAAATCCTCGGGAATCATTAGGCTGCGGATTTTATGCATCTGTGACAAAAATGGGCGCGTACAATTTAAAGCAGAGGACATGTTAAAAAGATTTACGGACATCGGTGTATTAGTGTCAGCTTAATAAGATAATTAAGAGAAGAAAGAATTCGTTATTTGGTTTCTGTGGCTTGTAATCGATGCAGAAAATTTTTATTTTGCATAAACATCCGCATTCTAGTAATCATTAACCCTTTGCACATCCGACATCCGAAAAAGAGGAATGTAAATAAAACGGGTTATTATGTGCATTTGGCTCTTCCTTTATTTATTTGATTATCTTATTTCTAAGTTAAAAACAAATATAAATTACAACAAAGTTTGAGTAATATTTAATATAACTAGTAAACAAAATTGTTTAAAATAAGTAGCAGTCAAGGACCTGTCCTTTGAAGTAAATTTCAAATGGAACACTTAAAGTAGTAGGGAGTTGTTGGCAAGAAAATTGAAAAATAATTCGGAGTGCAAAGGGTTAATACGGTAACAATCCAACGTGATAATTCCCATTTGTTGCAACGAAGATAACAACGTTTGTGAAGATATCCCTAATGCTACGCTATGACAACGTTCATCCTACAACCGATATTTCTTTGATAAAAGCCTGATAGTTTGCTGCGAATCGACGAATGACTACGCAAAAATTCGATCGTCGATTCCGCGATCCTCGCACCTGTCCGCGACAGGTAGCAGCTGTATCAGCTGCTGTGAAAATAAGTGTTGAGACTCTTACCTCCTGGTTCGGTGGCTGAGTGTAACCGTGTATCCCGGGTCACAAGAATAGTATCCTGGAATCGTCTTGTTCACCAGCACTTGGATAAACAACCGAACAAGTTTTCGGGAGGGGGGTGGAACAGGAAGCAAGAACAGTTTCGCAAACTCGGCGACGCGCGAAAAAGCAGAGAGTGCGCGAACGCGATGCGAGGAGCCGTGCAAGTTTCAGCGGCAGCGACTCGTGCGAATTTCGGCGACACTGGACGATTGTTCGATCGGTCGTGATAGAGGAGGTCGGTCAGGGCCGACGTGGCTGCCGCCCGCGAGATGAGAAGATCCCTCCCTCTCTCTTTTTCTTTATTTCTCGCTCACTCGCTCACGCTCTCGCTCTCGCTCTCTTTCCCCGGTAAGATCGAACCCGACGAAAGATACAATCTATCTTAGCCTGAGGCCGAGTTAGGACTGTGGACTCTGACAAGCCGCGAGTGAGAGAACGTAGTCAGCGGGCAAGCCTACCAACTCTCCGCTCCGCTCGGCCCCACCATGATTTTTCGCGATGCACACTTGGTAGCGATAGGTGTGCGCGATCTGTCTCGCGGACGGGGAACCGGTAAAATCGTTCCAGGGAACATCGGCCTACCCGGTTCTGTTCTTCGAGGGAGGGAGGACGCACCACAAGCACTATCGAAATCATCCGATTTCCGAATTGTTTCCGAATTGTGATTAGTAACTTAGTCGACCGCCGCACAGTGAGGTATTTGCACGAAAAAGCTGGCCAAAAGTAGATTTCAAAAATTTTGCGCAAGCTGTACAAATTTTGTTGTTAGTTGAATGTCTAAGGAACAATGTATCAGCATTCTTTTTTAATTTTAAAATTCACGAAGCAGCATACCTCATCGAGAATTAAGAGATTTTATAGCATATTTTTCGCTCTTAACCATTCTCTGAAACATCGTTCGCTTATTACTGATTATCAGGTATTTTAGGGAAATCGTGTAAATGTTTTCGCTGTAGAAATATTTCTGCTAGGTATGTACAGCATTTTCGAGCAAGTTTCAGTTCTTCATTATCCAAATTAGTATAGTTATTAATATTTGAAAATAACCAATAATTTGGAAACATTATTTTCGTCTATAATACTTCGTTAACGGTTTTGTTATACTTTCCGATGAGTCCCGATGTTCTTTCTCGTCTCGTTACATTTGGTAAAGGTTTGTGATCACAGTCCAAAAAGAATTGGTTCCGGATTCGTCCGGTTTGAAATTTTATAGCTAATTTAAGTAAAAATGACATTCCATTAGTAGTCCAGTCAAAGAAAAGTTGTAGAGGGAAATGGTAGGAACACAATTTTTTTTTTCTTTTTTTATAAATTTGTTTGCAAAGTTTCTATCCTACACATTTTTTTGAATTGCAGAATATAATGGCATTATTTCATTCGCAAGAACTCTTAGCGTAATAAAAACAAATAAAATAATTTTGTTTAAAAAAATGATTCGAACAAAAGTTGAACAGTGTTCCGACATCTACAAACTTCGATATATAAAATTTTGAAAATATTTTTTTTACAACAATTAATCAAGGTCACT
>CM052251.1:2108890-2160259 GCA_028455795.1 Lasioglossum marginatum | reverse complement strand
TAAAATTTTGGGGAAAAATATTATTAATCATTTAACTGGATTCGGTATTTTATGGAGAACCAGGAAAAAAATTATTGTCTTCTTTTCAGTGCATTTTAATATAAGCGTGGTTTTTAAAAAGTTTTTTTTATATATTTATTTTCTACTTTTTAGTCTTTACATATCTTGTAATCGATTTTAATTATCACTTCAGGTCGGGAACCCGAATACCCATGACGTCCCGATCTCCGAACAATACAAATGTTCTGGTTCCTGACGCGATCCCGAATTTCCGGGTAAATTTCCGCCCACCCCTAGCAAATAATTTCAGATGAACCGATTCGCAAGTCCTCGAGACATTCCTTGATATTTTCAGAAACTGCATTTCCTTATAAGTCCGAATGGATAGAACCCCTCCAACCAATAAACAAATAAGTGTCCTTGCATAAGACAATTGAAACCAAGAAATAGAAAATTTCATAGTGCAGAGCGTGATACGTGTCAACCACTAAAGGAGCGGAAATCACCATTTGCGCATCGCAGTGCAACAAGGAAATCGTTGTGTGCACACCTTTACCGAGTGTCTTAGAGAGAGAAGCCACTTAGGTAGAGCCGCAGTAACTCTATAACATAAGCGTGCCAGTTGGTGGCAAATTTGCGGATGCGTGCAATTGGCATTGCATATGCCCTGGTCGTATACCTATACGTTGGCAATGGCAAACCAGCTGTCCAATCGGCAGCTATGAAGCAGTTAACTTAATATAGGTGCACTCGGAATGTGTGCCATCGACGACCTCGAGGGCTTCCCTAGGTCAGTGCTAATTCCCCAGAACCGGCCGCTTCTTCCGAATTTCCGGTTGACCTTGAAGACACGCATCGATCGACGCGTCGTCCATTATCCTGCCGATCCCTGGTAGCAGTTTTGCTCCAAAGCTACTGGAAACGTGGAAACTATCCTTGAATCCGTGATCTCTTAACGATGAAGGTCAGCATCCTTTTGAATGATTTTCCAGTGATTAATTGTTATGTTATTCCAAAAAATCTATCCAGGCCTGAATAGTTACGTCCCGGCTAATCGTCCTCTAACAATTATCAGAATTCATACAGATTATCACGCAGTGATGAAAGAAGTATTATTATTTCAATACATTACAATGTCTATACAGAGTGTCCTGAAAATGTATTTCCTTGGATGGGGTGATCCCTGAGGTCATTCGAAGTGACCTTTTCCTTCGCGAAAATGTTCTCCGCGGCCTTGTTAAGTAGTTATTAACGAAAAACACGGACCAATCAGTGCGCGGCTTCTGCGGACAAAGTCCGGTTCGGCCAATATCATGATTGGCCCGTGTTTATCGTCAATAACTCCGTAACGAAGCCGAAGAGAACATTTCCGTAAAGGAAGAAGTTATTTCAAATGGGACTTGGGACTCACCTCTTTCAAGGTGATGCAACATTTTTTGGTAATAGTAACAATACAAATAGTCGTCGGTAAGTACTGTGTTAAATACAATATATGCATCAGATGCGAATAAATAAAAGCTATTTGTAGTGAACGATTGTAATTACCTACGTTGTTAACAAATGAAAAGAGTTTCATTCAATAATTAACCAACGTCAGGACTACCTGTTAAGACGGTATATCTTCTCGTTCTTTCAATCCGGAATGATTATCAGCTAAAATATCGCACCGCTGACAGTCATATTTCCATAGAGAATAAATTGCATGAAGCGGAATTCCTAGTTTTCCTCAGAATTCAGGATACTGTAACGTGCGAGTGTCAGCGGTCGGCTACACCTTCGAATAGCAGCACATGCTTTATTACGAAAATGTTTTCGTCGAGTTCAGCAATCCGGTGATCGTCAATTTTCACTTTCACTTTAATATTTCTTCAGCACAAGTAATTCGCAATGCACGGCCCAGGAATGTGATAATGGTACACGTAATCTCGCAAGACACCGATATTATCGGGCACACCGCGTTTTTCATTAAATAACTACGTGTGTATGTATGTGTAACGTCTCTGGAAAGCATGTCCGCCTCGACGCATAAAAATCCGCTTTATCTGCTCCGAATAATATTTCGCGCATATTTGCGTGACACCGTAATTGTCCTTGATAGCATCGGTGCAACGGCGCCGGCTCGTTATAAATTATTTCCGTGACCGCCGGACAGTTTCTCTTTTTAAACAAATTCTCTATGTGAAATCGATTTTTCTTTCGAATCGGTCGTTCAAATTGCAAAACCTTGCTGAATCTAAGCACACTGAACATTTTGCTACAGCACATACACTACCGCTCATGGAAGTATGGACACTTGAAAATTAAGAAAAAAAATAAAAACAGAAAGTTTCGCGTAATTAGCAATTAAATGAAGGTTCGAATTACATAATGTAGTTATAATGTAGTTCAAATACTGTGTATATAAAATACAATGTAATTCAATTATTATTTGAATAATAAGCACAGCTCTGCCCTTACTCCTAATCTCCCCAACCTCCCCCTACACTTCACATGAGTTTGGTGGGGAGGAGCCAGAAGTGGGGGCAGAAGTCGTCTGCGACTCGCGAGCCGCAAGTTGTCCAGGCCTGCAGTAGATGAATCCTCAATCAGGTTATGTCAGGTTATTATAGATGTTCAGAATCGTAAGATCAACAGAAGATAAATGCACCATTTTCGCATCGATTCTCATTACATGCTAATAGAAGCGTTTTTCCTCTTTAATTTATTTAAATTGGAACGAGACACAGCAGACGAATAAATTACGTACAGGAACTAATTACACCGCAATGCCGATCGTGACCGATCAAATCGATTACATATATCGATTACGTAATATATTTACAGTTTACTGTTACAAGGGAGTTGTAATTACATCTCTCCTCTCTATAAAGATGTACAAAATGAGTTGATATAGAGCATTCATATGTGATTAGTAGAGGTTGAATTAATTGATTTATTGTATTTTTATAATTCATAAATTGTTCGACATTCAAAATATTTCGGCATAGTAAACGAACAACAAAACAACAATAAATTCATTCATAGGTGCTGAAACTGATATTGCGTCATTATACATTAGAAAATGTAAATACATACTCTAATTAAAAGAAAGTATAGCAACTATTACTACATTTTTCCAAAAGTTTATCAATTTTTGTAAATTTTCTTTTGCGAGTTCCAGTCGTCTGTGTCTATTCTTATCAATGTTGAATGATATTTCCAGGTCAATGACTGAGCATGATTCATGTCTCATTGTTTGAGCATTAATATTGTCTCTAGATAAAGACGTAATTAAACTGACAATTTCTTATGGCTCATAAAAGTTACAAAATCGATAAAGATTCAGTAAAGACATATTTAAAAGTATCTGAAATACAACAAGTTATTTATTATTATTATTATTATTATTATTATTTCTTTATTTCAGCCTTACAGCTAAAAGATGTGACTTCGTTTACAATATTCTAACTTTACAACTTACTTTCAACTCTCTGTCTCACTCATTTCTACTCTGACCTATTCTACTCTTAACCTAATTATTGCACTACAAGTTATTTCTTGTAAGTAAAAACAATCAAACTCACATCAGTTACATATTTTTTTTATAGGGTATGTTTCGAAAAACAAAATCTGCCTGATCAAACATGAAAACAAAAAATGAGGAAATATATTAATTATTACTATATGAATGTGGTTGTGTGGTCCGAATCAAAATAATTCGAACTCAAATCACTGGCTTTCTTGATATCTTTCTGTCTGTGGCACGTTAAAAAATCAGAAAAAATTTGTTGATGCTTTCACAGACGATTCGTATCCCCAGTTTTTCACTTCATGTATCATGCATAAATACCCTACAAAAAAAATGGTTACTTTAATGGCTACTATTTTTGAAAAAATTTTTCGACAATCGGAAATTATAGTGTTGAAATATTTTTTGGGATCGAATGTAAAAGATCAACGTATATTTCACAACTTCTATCGTGTATAAATAACCTAGGAAAAAATGGCTACTTCAAATGACTCCAAATTCATTATTGTACTAATTTTGAAAAAAATTTTCGGCAATCGGAAATTGTAGTGTTGAAATATTTTTTGGGAACGACTGTAAATGGTTAACGTATATTTCACAACTTTTCCTGGCACGTTTCTTCGTGCGAACATTTGACGATTTCGCCGCTCGCTGCAGAGGACGTTCGATAATTGATCGGACAAGAATCGCGTCTAATTACTGCCAGTAGGCCAGTACCGTTATTGATACGAATGAAATTTTATACGGCGCAGCATTCCT
Organism: Lasioglossum marginatum; assembly: GCA_028455795.1. Taxonomy (NCBI): domain Eukaryota; kingdom Metazoa; phylum Arthropoda; class Insecta; order Hymenoptera; family Halictidae; genus Lasioglossum; species Lasioglossum marginatum. Next base: position 2,155,992 of record CM052251.1, on the reverse strand, counting down.
CCAACAGGAATTACGCAGTTCAATTACGAACACGCTCGTCGTTTCTGCGGGGACGTTTCTCGGCAAATGGTCTAATTACGTGATTGCAGAGTGAAAATCGGCCCGGACCGAACACGTCGGGGGTTAACGCGTTGATTAAATTTTATCGGCGGGGTTTCTCGTTTTTGTTGACGCGCGGCATCATTCAAGACCAAGAGATATGAGCCGGGTCTATAAATCTCCTGATGGTGGCGTTGCCTGACAAGTCGGTTCAAAGGTAATTGGATAATTCCGAACTCCTTATGAATTATTCACGAAACAGAAGCAATATTTTCAAATAGATCGAAGCCTAGACGACAATCGACCGATTATTTCTGCACGTACAACGAAATTACCACGAAAATCTTATGACAAGCATCAAACAATTATGTTGAAAGTTGGAAACAACTATTAAATATTTTATACAAATGCCCTCATTTTGAAAATTTAGGATGTATTATCCCTAATAATTAGACAGCGGACCTTTCTACATCTATGGCAAAAATTAATAAACGTAATTTAAAACAGTAAACATATTATAAAAGTTTAAAGATACTGTTACATTATTTTCAACCTATTGCACATATTAAGAAAGGAAATAAATCTCTATCTCACTCTAATTTGTTGTAATTCACATAACAAATGTTTATTTTGCATAAAGATCCGCTGTCTATTAATAATTCATCTATAGACGGATTTTTATGCAAAAGGAAAATTGTTTGCATTATTTTTCAGCAACAGGAGCTACATAGATATTTATTTCTTTTCTTAATAATTCGAATAAGATGAAAATAATGGAACTAAAAGTTTAAATTCTTTAAATATTTTTAGTGTTTTACATTTGTGTTCTATTCATTTTTATTATAAATGCATGAAATCCACGATCACAAATTTTCAGGACTATCTGTATGGGGTTAGGAATCTCAATGGGGATAGGACAAATTATTTTATACTTTTTAGTCCGTCAAAACATGGTATATTAAAAATTCTTTTTTATTTAAATGATTTTATTACATGGTTACTGTTGCTCTCTAAATATTTATACAAAGAAACAAGGTATACAGTAAATCGTTCAGAATCGTTCAACAAATTACACAAGTCTCTTCCCTTCTCCTTCTACCGCCCCTTCTCCTATTCCCCCACGTCTCCGCCACGTCCCGGTCACGTGACGCGTTTCGTCTCAGTCGCGTATCTTTTTCCCCTCAATTCGTGCTCCCTCCTCTGATCTGAATGACTCAGGTTGAAACAATTATGAGAAATTCGCATGGCATATGCGCGTAAAAGAAAATAAATTGATACAAGATTGGCGGGAAGCAGGCAAACAGATTCCAGAAAACAAGGAAGAACATTCTCCTGAAGTCGAGTTTCCTTTGGGAAACCCGTAAAGGTAGACGACGACGGCAATTTGTCTGCGTCATGGCGACTTTCTATGGTACTTGCGTTTCCACATTTTTACCATTCACGTAGGACACATGTATGAATAAGTCAGTACGCAGTATGCAAATTCTGGCCGTAACGCGGGGACTATGCGTGAACTTAGGGGTGTCGGAAGTATTTGCTAGAGGAAACAGTTATCCCGAGGGACTAAGTTATGGCCTATTAACGTCAAACATCAGAATGATGTCGAGAATTTAAATGTAAATCAAGAATGTATCCAGTATCTACTGAAACGCGTATGTCCAATTGCCGACGACATTTTTATTCAACTTTACCCAATCTCGTTACGTGTACATTCAATACATTCATTTAAGTATTTCGAATGCATATTTCAATGTTATAAACAAAAAATTTTTTAATACCTCTCACGCGGGCAGTTTAACTGAGGATATCTCGGTACTTTTTTGACACGATGTAGCTCGTCAAAGAATAATAAATGTGACAGAAATGTTTTTTATCATTGATTACACTTGTGCTTGAAATTAAGTGTTGCAACTTCATAAAAAGTAAAAATTTGCATCAATGTAGTTACACATTGTCATTATACACCTTTTGCATATTCATATGTACCTAGTCATCGAAGGACACTTATAGAATCATACTGTTCTCGTTGATACATATTTCAATGCCATTCTTCAAGATAAAATCAGAACTTCATACTTAACAGACTACGCGATATAATAGAGAGCAAGACACCTATGTAGACATAGTAATCGCACAGAAAATGTTCAAGATTTCTGTAAATTTCACGAACCAATTTGTAATCCAGCAAACTCTATCCGAGCAGATTAAGGGGGTAGACTCGTATTTCCAGGATTTCATGGGTGCAGGATGCGCCTTCTCATTTCTCGATAATGCAAAGATGGGGGTTTTCAGTTGTCAAAAGCACTAGATAAAATTTTTATGTCTACAAAGCTTAATTTGATGAAATAGCTACTTGCGCAGCCTTATGACGGTAGACTTGTTTCCAGGATTGTAAGGGTGCAGGATTCGCGTTCTCATTTCTCGGGACTACAAACACGGGGTTTTTCAGTAGCCAAAAACGCTAGATAAAAGATTGATCTAGGGCGCAGTTGTATCCTTCCGAATAATGCAAATTACGCTGTAGGCGAGAAGAACGAATTTTATTTAAATTTCTAAATTATATAATTTTAAGTTGCATGCATTTTCAATAATTTAAATATGTACAAGTGTTAAAATAGTGACAGTGATGATTTTGCCCAATTTTTACTCTGAAAGCAAGGTTAGGTGCGCCCTTAGTGCGACCGACCTGCCCTCTATAACGAGGATAGACCTTGCCCTCGATTTGGCCTCCATTTGGCACCAAACTTTGTCGCCAAACACCGAGCCTAATGCGGAAACAGATGGCTCGGTATTTCGCGTCAAATATGGTGCCAAATTTATACCAAATCAAGAGCAGATTGTTTACTGGGAAGTTATTGGGTTGGCAAGAAAGTAATTTCGATATTTTAAAGTGAAATAGAGCCCAATTTTTTTATTCAAGCAATGAATTTTAATGAATAAGATATTTTCCCTTTTGTTCGATGATCTTTTGCCAAAAAGAATAAATAAGAAAATATTTTACTGATTAAAGTTCACCACTTGAATAAAGAAATTCGGTTTTACTTCAAATTAAAAAACCGAAATTACTTTCTTGCCAATACAAATGTTTCACTGCTCTTTCGAATATTACATAATATACGAAGATTGTTTTATTATACTATTACAGAGCTCGAAATTAAAATTCGTTTTATCAACAGAACAGAGTATACACTGGAAACCCGCGGCTCTAATTTGTTCAACGACCTAACACATTCGCGAGAACCATTTTTATTTTCACACTAACTCGTGGATTTCCATAACAAAAGAAATTTTCTGCGCGCTTCTCGCTAGAGAAAATACGTCTTTCAAGAACAATATCTCAAGGACTTCGACTTTCGCTTAACACATTTAACGTGACACATTTTATCGTGTTGGTGCGACTGAAAATTTGAAAGTCGCTTTTGCCATCTCGCAGCGCATGAGTAGTCTGTCTAGTTCGGTTGTTCAGAGGTGTTTGTATCAGTATTGTCAGCGTTTTTCCCCATTAGTATGTGTACAGAGAACATGAGAGAGGTAAACATTCTCCACACACTATGCATAAATATTTAACAATGAAATCTAGATGAAATCCTCAATATTCCAACCAGAACATTTTGTTCTATTTGATATCACAGATTTATTATTAGACAACTTTATGCAAAATAAAAATTTTCTACCTGAATTGCAACAAACTGGAGTGAAATAAAAATTTACCTTCCTTCTTAATATACTTAATAGGTTGAAAATAATATATATGATATGAAATTATATCTACATACTTTTGTCATAAATGAATAAAATCCGCTATCTATTTATTATTTTTATCTCGTAGTAGTGGCAATGATGAGTGACACAACGACCTTCAGTGAGGATCACAATGTCACAGTGAATATTCACAATATTTTTAATTTTTCAACCTTCTTGAAATTGGGAAAATATGTTTATCTGATATATTGTCAATAATGCGGATTTTTTTTGTCAAATAAAAATGTTCTGCCTCAATTACAATAATTGGAAGTTAAATAAGAACATATTGGTTTAATTAGTTAAAAATAATATAACAGTATCTTTAACACTAGGTTTACCGGTGCTCTAGAAATAACTATTTCACATTATTTTATAAACATAACAAGTATGTGTCTATCCAAATTTCTGGCCGTTTTTCCAATAATATATATCCCAAGAAATAAATTTGGTAAATAATTTCTCAGGGAAGCATCTTTACAATCTTAATAATCGAAAATTAAGAATATTAAACTCACTTTTATCAAAATCACTTTTTTGTTAACTTCTCAACATTTTTGAAACAAAAAAATTACATAGCAAAGTGTATGTGTGAAGCTGATTACTACAAATGTTGTCCATTAGCAGACGGAAATGAATGATAAATGTTGCTCTGCGGTATTATACTTTTAAATGCAGATTTCTTAAGTTTCTTTATATTAAAGAGGAAGAATATTTCATTTCTGTATTGTGTGTACACAGTAAACAGAATACGACTGGATGTTCAAGTTCATTTCTTTCATTCCTGACGTCGTCGCGTAGCTTAAAAAATTGAAAGTTGGTATTAGCGTAAAATGTTAATGCAACCGATAGCGTCATGCGGGGAAAAAAGAATGGCGTGTTCCATTTTCTAGTTACAGCAGCAATTATCACTTACGGAGAAAAACAGCTAATAAGAATGCGAACACTCTGCGTTTGCGTAAATTCACGGAATTTTTAATTCATCCGCTGTTGGATGGTGCAATTTTAGGCATGCGTGAATTCCGGTCTCATTAAATTCGCATCTGCAGAAATGTGCATGTGCTTGGACATCTGAATTAAGGATCCGAGTAAAAGCGATGAATATTATCATTATCATTCGACTGCGAATATTTATGCAAAATAAAAATTGTCGATTCCAAATTATCATGTACCACACAAGAAACATTTGAGATTTCAAAATTTTATGTCGCGTAACTATTAATTACGTTATTCCTGTGAATTTTTCTAAATAGTGATGGAGAAATTTAATTTATCTATACTTTATAATTTTTGGATGTAAACAAAATTTTTACTCGGAAGAAGACTTTCTATACTTTTACATGGAATGTAAATTTTTGTTTGTGACGTAGAAAAATATTACACGACACGGTTGAAAACGAATGAATATTAACTCCCGTTAGTTCTTATATTCTTGATTTAAATTGTTTCTGGATTTTTATTGAAATTGTTCGTTTCTGCTTCTCTCGAAATCTGATTAATAGCTGAAAATGTGTTTTAACACCTCGTATATGGTCTACGTGCACAACAGAATCGACACGCCTCACGTGATTGGGCGGAGGCGGAAGCGTGGAGGAATAACGTCGTAGAAGGGGAAGGCAGAGCGGTGAGAGAAGTCTTAATGTGGCGACTGTGGTCCGGGTCGATCGAAGCGTTAAATGTATAGGTACCGATAATTAAACGACGACAATTGGCAATTGGCGATGTCGACTAATGTCGACTCAACTACTTGCAAGTATTATGCCAGCCCGATAGAACGATCCACGCGAAGGTATTACGTTACGCCTACGCAATAAACGGCGTTAACGCGAGAATGTTAAGAGCTAATGGACCAACTTCCCGGACACGACGAATTTGAACAGCCGCAGAGAGCGAATCCTCTGGCAATGACATTGCCGTCTGTCACGCTCGAGCGTCGTTGACAGTCGCTAACAATTTCTCGGTTTTATCTCGTTATGTTAGCTATTTCAATTATTTAAACGGCCACGTCTCTACGCGTAGTCATTCGGCGCCGACGAAGAAGCGCGCTTCAAACATGGCAACCGACACCACAGTGGGATACTTGGCCCGAAAAGTTGAAAAAAAGGCGATTTCAAAATTTTGCGTATGTCGTAAAATTTTTGATGTCCTACGTGAGTACATAGTTAAACGTTGAAGAATAAGGTTTCCAAGTGAAGTACTCTACTTCATCGAAAGTCTAGAGACTTTATGTGTGGTGAGTGAGAATGAGAAAGAAACATGAGACGAGTAAGAAGCAAAATGTATGAAGTGAATTTGGTTGAACGAAATAAAGAAATGAGTGTCCATGAGGGAGCGTTTTGTTTGGATAATTTGTCAGTCGTTAACTGAATACTGTTTGTTATATATAATATATTTTGTTAAATACATGGTTCGTTTATAAACATTGATAATTCCATCCACTGGTTGAACAGAATTCACCCGGTAGAAAAAAAAAACGGGGCTCACAATGCTCCCGTAAAAATCGATCGAGACAAACGGACTTGTGCCCCGTGAAAAAAATGAAGTCTGTGGTCTGTTTGTGCACGTTACAACGTGTGAACTTCGGGAGATGAGTCAATTCGTCGCTTGTACTCGCCTTCCGATGGTTTCTCGCTTCTTTATGTATTTACCGAAACGTTTCTGTCTTTCAATGCCTCGTTTTGTTTGCGTTAGCTGAAGCGGCGTTTTACTCACGTTTATTACGCAGGCTGAGAGTGAAATGCAGAATAGCTTGAAAAATCTGAAACCAATTTTGTTGGTGGACTCATTGGATCCTTGTGTCCTGAAGGTTCCGGCTGCCGCTGCTCTGTTTGATTTAGCTACTCCAAGGTTGCTCAACTAACGCACAGACTGTGTATATATATACGTGTACAATTTTTTATGGTCAATTTTTTATGATTTTACGTCTTCTTAACATGCAATCGAAATAATCGTAGACGTTATCGTGTAAGAAATATGCACTTCGCCTTTCAACATCAATCATAGGCTAATTTGTGGTTAGCGCGTGGAGAAGAAGCTTTGCAAGAACAATCAAATGCAGAAACACTGTCTCATTTGCATGGAAAATAACGAATCCGGTTCACTTTATACATATATTTGACTTTCGTGAGCGTTAATTAATTTTAGTATGGATACTTTCGTTTTTTAAACAATTGACTCTTCCAACGTCTAGAACATTAACTGCCTTTAGTTCTTATATTCTTGATTTAAATTGTTTCTGGATTTTTATTGAAATTGTTCGTTTCTTCTTCTCTCGAAATCTGATTAGTAGCTGAAAGTGTGTTTTAGAGAAAAACTACACGTTCTGAAAATATTTTCCATGATTTCAAGATAAATATTATTCTTAATAATAAATTACGAATCAAAAATTTCAGCCGATGTTAAGGAAGAATAGAATATAGCATGAACATAAATATTCGATAATTTCGACGTTGTTACAATTTCAAAACGAGACAAGCCGTTCGCAAATCGCTAATTGCAAAGACCTGGAGCTGAGAAACTTTCTCGTAACTTTAAAGTATAACACGAAGATGTAATCTCCTTGGAGTCGTAAATAAATCACTGATGCGCTAGCTAGTCTTCCACGAACATCGAATGAATTCTCGTTGCTTCCTGTTTTTATGCATTACAATGATTGACCTTTTGTCCAACAAAAAGTGTAATGATCACAAACGAGTTTATAGGATGTTCCATACCGAACAGGCTGCAGCAGAGAGTTCAATTAGCATTCGCTTCTTCTCTAAATTGTTCTGTGATCGTGTTTCGTCGTTCAAGCAGCAAGATAAATTCTATGGTGCAAGTATCGCCATTTTACTTGAACAATATTGTACACGATATTGTTTATGTCGTTCATATTTTGCTTTACAATTTATTTACACCCGAGCCTTTCAATATTGAATTTGTAATAAAAATAAAAGAGCAAAGAAATTTCTAATTATTGTGATTACTCTATTTACCATTCATGTGTGTAGCAATTTGCTTAGTATGGAGAGACGTTAAAAATTGCTAACGTTTCGTATTGTATTGTATATTAATTTATAACAGTCTAGATGCCGTAAATAAAATAAGCAACTAACGAGCTCCTTTCTATACAGTGACTCCCATTATTCGGCCGCTCTCAAAAAACCTATAGCTTTTTTAATATTGGACTATACGATTTGAACTTTTTTGAGAAGTTAGAACAGTTAGTTTACTACAGAATATAGAAAGAAATTTTCTCAAAAATTGCAATTGATCGGAATTGTAGAAAAAAATTATAAAAGTTCCATTTTACAACTTTTTATGTGCATTGTGAAAGTTTCATCGAAATCGGTTGATGCGGGGAAAAACGACAGGCATTGAAAGACATAAGAATCCTTAGATTTGTTACAGTTGGAGGCCGAAAATCGTGAAAATCTGCCATTTTTACCATCTTTAAACGTTTGTAGCTCATTGCCACGTCGATCGATTCTGATGAAATTTTCAGAATATATTTAATTTATACTGATCTACGAAACGTGTGTTTTCTAAATTTTCCATATAAGCCCACATAAAAAGGTGCAAAATACTTTTAGAAAAATTTCCTTCCACGTTGTGTAGCAATTATTTTCACTTCACAAAAAAGTTCAAATTGTAAGGTCTAAAAAAGTTATCGTCCTTTTAAGAATGTCCAAATATTAATGGGAGTCACTGTACTTCAAGATAATTCTGCACTTTCCACTTTCAGTGATGAACCTCTAATGGAAACGGAAGAGGAAACATTTTTAATTTTGCTGTAATTAGGTTTGATGTAATTTTATTTACATCGTAAATTGCTAACGTTTCCATTAAACTTAGGACAAGAAATTTTGTATTGTATTGGTCTTGATCTCTCGAATAAGTAAATAAATATTAAACATCTGCAGCAATGCTTCAAGATCTTACCCACCGTCGACATTGAACTTCTAATAAAAATGAAAGAGGAGACATTGCATATTGCATTAAGATGATTCGATGAGACGATTTATTCTTACAGTGGTAAGTTGACCGATCATCTGGACTTAAATCGCGACCGCAACGTGCAACGTTGCAATGAACACAGTATACGATTACAGGAAATGAATAATTCGGCCTAGTTTGGAAGGATACCGATATACCAGGTAACTTTGAAAAGAATCGGTAAAGACAGTTGATTTGAATTCGATCTGCTACTCAACAGAGCTCTCGGTAACACTTGTCATATCGGATTAAGCATCAAAAGTGTGGACGTTCGTGGTCATTGCGAGCATTAGGATTAGCTAGATACATTTTCGTTTACAGATCGAGGTATGTAATTGAACATAAAACAAAATAAAAATACGATATGAAATCGATCAATCAATATACATGTACTTCTGTTTCTTTAGTACACAGCAAGCGGTTTCTTTGAAATCGAAACGGCTTTTTAGCGCCTTCAATTCTACTTTTTTCATAATCGAGAACGTATTCGTGACCACAACACAAATATAAACGGTGTTATCTGATAAGCCGCCCTGAGATACCCTGTACAAATTAGATAAAGTTTGTTCTTACTCGTCATGTATATTTAGCCATTTCACGTCAAATCGGATAGAATATCCCCACCTTTTCCTGCATCAACTTTACCATGAAACAGAACCAACTTACACCAATTTCATTTTTGTGGTTTGTGGCATGCCTTACGGGCAGTGGTGAGATATTGTGCAAGATTTCTCGCGCACGTGCGGCCATTTTAGCCTCAGTAAAGTAAAATTCTCGATAAAATGGAGTACCTTATCTGAATCACGATCTGGATCATATATCTGGATTCACGATTAGCGTAATTAGCAATCAAATTGATTAAAAGGTTTGAATATTAAATTAATTTATATTTCTATGCCAAGTTCTGCAGAAAACTGCGCAAAATATAAATTAATTTGAGAGTAAAATGTGCTCGAACTCTCGGGAACTTTTCTCCAAGTTGTATATTAAATCTAGAAGTAGAGAGAGAGAGAGAAGAGAGAGAGATAGTTTCTAAAATTATTAATTTCTTTTTTTTAAAAATGATGTGAGATCTGATCCTCTCTGGCGTGGGAGTGGGATATCCTCTTTACTGTGTGTGTGGGATCTGATCCAGGCTAAGCATCCGCTCTACTGTGGGTGTAGGATCTGATCCAGGCTAAGCGTGGGAGGGGGAAATCCGCTCTACTGTGAGTGTGGGATCTGATCCAGGCTAAATGTCCGCTCTACTGTGGGTGTAGGATCTGATCCAGGCTAAGATTTTGTGAGGGGGCAGCACTATACCGGGGGCATCGAAACCCCGGGTGTGAGCCACGTGTGAGCACTCTCGGAACAACCAGTCTCTGCAACAACTCGATTTCTTACGCCTTCTATATACCCTGACGAACGATAAATCCCTTAAAATCCCTATGGAAATCTCATGTTAGGGAATTTTTTGTCAAGAACCTAGGAAGTTTTTCGAACACTCGTTTCAGTGTCACATCATGTCACATCCAATTATAGCGGTGCTGCATATGGCGCGAATATTCAAAGTTCGATTTCTGTCCACGCTGTGCAGCAATATTAAATATTTTAAATAGATGAGGATATCTCGTCGGTGGTGCAAGTTAGTAACAGAAAGCATAAATTCACAAATCTAAGTTACGAAAACTTTATTATGAGAAATTGTATTTAAATTCATTACTCTCGTCTTTAACACTAAACCTACCAACACTGGTCAAAATGACCGGTTCCAGGTTTTTTATTTTACAATTAGAAAAATAATAAAACTGATTTCATAAGAAACGATTGTATAGATATCTTTTTATAAGGGAACATGTACCAGTTACTTTTAAGGCTCGGTAGGTTTAGTGTTAAACTAGAGAATGAATACGAAGTTTTGTTTCGGTACCTGATATATAAATGCATTATTTCTGCAAGAGAGCTTGGAGCTCGGCTCGGTTTTCAACCAAGAGCTTCGCCATAATAGCTTGGCCGTCGACTTGCATCGCTAGGTGTCCTTCGACTTCCCTCTTTTTCGCCAAATGCTTGGCGTCACGCTTACGCATGCTTTTCGATCTATACTTCTTAGCTTTGACCTTTTCCTCAGATGAGGTATCGGGCACATCGTTGGTAGTTTTTCTGATTCTGTTGATCCATTTGGCTCATAGTAAGTCAAACTAATCCTTTACGGTTTTATATTTCACCCAATCCATTTCTTCTTGCATGAAGATCCGCAGACTTACAAAGTATTTACGATTATTATATTTTTGTATTTCATATCGACATTTTCAAATCCTTTATGCATTAACTTTCTCATTTAACTGCTGACGCTTCGGACACCACACTTTTATTATTGTTAATCTAAACAGATTATTTTATCTCCACCTTAAAAAAGAATGGGATTTGAGTTTAGCGGCTTATAAATACGTCGATAAGGCTGTACCGTTCACGTGACCCGAACGTATCCGATGATGCACGAAACTACATGGCGACTACGGCGCATACACCTAAACGAATGCCGGTTATATTACCGTTTTCTGCCCTTCAAATGACACTATTTCTGTGGTAATCGCAGCGTGTGGTTCGTTTTTCACGTAAGTATATCACGATTTTTCGGCTTCTCTCTAATTGACCTTATTTTAATGTTAATTAAAAGGAGTACGTACACTTTTCACCGGTTCTATGTGGTTCGTTTTACCAAATCAATGCGTTTATTAATCGCTTCGCTTATCGGCTCGATCTCCATTGAGAACAAAGCAGGATGCTGCATTCCGGTATTATATTTGAAATTACATAGTATACGCATGTAAATATGTTGTATCAGTACCGGCTGAAGTGACATCAATGAAAGTAGGTATCTTCCTCGAATAATCCATCAGTGGATGTAACATTTGTCGTGGAACTTTCGAGAAAACGTGGCGTGGAGAAATAGAACCCAATCTGTTCTTAGACCGGAATCTTTCTGCCGAGTTGGGAGATTCATTTCGCACTATCTATTAAAGTAATCTACTATGCTAGAAACACTTGTTACATTAACGATTGCAAACAAATTTCCTACAATTTTTACGATACTTGAGGAAGATTAATAAACGAAATCTAGAAATCTGTAGTTGTTTCAGAGGCCAGAGATTATCGATTATTATGTTCCTCTTAATATTCTAAGAAGAATAATACCGAAATGAAAGGTTTAATGTTATCAGTTAAAAATTGTTACTTTTCGCAAGTTGCAGTCAAAACAGTTTTCACTTTGTAGTTCGAAAATGCTAACCATAGTTCTACTCGTAGATTAGCTTCTATACGAAATTTTAGTATCTGTATGAAATATAGCATTGATTAAAATAAACAAATTTTGAATCTGAAAAGATCTAAATGTGAAGATCAGAATCATTGCAACACACAGTTGTATAGTTTATCCTGTGGCTGTCATTTGTTTCGGTCAATGTTACGTCATACTGCATATATCTCAGATCTCAATGCAATTGCAACTTACAATAAATACTAATTTGTTTTAAATCGATGATTTTGTCAATCGAACTCGCATCGTGACGTATGTGTACGTGGAAAAGATCACGTTCATTCTCAAGGATAAGTTCAGAGACGCCTTATGCTAGACTTTCTGACCTTGAATGACCTTCTAACACGAACTAATAAATTTTTTCTCATCTTTTGTCCATTATTAAAATAAAATTTCAATACATTTAACATTTTATTAACTAATTACAATCGACATACAGTTTATAATTCAATGCAACAAAACACAACTCTTATAACCTCGTAGATCAATGTATCATGAATAAAAAAAGGTTATCGCGCGTATTTAAATTACAAATATGTTCCCACATTAATTTTCTCTATTAATGAATAAAACGTAAACGTAATACACGTTCGGAATGCGAAATATACATCGAAAAAAATAACCTTATTTGAAGAGAAGAACATCGATCGCTATGAAATTAACTTCAATATTTTTGCACCGGTCATTTCTGGCAACAGCACGGAAATTTATTAATCAGAATGAATACGTATCTGCCGATTCCAGAGTATGGTATTCAAAACTATCTGCTTCATTTTCCAGTTGTTCAGAAAGCATCATGAGTAAAATCGGAATCAACGGATTTGGCCGTATCGGCCGTCTCGTGCTCAGGGCTTCCATCGAGCGCGGAGCCCAGGTAATTAGAAAATCATTTTCAAGAAAACTAATCCCTTCTTTTACCATTTTTCATTAACCTAATTTTTAACTGTTGCAAATGTGATAGGTTGTTGCCATTAACGACCCGTTCATTGGCCTGGACTACATGGTGTACATGTTCAAATATGACTCCACCCACGGTAGATTTAAGGGAGAAGTCAAAGCTGAAAGTGGTTGCTTAGTTGTTAACGGCAATAAGATTGCTGTGTTCAGCGAACGCGAACCAAAATGCATTCCTTGGGGAAAAGCTGGTGCTGAATATGTTGTTGAATCCACCGGTGTCTTCACAACCATAGACAAGGCTTCGGTATGTAAAGACCCATGTATTTTCAAATTTCATTGGACAATTAAGATACGAGTTATTTATATAAACTATCTTGTTCATTTGTATAGGCTCACTTGGAGGGTGGTGCTAAGAAGGTCATCATTTCTGCACCATCAGCAGATGCACCTATGTTTGTTGTTGGTGTCAACTTGGAAGCTTATGACCCATCTGCCAAAGTCATTTCCAACGCTTCTTGCACAACCAACTGCTTGGCTCCTCTTGCTAAGGTCATACATGACAACTTCGAAATTGTTGAAGGCCTTATGACTACTGTGCATGCCATCACTGCTACCCAAAAAACTGTTGATGGACCATCTGGCAAGGTACACAAAGCTTTATTATACGATTTCCTTTCAGTATTATGATTATTACCGTTTATTATATTGTAATTTTTGAAATTGTGTAATAGTTATGGCGAGATGGACGTGGTGCTGCTCAAAACATTATTCCCGCTGCAACTGGTGCAGCTAAAGCTGTTGGCAAAGTCATTCCAGCTTTGAATGGAAAGCTAACTGGTATGGCTTTCCGTGTACCAGTACACAACGTGTCCGTTGTTGATTTGACGGTCAGACTCGCCAAACCCGCAACCTACGACGCCATCAAGGCTAAGGTTAAGGAAGCCTCCGAAGGTCCCATGAAAGGAATCCTTGGTTACACGGAGGAAGAAGTTGTTTCATCTGACTTCATTGGTGATAACCACTCCAGTATTTTCGATGCTAAAGCTGGTATTTCATTAAACGATAACTTCGTCAAACTGATTTCGTGGTACGACAACGAGTACGGTTACTCTAACCGTGTAGTAGATTTGATTAAGTACATCCAGACGAAAGATAACTAAAATCGATTTTCGTATGTCCATCTGTAATACTTTCAAACGTGTTGTATCATACGAGCATATCGTTGTTGTACGAATAATTCAGATTAAATAACGTTATGACTAGCCATTAGCGTTTTCAACCCGACATTGAAAATGTAAAACAAAACGGTACTTTAGCATACATTTCTTCTTACACAAGTAATACAAATCCACCGGCAAAATTAAGTACAAAATAAAATTGACCTTCACGTCGAAAACATGGAGTAATTTGAATATCCGATTAGCGTTTGCGGACCCATCCGATAATAATATAAAAGTATAGATGGAAATATAATATGCATGCTTGAAAAGTACAGAATCAGTATGTAACGTAAATTATTGTATTCTTGTGCTGTATTACTTAGACAATGTATGTTACTTTTCAACGATTTTTATCAGTCATTCATTCAACATTCGCACGAAGGATATCAAATTATTTACGATTTCTTTCTGTGACATCAATATTTATCATTCATTGACACCAATAAAAATTGTTATGAAACTAAGAGGTTGTTTATTCTCCAGATATTCACTTTTCTGTATATAGTTACATTTTTACAGGATTACACTAATAAAGGGAACGAGTAAATAACGATTTCATATAACTTTTACATAATGCCTATGCGCTTTCAAAAAGATCTTTTTTTGTATAATTCTTGAATGAAATAGCTTTTAACCAGGGTACAGTGCTATTTTTTTTTGTTTTAGCCATCGATCGGTGGCTATAATATTAATAATAAAATATCGTATTGTATGGCACAAGGAATTATTTGTTACAGTAACTTCTGCTAGTAGCACTAAATCAGTACTGGTTACAATGATCTGTCAAATAACAATAGGTTCATAAACATTATAGTCGTAAAACATTTATATGATTCTTGTAAGCAATATAGTGAATCCTATAGTGTGACATTTCGTATTAGAATCGAAAGTGGTACGTTAAATAATATGTAAAGTGAAACAAAATTAGAACAACAAATTGAGTTAGGTTATTAACATTTTTTCAAAGTATATTTATTCTCTGAATGTTCTGTTCCTGCAGACTTCATTTTCTCTCATTCCTTGCTCTAAACTCTATTGACTATATACAATTACTATCACGAAACGAAATACGTTGTAACACTTTTTTGTTAGGAATACCGATTTTCAACTATATGCCATGCTGTGAAAAATTTGATTGTACAGTGTTACGAAAATACAGTTTCATTTTATCATCGTAAACAATAAACATCTATCGCTTCTTTTTTTTACAATATAATAATTTTGCAGTTTACAATAATCACCAAGCATTTATCACTGCTCGATGTAAACATTCAACTTTTAAAAGACTCTTATATACATACAAAGAACTATTACTTTAGCAATTCAGCACAATACTATGCATAAAAAATATAAGATCTCAAAATGATTTAAACGTTAAAATGCTGTAACATTCGAATGTTAAATAGTGGCAGATGTTGCTACAATACTTGTACTTGGGCTCCTAATAATGCACACTGGAATTGCTGGTGAGAAAGGATAAAACATGGATAATAGCGTAACCGTGAAAAATCTTACTTCAGTATTCAGAAATTTCACTATAAATTTTCATTATAAAACTTCAACTTCTTTAATGAAGCTGCAACATAAATATCTGTAACTATCTTATTAATATATTCGTGCAACTGGAACAAGTCTCAACTCTTTTCGAATTGTAATTAAAAAAATATTCTTGGAAAAAGATAACTATTTTAAAAGGTACAATGTAACATAATGCATATGTATCCGCATAGTTGTATTATTTTTTCTAATGCAAACGTATATTTTTGGAGTGCATAGATTAAATTTAATTCGCGAGTTATTTTAGGCACATGCTTGCAATAAAAATAAAAATATTCCAATCGATTTTGTTTCGAAATCAATGACAAAACAGTGAATAAAACGTGTATAATTAATTTTTTAACATTCTACCAGAATGTTTTTCTATGTATGTAAGTATTTAATGCAATGAGAATGCATACGTATAT
This sequence comes from Lasioglossum marginatum, assembly GCA_028455795.1. Lineage (NCBI taxonomy): Eukaryota > Metazoa > Arthropoda > Insecta > Hymenoptera > Halictidae > Lasioglossum > Lasioglossum marginatum. Next base: position 2,139,862 of record CM052251.1, on the reverse strand, counting down.
TATTACCTTTACGAAACAATATGATCCTGTAACTAGAGAACCTCTTTGAGCCATTTACGTTTCTCAAAAAATATTTTTCTAATCACAATAAAGAAAATATAGCTTTATCTAGTTGCGTAAACCATCCTGGATATCACTACGGTATTAACCCTCTGGCAGTTGTTACCTACAACAATATAGTGGAGATAGTTAGGTCAACAGTAGGTAATATTTCGTAAAAACACGATTTACATTCAGATACTTTAAATAGTACATTTTAAATACCTCGTTCATCGGTAGTACATACTTTACTTAAATACTACTGAAAAAAAAACAAAACGAATAAACGAATATCTAATAAGTTCATCTTATTTTCGTTCAAAAATGGTGGCAATGCGAATCGAAATTGTAATTTCTATTTCATCATTCACTGAACGTATCGTCAGTCTCAAAGTAATGTCGACTTATTAAATGACGATATTTAAATGCGTTACAACCGCCAAAGGTTTAAAGATACATAAATATACGATCAAAGGGCAACTGATTCTTAAAACACCAAATAACAGCAAAGAGAACAGATCGAACAGCTTACTCTCTGCATAGATTTCATACAATTTCTATTGATACTTGTTTCGCAATTTTAACGTTTTGGTTACGCTAATGATTATGAGTACACGAGACTTCATTGAGAAAGGAAAAAATTCTAGACTAGAATGATGTATCAAATACATGAGTTTACGGTGAATTTGGGAAAAATCGATATCTCACAGGAGCGTTCACGAATGATAACATATTCCATCATGTTAAAAGTAAAAGTTTTGCACGAAGGTTTATACGTTCCTGGAGCGCGCTAGCTAGCTCCCGCGTTAACTCCTCGCAGACTAATCGCAATTCCGCGTTCTTCTCTCGCAATTCTTGTAGCGTTAGCTTTTTTGATTCTTCAACTTCGTCCTTGGGGGTGTCTTCTTCGCCTCCATCCCGTTCTGGAACGGCAATGTTTCGTTTACAAGAGCATTTCGAAAATCGACGAGACGAATAGAAAAACTTACTCGGACTTGGTTTTCTATAAATATGGAATGCACCACAAACACCAGTAAATTGTTGTGGCTGAGGAGTAATGGTTTCCAAAGATGGATTTTCAGGTAGTTCGCTCTTTGGGGAAAAGTGAGAAAAATCAGCGACAAAATTTTGATTATCACTTAAACTTTTTTGTCCCTCTCCCTCACTCTTTTGCCCAACCAACTTTCGAGGTGAAGTCTGTAGTAGAGATATATAACAAATTTCTGTTTATAATAACGAATTTTGCCTATGCTTTGTAACATTTAGAATCCACAAAATCATATAATTATATGTATAGAAAATATCTACTGCGCAGATCCATTGACAAAGCAGCTTAATTAAACATAATTAATATGTAAACCTATAATCTTAATTACGCTTCTTAGAATAGTCAAACAGTTTCAAATTGGAGAACGTTACTTACAATTCCAGGTGAGATTCTAGGCGGTATTAATGGAGGTGCTCCGAGGAAATTTTGACCATTTTTCCCTACAAGAATGTGCACAGTTTGAAGCATAAAACTTTGCTTTCACAGCCACGGATGAAAATCATTGCAAAGAATTGGTAGCAACATATACCTAATTTATTAAGATCGAGACTAGAGCTTCTTGCGTGTGTTCTATATGGCCTGGGCGGTGGTGGAGGCGGCGGTTCCTTCTTTGGAGTTACAATGATCCCTTCTTCGTTAGGGGCGGATGGTTTTTTTATTAAAGGTCGTTGGAGCATTGCTGTTGCAGTATGTTGGAGATCATCATCTCCCAGCGTAGTGCAACTATTACTATTACCGTTTGCTCCAGATGCGAGGATAGCTGCCTCAGGTGTTAAGCGTAACGGTACGGGATGTAAAATTTTCGGATCCTTCTCAACGTCGGACTTTTGGAAATCGAAATTTACTAACTGCAAACCTGGTATGGTAAGAGAACTACTAGTTCCAGTCGGCGAGTCTACAAACTTCGTCCATTCTCTGAATATCCTTTTTTCGTAAGTTTTAGTGGTATTAGATACAGCTTTTAGAGTAGTTGTATTCGATGGAATCAGTGGCCGTTCAGTCTTTTGCCTAAACAGCGGATTCAATAAAGGTAAAGGTAATACATCGGGTAGAGGCACATGATTTCTTCGTAATACTACCAAATGCATAGCTACAAGGAATTCCTCTAAACTCAATGCCCCGTCTCTGGTTATATCGGCCAGTCGCCAAATGTGACTGAGTTCTTGAAAAGGAAGGCCAGACTTTTGAAAAAATGTTCTGGCAATATGACCATGTAGAAGTCCATCAGGATCTAATTGTAGCTGTGAAAATTGAGTAGTGTAATATTCACACTGTTCGTCAGTGATTATCCATACTTCTGGTGGAAATTCTGTGCATTCTCCGTCGCCATCACCTTCGTCGCTGCTATGACGTTCTGAACTTTCTTCTTCTGTTCCTAACAATTGCCTTAACTCTTCGGATAATCCTTGCCACTCTTCGGATACAGAGTCTAATATTGGTTTACCACCTATATCATTATTCCTATCTTGTATTACGCTGTTTGTCGGGGTCGGTGAATCAGTACTACCGCCGGTTTCCCTAGGAGATTCTGCTTCGCTTTCGCTTTCTGTAGTACTTTCAGGAGCTTGCCGACCTTTCAAAGCCCTATTCGAATCCGAACTTCTTCTGCCATCTTCGTCTCCAGACGTCGGCCAAGTAAATTTTGGTAAAGTTATAACGTCTAAAGGCATGGTAATTAAGTCTTTGCGGATATTAAATCCTGCTTGGTGAGCTGCCACAAGTTTTAATAAGCCATAAAATTGTTTCTTTCCAAGATGCGTTGCAATGCATGGTGCTTTGGTTCCAAAGCAAATATCCAATATCTAAAAAGCATAAAGATCTTAAATTTTCTTACATGCACAATGGATATTAATTCGAATCTGTAATGTTATGAAGATGTCAAAACTATTAATCATACTATATTTATAATAATCAATACAAGATTTGACATAAAGAAAATTCTAATCTGAACTTTACTATAATAGATGTCTTTTTCACGATGTAAATAATAACATCGAGTCATTCTTCAAGACGTCTAGCGTCGTAATAATGTTTATGCGATTCTCACGTAGACCGATTTTCAAAAATGATCACCTTCGACCAACCTTCGAGGGTAATAAAACAACTAATCCATTTCTCAATCATACATGTTTGATTATTCGCGTAATAATCAATACAAGATTTGACATAAAAAAAATTCTCATTTGAGCTTTACTAATGAATGTCTGTCTCATGATGTAAATAATACTGGACATTGAGCTATTCTTGAAGAACTACGTCTAGCGTCGTAATAATGTTTATATGATTCTCACGTAGATTGATTTTCAAAAATGACCACAACCTTCGAGGGTAATAAAACGACTAATCAATTTTTCAATCATACATGTTAATTAATATTGCGTGTTGGTGCCAGTGATGCGTGACGAACGGAAATGCTTGAAGTTCGCTTCGCAATGCGTTCGAAGACACGAAGAGGTGGCGGATTCGGTTCGTAACTAAATAGACGATAAAATAAATAATACGCTTATGATTCCTGTTATGCACGACCTAACCTTCTCAAGTTCCAAGAATTTGCCGACATCATGACACGTTATGACACATCGGACGACCACCTTGTAGCAATTAATCGTGGTGTAAGGGGTCTCGGTGTTTAGCTCGCGCGGATGACAGAAAACCAATAGCTGACAAGCCGAACATGAAAAAGTAGATGTGATTTACCTTCATCGTGACAAGTCCTGGCATATTCGCCGAGCGTAGCAGCTCGGCGACTTTGATCACCGGCACACTCTCGCTGTCAGTGTTTTCGCAACAATAACTGAAAATGTCTTCGTAGTACTGGTGCTCGGTGATCGTCAAGTGAAGGTTCGCCATCGTGATCGTGTCCCAATCCATCTTGGAGACAAGTTAGAGCGGAGCAATGAACCGCTTCAACACTCGTTACGTATAAAGTGGATGTCCGTTCTCTTTCTCTCTTTTCCCTTCTTCTCCCTCTCTTACGTTGTTCCCTCGTTCTTGACACGATTTCCTTCGAGCGATGGTCGCGGTCAGCGTAGTCACATCGCACGATAAATATTACGACTTCGATAAATCCCTCGGGAACGCGAGACACCCCATTTAGAAACTATATCCCATGCATCGCGAAATTACGGGTCGACCGCCATCTTTCCGTTCGCTCCTCGATGTTTCGGTGTTTGACATTACTATAATCTATACGTACATATACGCTACTGACATTTCTATGCTAGATGCGCAATAACTTCGCGCTATACACCGCGCATGCCCCCGTAACCTCGCGACCGCAACGCGGGGAATTTCAAATTCTTCAGTCTTTTTATTCCGTTTAACATTACAATTTAATATTACACTTCTATTTCTTTCGTTGCTACTCGAGCGTCGTACACTGCGGATCTCTATGCATTTATGGCTATATGTGAATTTCTAAAGTACAAGGAAACGTGTGTATTAATAAAAAACGGATCACTTTTTTGTTTCGTCTGTCTCCAGAATTAAGTCTTCCAAAGAAATTCATCCCTTATTTTATTCTTCGTAAAACCGTGTACGAGGATATTTGCGTAAAGATCCGCAGTCTAATACATTGCGTCTAACACATGACAAATCGCTTCACCTTATGCATTTGAATAGCTCGCATTTTCTTTTCTGGTTTAACAAATGTTTTAGATATATATGCTTTCGAGTTAGCGTTAGTGTTTCTTGTTGTTTGGCGTGAACGGTATAAAATAGTGTTATTGTTTCCTTAAGTTTCGGTCACTCTTACGAATATACTTTAGTTTCGGCGTGGCGAAAGACTAAACTTTTTGCGGTCCTTAAATGTAAACGAAGAAGTAAGTCGCTTTGCGAAAGGGAACTCGTAGAACGCTTATGATAATAACTATATGAACTGAGACGTGACTAAAACATATTGAATTCGTGTGAATCCAAATGAAATGGTTGTCTGCTTTTCAGTCTAATGGTAATATGTGAAGATGTCACCATGAGTTATGGCCACGATCATTCGTACAAAGTCCAGCTGCGGGATCAAACGTTCTCTGCGACCGAAGAAGACGGGCTTCTCTTCGAATTACCATAACGTCCGGCCACTGTCTTTTTCCCGGTCAACTTAAAACGATGAGACACCGGCGAAACTTCTCTCGGACTGCCACTGATATTGTCAAAGTCCCAACTGGCGAAATGTTCTTCGAATAGCTCTTCTAATCTTTTCGATAACGCCTCGATCGTTTTCACACGATCATGGTCGTTCTGGAATGAGATCACCGTTCTGTTAGCACGAGGATCGTTTTTTACATTTTCTTTTATCCCTATAATATTTTTAGAAAATCTTTTATCCCTGTATGAAACATTTGTTTCAAGAAATGGTTTGTTCCAGGACAGATATTTAAACAGATTTGAGTCGACTGAGGTAGACCTCATTGTATACAGGCTGAGTCACCTAACGTTTGTATCTCAAATATCTTTGTTGTTTTCAAAGATATATTAAATGTCTTGAGAACAAAGTTGAATGTATCATATTTTGCCATTCAATTTTGTCCTCAAGACATGTGATGTATCTGTGAAAACAACAAAGATATTTGAGGTACAAACGTTAGGTCACTCACTGTATAGTAAAAAAAATAAAACAATATGGCCACGTCTTAATTAAGACGTTCACGTAATATCAATACGCGGACTACGAACCTTGTGATACAACTTGGAATTATAGACGATACGACGAAAGTCTCGAACCGCATGTTCCACCTTGTGATAGACACGGTTTTTCAGCTTGTACTCAACCGTTTCGAGAAACAACGGGCTCTTGATGACCTTACAGTAGTCTTCGATCTACAATAGTGTTTTATAATTATTACGCTGCGATGTCTACGGTAAAATAATCTTGTGAAAGAGTCTAACTGTGTACGTAGAGGATTCGCTGCCACCGTTGTCTCCGGAAGACGGGTACTTGAATACCTCCGCTTCCTCCATTTGCCAGACTTCCTGATGGATCGTTTCCAGCTTGCTCAGCGCTAGAGGACTGAGACTTTGCTTTCTCTTCGAGCTGTACCACACGGACCAGCCTCGGTCGCTGGCTTTTCCTCCGAATTTCCCATCTAAAAACTCAATGCACCCGATATATTCCTTTTTCTTTCCATGCTTCGCTGCGATCGCAGACTGCGGCAATGGTGCAGATGCGAACGCGGTTTCCTTGGTCGGTTCTTTTAGGGTCTCGTTTCTCGTGCTTTTGGATTTCGTGCTCGTTATCTCCTCCATCTGGGGCTCGCTGATCTCGTAACTCTTCGTTAGCTTCTTCCCGGAACACTTGCGCGATCGATTGTGCAGGAGATAGTACGATTTCTCGAACTCCTTTCTCTGACACCTACGCCCAGAAATCGGCGCAGTGACGCTGTTTATGCCAGCCGAATTCGGGATACTCAATTTCCCCTTCTTGCCAAACTCCTTTTTCTCCAATTGCAAAGTGTTCATAGGCGTCGAGCGTCGCACTGTTTCGGAATACGTGGCTTTTCCCGCAACGCGCTCGACCTCTTCCGATGTCTTTTGATCAATCGAAGGGCTGCACGAACTTTTCCTCGAGTAGCTCATCTGCTGAAGATTCTTCACCGTTATGGTTGTTGTCACAGTCGTCGCGGACGTGGTTAACGATAAGACGGGAATAGACTGCTCGTCCTCTATCACTGAACTGTTCGACGATTCCGAGGTGTGCTGATCAGTACTGCTCTTCCGACGTTTCTTGTTCACCATGCTGGCGTTGTTCAAGGTTCTAATCAACCACGAGTCCGTCTTTACGTTCATTTTACTGAAACCTGTTAATGGGCAGCTGCATAGAATATTGCGGGATTTAATACTGGAGGAACGGAGTCTGTATTTTCGATGTATCGTCAATATTAACTAAGGAACATCAGTAAACTACACATCAAAGTTAGCCTCTTTCGTATAGTAAATGTCACATAGAAAGTAATCCTAAGATTCTATATTCTTTGATTTCCGTTCTTCTAGTATTAAAGTTAGTTAGTTAAAGTTAGTAGTAAATTTAAACTATCAGATATTACATTGAGCCATAGGAAAGTATGATTTAGACTAATAAATAAATAACTCTTTCTTTAGTAGGAAATCTTCAACCACAAAACATTAAGTCAAGCGACAGGCAAGCAAGTTTAATTTACAATAATGAATAAATAAAACTACGTAACTATTAGGTTGAGCAATAGACAAGTATAATTTATAAAACGATAGCTCGCATAATGTGTTATTAAAGTTACTAAAAAAACAATGCTCTCCTTATTTTATATACAGTAGAAAAATGCTTGCTCTAAACGAACGTGTGTTACCATTCTTATTTTCAGATGACTGTAAGGTCTCATTGATGCTTGTGTTAGGGGATAAACGCCAGGGTGATCCCGAGTCATCCTCGGAGGCTTCATAACTCGAGGCTCCACTGCAACCATCGTTATCCTCTTTAACCTCTTTGGGTATGCCCTCCTGCAGCATCTCTTGCTTCTCTTCTGATTGCGGCAGATGATCAATATCACTGTCTTTGGCGACGCTGCCTTGCTCTTTGGAAGGCTCTTTGGGATCAGTTTCTTTGTGATTAACGTCATCATCATCCTCTTTAACGTTCAGCGCCTCCAGCAGGATCTTAGCCGAAGCACAAGCTGCGTTCCAGGTGGTGTCCTGGGTGTGATTCAGCTTGTCGGAGCGTTTCAAAATCCTAGGCGAATTTTCAAGGGAAAAAGCTGGTGGTGGAACAATAGGACTCGCTGGGAATGGCAGTTTCACTGCTGTGTTCACAGAGTCACTGGTGGTGACGGTCGTCGTGGCAGCTCGTGACACAGGTATCGACGACACAGGAACAGAGAAGACCTTCTCCTTGCTGGTGTAATTGTTACGATTGTTGCGTCCGCTAGTCGTGTTCCTGGACACGGAGTTATCCAAACGACGCGTTGATCTTCGCTGGTGCCTCTTCTTCGGGACGTTGTAGCTTCCTGGCTTCATGTACACTCTACTGTCCTCGGAGCTATCGTATTCATCAGGCCCCTGGATGCGGTTGTTGATCAAGTTGTAAGTGTTCCAAGGCGCGCTCTGGATGCTCTGCATGTTCTGCAGCGTTTGGAATTGACGATTCGCGTCGATTTGCAGCTGTCTGATGCAATTGCTAAGGTCTATCGAGTTCTTCGAGATGTCCTGACGCGACGGTATCCTCGGCACAATGTTCCCCGTCTTCGCTTCCCCGAGTTTCATGAAGGAGACCTGTCTGTTATCGGAGTTCCTTATACTGGCGAACCAAGCTGACAAGTTAGCAGTCATCTCCTCGGATGATTTCTCCGGGGTGCTCGGCTCTATCTGACTCAACAAGGTCATCTTGTCTTTCGGGACGGTCGCCAGCTCCAGCTGACTCGTCGACGACTTGCCCACGTAGACTAGGTCCATGTTACTCTTCTTTCCTGGAACTTGATCGCAACTCTTCGCACTCTTATCGACATACTCCACCGGGTACGAGGGGAACACGGTGTAATTAGGATCGAAGCTCTCTGGCTCGTTGTTGGAGCTGAAGTATACCGATTCCAAGCTGATAGAGGGGTTCATGAACGACGATTCCACTCGGGACAAACACTTCTGCGTGTAATTGCTGTCGTAGTTCTCGTTCGCTGGTCGCTGGACTCGGAACATGTCCGGTGGTGGCACTTTGCTCTCCGCGAGTTCTTGCTTCTTCTCTTTGAACGCCCACTGCTTGTAGTCCTGGTTGTTCCCCGTGAGTACTTTGCTCCTCAAGTGGTAGAACTCCGCGTTCAGGGACTGCGCCGAGTCGATTTTCACCGAGGACGAGCTTCCTCGCGGCCGGAGCCTGCTGCTCGCCGTGATGCCAGGCTCCGCGTGTCCTAGGAACATATCGGGCACGGATTTCGCGCTATCCATTGCTGCTAGATTCTCAGTAACGGTCCACTTACTTCGCAGCTTCGACTCTGTCTGGGCCGTCTGTTTCTCTTGTTTGTAGAGGTCGGGATTCCGCAGGCTTCCGACAGACTGAGCCACGTTGAACGGAGTATCCTGACCATTTTTCTTGCTACCAGACTCCTGGCGCGAGTTCGTGCTCAACGATGGATCGAACAAGTCGCAGTTCGTGTAAACTGAAACGTCACCTGGAAAAAAGGTGCCGAATGATTTCGGTTTCTCGATGTTCCCTGTGTCACCGATCTCCCCGAGCTTTAGGAAGCTCTGCACGATCCGATTGAGCAGCTCGTGCGTGTGCTTCTCCCAGAGCTGGAAGCTGGCGATCAGCTCTTTGTCATATTTCTCGTCCAGGCTGGGATAGTGCTGTTTGTTCAAGTAATTATCCAGGATTAGCCAGCCGTTGCTGATGCGCAGCAACGCGTTGATTAGATCACCGACGAACACCTGATTCCCGGCAAAGACTGGGAAGCAGGTCGACGACTTGGTGATCGCAGTCTTCGTGGCAGCGGAGAGGTTCTTCAGCCAGCCTGATCTGGGAGTTGTCTTGCAGCTGGTGCTTAGGATAGTCTCAGCTTCTGAACAACCCCAGTAGACGAGTTTCCTCAACAGTTCCGGATACTGTGTTCCATCAGTCTGAACAGCTATCGATGCGCTGCTGCCGTAGTTGTTGCAGAAGTCAGTGAACCAAGCATTCTTGTTCGAGATAGTGTCACCAGCTCCGCTAAACAGAGGTGCTGAATTCGTTTTATTGTTCTTTGACTCCTCCTTGCCCAGGTCGTTCGAGGACGTGTTGCACAATGCCGACACCATCTTCTCGGCCTCGATGGTGAAATCAAAGCTGGCCGACGACTCGTCGGAATAATGTTCCTCTTTCGCCTTCGTCGACAAGTTTGAGCCGACTTTCTCCAGCGAGTTCGCTGTCGTTTCTTGACTGGTGTCATCGGTAGAGGGTTTTGCGTCGAACAGACTGCTCGCTGAAGAGGCTATCGTCTGGAACGGCCACTCGTTGTAGCTTTCGGGAGCGATTGGTGCGATGCAGCAGCAAGCTGTATTGTTGGAGACCTTGCTCTTGGCACGTTTCACGGCTGGAACGTCGATCGAGGAAACCTTGTCTCTTTGCGAACCTTCTATCACTACGTTCGCTGGTTGTTTCGGGAAGATCTGCGTGGATTGAACCGACTGGACCGGCCCGACTTGATTGTTGAAGCTTGCTGGCGCGTACGGGCCTAGATTGGAGAACTGAAAGGTCGAGTGGGTGTTCACGGTTTGGAGGTTGTAGGTGTTCGTCGCCGAGATGTTATAGTAGGGACCCTGCAACGGTGGTTCTTGTTGTTGTGGTTGTGGTTGTTGTTGTTGCTGAGCGGTCTGCTGGTCCTGCAGCAAGCAATAGGCCTGCACATCCGGTGGTTTGTAGTATGGTTGTGGCAGCAGGGCAAGGCCAGAGTTATTGTACTGATCTCCGGAGTAGGAGCCGTGCGCGTATGTCGAGGCTACTAAAAACGAAGCCGTCGGTGCCGGAAGCGGAGCATTGTTCGCCGTTTGGTCGAATAGGACCAAGGGCTTCGGGGTGTAGGACAACTGCTGCTGAATGTGCTGCTGTTGTTGCTGTTGTTGCTGCTGCTGCTGTTGCTGCTGCTGTTGTTGCTGCTGATGACAATATTGTTGATTTCGAACGAGCTTATTCTTGGGGAGCCATCTGCTTCCTTTGCCTATATTCATGGGGGGATTCACATTCTTGTTTTGTTTGATCGTATCTAGTTGTGTTAGAAATAATGAAAAGTCTATTGTATTTGCTACATGCAAAAATTCGAACCAGGTCATTTTGAAATGTGCATTCGTGAACAAAAATAAATCTGCTAGAACTGTAAACAGATCTTCTCGAAGAAGGATTGATAACAATAGCTGTCTTTAATTCAACACTATTTTATAGTACTGGAAACGTCATATACGAAGTTCTTTTTGGCAGGAAGCAAAAAATATCTTTATCTATTTACTTAAGGACATATTTTAATTATTTATATTTTCAGTCAGAGTGTTCGTGACAATGTGATGACTTTCTTAATATTGATAAGCAAAATATCTATCCCTGTTTCTTTATCTGTTCTCGCTGAAACTTATACCATGTCACTGTTCTTTTAGTACTATGATCCACGTTTTGAATAATATCGATTAAAATTATTGAATCGATGTCTCAAGGAGATTATAAGATTTACACCTTGTATGTGCACAGGAACAGGATTAGGTGGGGCAGCGTTACGTTGCGCTCCAGGATAGATACAGGATGGATGTATACCAGTCCCGCATGGTTGAAGGGTTAACATTGGATTGATGACGGGCCCATAAAGAATTTGTTGCTGCTGTGGATGTAGAATGGAGGAAGGCGTGGATGTGGGCGGAATCGGTGGTTGCAAAGGTGTTCGATTAGATCGTGCAGCTGTAGGGTGCATGATCCACCCTAACCCCGACTCGAAATTCTTCTTCTGGCCGGTTGATGGTCTGCTCAAACGTTCGAATCGCTTAGTCTCCTTCCACACCAATATTAATAAATGTACAATAAAAATGGAACGGAGATGAATGCGATCGTTCTTACGAAACGAACGTAGCCATTGTATCAGCTGTTGTTTGACATGTTTCTAACCTAGCATTCGGCTTACTCGTTCAGAAATAATTTAAACTTTACCTGATGCCTGAGATGCCCTTCCGATTTTCCTGAGCAAATCAGTCTTTAAACAAAGGGGACAGCGCAAACGATGACGACCCGTCATCGAACGGGAAGTTGCGTCCATAGGGGTGAACTCATTTTGCATAAAAAATTAATAACGAAAAAAAAGATACGTATTGAACTGTCAATGGGTAAACGTTCGATTAAGTGGTGCTGATCCACAAGTTTCTCCAAGTAATTACTTTCCCAAGTTGCAACACCTCTGCTCTGACGTGCTAATTAAATGTACATGTTTCTTTTTTATGGTATTTATCGCGTACGGTCTTCTACAGAGAACCGATTCTGATTTCTTATGAACGAAGGATACAACAAAACGTATTTACATATCGGAAGTACAATGGTAATCTACGAAACGGAAGAATTCGACGAACACCGCGAAGAAAAATGGCAGATCACTGACTGCTAGTGTAAAACAAAATGATTTGCTCGGAACAATGAAACGAGAGAAAAATTTGACGCACGGTTCAAGCTGCTTCGATCCCGATATACCTGGTACGATTATTTCATTAGTTTAAGTAATCTACACTAGATTTACGGGATCCGTCAAAATGACGGGTTCTAATATTCTTAATTTGCGATTATTAAGATTGTAAAGATGTTTCCCTGAGGGATTATTTATCAAATTTATTTCTTTGGGTATATATTACTGGAAAAATGGCCAATTTGGATAGATACATTCTTGTTATATTTATAAAATAATGTGAAATATTATTTCTAGTGCTCCGTAAGCCTAGTGTTAAATAATGGTTGCGCATCGACTTCAACTCGTTCAGCAACGATTAGGATTTGTGATCAAGTAGGTGAAATAGTAAGAAGATTAAAAAGATTTTGGAATGTCGACATAGACATTCTTTAATCCACTAAAATCACTTCAAAAAAAGAGGAACTCTCTGTTTTGTTTCTACTTCTTGCAATTGATACGTCTAGTCATGATTCCAGAAGCTTTTGTTATTGGAATTTTTTTGAAAACTTGATACTAAAGCAATTTGATTAATTATCTTAACAAGTGTGGGGCCAAGTTTTAAATGACAAAGGCCGCCAAATGAAAGAGAAACCTTTTAAAAAAGTTCTGCTTCATCAATAATTGAACAAAAGCTTCATTATCCGAGTCAATTTTATAACGAATTCAGCACTAACAATATATTCATAATACGTTGGGTTCAGGGAGAATAATGAAGTCAACGACCATTGTCCCGTTGCAAACACCGGTTCTCGTCCGATCAACGAAGTTAAACAGCGTGGAACGTGAACGGCGCGCGGATGGGTGACCGACCGGTAAAAGTCGGGAAGTGGCCTCCGGTCGCTTTTCACGTGTTGTTGGCAAAATAGGTGGTTCGGAACCCACCTTTATAAACAGTAGGTCCCGTCGCTTAATAACCTAGCAGTTGAAGAAGCGACGTAAATGAATAAAGAAAAAAGGGAGAACAATGAAGGGCCGAGGTCTCCGCAACGACAACTCTGATATATTTTCCTCGTTTCGCACAAAAAACACATTGTACAGATGGCTTTTGTCGTGAATACAGTTACAACAAGATCCTCAACAAGTTGCGCGCGATCGTTGCGTACGGTACATAATTATCATTCTTAAGCTCTATGCAGAAATTATCGTCGAATGAACACAATGTGACCGACGCCACACTTTCAGCACCTACGGTTGAAAATTTTTGAAAAAGAGTTGCATACACGTGGCCGAGGAAAATGATTCGTCGGGCTGGTTTTGCGAGAAGTACGAAAAAATGTGACTGTTCCTGAATCCCTGCGCGCGGTTCGCCTCGGTAAGAAATAGTATAACAAATCCTCGGCTAAATCGGCTAAGCTCGCTTTCGATCGGCAATGTTCGGACTGAACGGTAAATGCGTGGGTGAACAAGTGACAATGAATGAACATAGCGTTTCGTTAACGACAATATATTTTTTTCCAGTGATTCGCTTTGCACTTGGCTTTTTCCCCCCACCATTTTCGATCGTTTCCGCGACCCGGAGAGTCCGGTTGTTCCCCTAACGATTAAAATGCCGTGTCCATGAAAGGTGACATGAACTTTTTTGGTTCCGTATTACGCGTCCTTGAGAAAACGGACAAGATGACCAGGAACAGCGTGCATAGTTTCTCTAAAGCTACGATAATCGTTAACCAACGGACAGGAGGAGGCTTCAATGCCGGCTCTATAGTACGTCGAATAAAACACCGGGCTTTTCGTTCAAGGATCCTCCGTTCCCTCGATTACTTCGAGATCGCTAGCGTTCGATTGTCGGAATGTAAACGGAAAGAAGTTTTCTATTGTTTTTTTCTTTTTAGATGCGGATACTTTGCACTTCGGATGGCCGTGGCTTTCTCTCTTGCTCTTTTCTTCGCCTTCGTTCTCGTCGTTCTACGCACACGCTTCTCTCTTATCAGCGAGGCGAGAGGTCAAAGGGTACAACATCGCTCCTCTCGTTTCCCTTCTTCTTTCTCGAGTATGCAAGGTTCGAAGCTGTCTGTTACTAACGATCTCGAACTATCTCTTTCGTCGATTGTTCGGGAGCATGGTAGGATTTTCGCTTAGGTCTAGTTACGGATGAATGCTAGCATAACGCTGCCCAAGACGCAGGACACGACCAGCGATATTGCTGGGGGCACGGTCGGCGTGGCTGCGTTGCAGTAGTCCTCCAGGCATGAGCAGACCTCCTGGCGACCTCCGAAACCGCTGCGCTGGTAGCATTTCCCTTTGTAGCTTGTCTCGACCCAGCCACAGCCCCTTATTACACGAGTGTCAGCTGGAACTGTTGGGAAACACGTGTTATCGGTTTCGTTTGCTCTATCTCACGATCATCTTTATGTAACGGTATTCAACTTTTCACTATGAATGTCATGTCTTGATGTGTGCAAAAATGTGGGGACCGACATGTTACATATATCGTGTACATCCTTCGATAGAATTACCGCTAGCGCTGAACGTAGAGCAGGGTCGAACGAGATTAAACATTAAAACTTCGTTGTTTTTTAATCATTTGTAACTGTTACCGAAACATTCGTCGCATTTGAGTCACGCCCAACGTTGCGTCATGGTAGTATGATAAATTACGCTAATAGTTATATTGTGCTAGATAAATCTGTAGTTTAAGATGCATTGTGTTAACCACTCTGTTGCAGCGTGCTTGGTAGCATATTATAGTAGCTTTCTATAGAATAATGAGGAGGCAGTATTAATCTGGGTTAGTGTTGATAGCTCTCTGAGCCAGATTGTAACACGACCATTCGTTGTTGCATAATAAAAATTTTAGTATTTCCACAGAATTCATCAACACTTTACAATCAACACCTCACGTATATCATTTGCGCTTCATTCATTTTAGTCATTCTCTCCTGGACGTGTTCGTATTAGTCAAACGAATATGAATAAAAGACGCCGTGTACGTGTGTACCGTTACATAAAAGATAATCGTAACACATCTAATATCACAACAATGAAATAATTTGCGTATTACTTACGTCCATTAACGCTAAACTCGATGACTTGCGTAATCTTTCGGCACATCGTGTATTTTGCGCCGTCCTTGAGGTCGGAGCAATCTCTTTTAAGGGCATCCGGTGGATGTTCGTCGGAACATCGGCTGTCATTGTGACTGTTACACAAGTAACACTGCATGGCGTCGATACCTGTAGCATTACAGTCACTCTCAAAAATCATTCAACGCGTCAGCAACCTACTTACAATTATCATCCGAAATTCAAAATGAAATACATCAATACACGAACGTAAAAACTTTTTTAAATATCAAACAAACATTTGCGTCAAATGTAATTCCTGAAAATATTTTCTTTCGATATTAAAACCAAAGTGCATCGATTCGTCTAACAGATATACTAACGCAAAACATTTTTAAATATCCATTTCAAAGAAACATCTCTGTGAAATGTAATTTTTTAAAATATTTTTATTTTTTATTTTGGATATTACAAAAAAGACATTTGTGGACAGTATCAAATGTGTCGCACTGCAAGTATAATTCATTAAAATATTTTCATTAAGAAATATGTTTTTGAATACCAAGATGTGTTGTGAGTCGAATACAATTCATTAAAATATCCGCTTAGGATCTTCACAGTATAATTAATTTATATAAAAATATTATTTTGTAAGAAAAGTGTTTTTGGATACCAAGATGTGAGATAAATTCGTTAAAATATTTTCTTTCGATATCAGAAGTAAACTACACTAATTTGCACAATAATGTTATCATGTCATACACATTTTTATCAATTGTTATCGTATCCGGGATTAGATATGATTGGTTAATATTTCGTTATACCGAATTTGATGGGATCAGGTACGACACGAATGCATGGGCATCCGCAGCGATCATCATCTAATTGTATACAACGTGTAGTTTCAATTTCGTAATAACGTGAAGCACAAGGTTCCGACCATTATCGAGCGGCTGATAAGAGGGGTCAACGAAGATAATACAGCCAGCGAACGATTTCTGTTAAGGGATTCAGCATACTATGCGTGTTTTAATCTCCTTGGTACGGTACCCGACAGCCATCAACTATCATCAACGTCGACTACAGTCGACGATGGGACAGGGGGGGTTAACACGTTAAGCGCCACGCCGAATTTGCGTGCCTTTCCGTTCAGGCCACAGTTAGCCGTCAGGCGGGCCCTGCCGGGCCGCTCGCCGATAGGCGAGCCAGAGTATAAACAAATGTCGGGTAACGTAATCCGGCTGGGGCTTGCCTTCGTATTTTTACCTCTCCACTTGTAGATAAGATGCACTCGAGAGCCTGACATTTTCAAATCGCAATAAATACTTTGTATATACTTTGTTTATATCCGTATAGTCCCTTCTCCGTCGTAGTAGAGAAAACCCAGAAAAGCGAGGCCTAATAACGCCCAAACGCGTAAGAAATCCTCAGTTGCATAGATATCGTAACCCAGTTTAGTTCAGTCTCACAAGTATGCAAAGACGGACACACGCGCCGCGATAGAAGAACGAAAAGTCTGCCGTCGGTCCGTAGGGACCGACGTGGCCTGAACGGAAAGTCTAGCGTCGGTCCCTAGGGACCAACGTGATGCTTAACGTGTTAAACGTCCACATGTGTGTGCATGCGGAGACATTTATGTAGGTCAACATAGTCAACATAGACACAAATCATTGACTATCAAGCATATCAGATACGTTTTTGATGAATTTAACGGAGACTTCTGGTCTAGAACGTCACTCTGGAAATTTTTGTAAAAAAAAGGTCAGGGACGACTGTTTCGTATTGAATTTTTGTATGCAATTGTTCGAAGTAAAAATACTTAACATTGCAGAAGTTCCTTGAAGAAGGGCTTACAAAACAGAAATTTTTATTTGGTCTTATCTAAAAAATTATTGGCTAACACGATTTTAGATCGCTGTGAAATAAAAAATGCAGTAGCATTTTAATTCTCGTTGTTTAACAAAAAAGACGATATTTAGAACTTTGAATTTACTCGCATTTCGCATAATAAAAAAATAGAAATATATCAATATTTCTTAATTTTAAACTAAATTAATTCAATGTAATTTTTACGATATTGTCAAAAATGAACTGTTGGATAGTGCTTGTTACATCAACATTGTATGGAATTCACACATTTAGTGTTCATATCCTTTTCCTTTAAATATCTCGAAACAAGAAATATATGACTTAGACCACTTTCATAATTATAGACACAACTACTTAACAAAGGCGCGGAGAAAATTTTCGCAAAGGAAAAAGTTACTTCAAATGACCTCAGGAATCAGCCTTCTCAATGAGCATACCCATGACTTCGTTGTTCTTACGAATTTAAACAAATCCTACCTATTTTTAAAGACGTGCGCAGAAAATGCAAAGAAGTGTAGATGGTCCGGCAAATATTAATGGTTAAATTAATTTTGATTTCGGTTTCAACAAATTGATTTCTCACGAACACGCGCGCTGTTTTGCGCATAGCGCGCCGCCATTAATTTCACTGACGCATGACGTTTGCATTCAGCCAGCGCGTTATAAATATCCTCGTTTTCTTCAATGAGTACGCATTTTTAAACATTTACCAACCGATTCAGATAATCTATTAATGCAAGTATACAATACCGCCGAATCGATCCTAGTGGTAATAGTATCTGCAAACACTATGCACTTCCAGAATGAGGAAGTAACATGATACATTCTCTGCAGAACCTATACTGTCGCGTCCTTTGCGTTGTTGCATTAAAAATGGATACCATAACAATCCAATGTGATTCGTACAAGAAAATAAAAAAGAATAATTTCTATTATTTTAACCTCCTGTCATTCAATATTGGATCAGACTCAAAATGCAGAATCAAAGTTCTTTAGATCAGTTATAAAAAATGGATAATAGGTGAAACTGAATTTTCAATCATTTTAATAAATTAGAAATAACACATTTCTGTTATAATCACGTAAATGCATAAAATCAGCATCCTAGGCAATTTATTTTAAATAAAATTTGATAGGCATGAATGTTAAATTATTCTTTTCTTCTGTTACTATTAGACAGTGAATTTTTATGCAAAATAAAATTTGTCAATTACCGGAAATAAATGATACATAAAAAAATTGAATTTCTTCTCTTAATAATTGCAACGTGTCTAAAACAATGACAGTAATATTATTTTTATATTGTTCAAACGACGACGCAAATGTAGACATGCGATAAATAAGAATTTTGCTTTTTTTTTGGGAAATTATTAGTTAGGATATTAGTAGATGTTCTAATCATTGTAGCCGTGAACAAAATCATGGTTAATCGTGAATATGAACAATTAGTAGCGGTTCTAGTCATTGTCGCCGTGAAGAAAATTATGCGGCTAGGGGTTAATTGTGAATGTCAAAATCGTTGCACGTCAATCTCGTTGTGTGTCGTCGACGAAACGCAAGAATATTTGATCGCTGGAGTTGCATGGCAACGACGCTGTCGCCATGACATCGTCCTTTAAATTTAATCGCCGGAAGAATCTTATAGACATTGCAAAATGGCAATAAAGTAATGAAATTAATTGCATAGAAGACCATAATAAATAGAACAAAGTTTAAATAAAAGGGAAGAGAGATTGTCAAAACACACGTCTTTTGCATAATGTAAAACGATCGATTTCATTCTGCCTGTTTTATGACATGTATTTAAAATGTGATATTATAAATGAATTTGTTGATTTAAAGTGTGAAGCAAAAATGGGTGAAATATTTTCTGAGAAGCGTATGAAAATCAATTTATTTAATAACTAGACTTAATGCTATTGCATGAAAATAATTAGAACTATTATTAAAAATTAATGTGAACAATTTCATGGATTTTCTATGCTTATTAGTTTGTCGAGTTTATCGATTTGGCAAATGAGCGGTTGCTAAATGCGGGTGCTAAAATGGAACCTTTAAACAAGACCTATTAGGATGTTTTAAATCGTAGAAAATTCGAGTGAATTTTTCATTTGAGTGAAAACAGTACAAGGAAATAGAGTGGAATGTTAAAAAGAGAAGACAAGTCGATTGACATAAGGAATCGATCACAACTGAATTATGCTACAAAACAGCCCCTAAAGAAATCGATTAGGGTGTTTCACACAATGCAGAAAAATGAAATAAAGAGCAGAGTGAATTTTTAATGAAATTTAAGAAAGGGAAGAAAATCGAATTGACATATTTAACTACACGATAGAACGCTCGCATGTTACCAAGCAACCCCTAAACAACTCGATTCTACTGCGCTGTCTCGAACACAGAAAATATATAAAATTCAAGTAATAAAACAGTACAATAAAATAGAACAAAGTCTAAAAGAACTATTTAGTTAGAACCGAACACACAAATGTTGTAAACAACTCCGAAAGACCTCGATTCTACTTGGGTCTCCTAAGCATGGAAACCGAATAAAATTCAAATTACAATTATAAATTATATCGCAGTACAAAAAGCATAGAATAAAGTTTAAAAAAAGGGTAAGAAAGGTGAATTGACATATTCGACTGGAACAGACTGTTCGCATGTTGCCAAGCAACCCCTAAAGATTCCGCTAGGGAGCCGAACCACAGAAAATAAGTAACGTTCAACTAAAAATCAAAGTGAATTCCACCAAATTCCGGCACAATAAAATAAAACAAAGTCTACAAAAGTATAGAACAAAAGTCAATTCACGTGCAACGGAACATGAACGAGCTCCCGAATGACTGATTTTTCCCAGCGTGTTTGTTGAGTGGAAAGCGCGTAAAATTCGAGCGAGGAGGTTGGAAACGGTGACAGTAAGGAATAATTTACGAATTGAAGCATGAAGCGACAGGCTGGAATCGGCGGGAATCTAGGTCTACCAGGGAGCGAGGTAGATCGATAGTGAGCGGTGTGTCTGTGAAACCCGCTCCGATCGTTGAACCAGAGGGGTAGCTAGCCACGACGCCCGATTAGGCTTACCGTAAAACCCGAGACTGAGCAGGAGGCAAACTGCGAAGACGTGTGCGTGGCTCATGGTTGCTCTACGACGGTATTATCCTTGGCAGGGGCGAGTATCCTTCAACGAGCAGAGATAACGGGAGACAAGGTGCTCCTCGATCACCGGTGGTAGATTGCACGCGACCGGGCGGGCGCTCAGGGTGTCGAGAGAACCCGGGCGGGAGAGAAAAAGAGAGAAAGGCGGTTGTAGATCAAGGATCGCCGTAGTCAACCATACAGCCCCGAGAGCTGCTGAAGCACTGTTCAAGCTGGTCGACGCTCGACGCGATTGCAGCGCAAGCCCCGCAACTAAGGCGACGATGCTAGAGAACCACGGATACGTGATTGCGCGCGAGAGGAACAGCTCGGAGAGAACCTCGACAAGACCGAGCGAGACGAGACCAACGGAAAAACAGAATTGTCAACAAATTGCTCGAACCGCCGGGTCTAGCCGAGGGTGAGATTCAGCAGGTGCCCCGGTCATCAGTTCGCGATTCTGAACGCACCGGCTACCACCGATACCCCATTGGCACCCGACACACGCCAGAATCAATATTTTTCATGAGCAGGAGGAGGGACGCTGCCGATTCCGATTGGTTATCGCCCCATTTTCGCTGTAGATTGTTTTTATTCCGTTCACCAGGTTTTCGTGTCCTCTTCTAGCCTCGCAGTTTGTTTTTGTTATGATCACGATACAGGTCTATTTATGTTTACTACCTGTTTCGGCGCGGAACGGTTCCGTTCAGCCTATACATACTTTAATAATCATCTTTTTGTTTGGGTTCCGATACTGTACTGATACACACTTTTTATTTTGCATAAATATCCGGAGTCTATATAATGATTACCTATCATATGATACTCGTATTTGTCTAATATATATAATTGTACTAATATTCATATTTAATGTACACACCTAAATAATTCGTTCAACAATCACATTCACGATTTTGATCGAATATTTTCTGCCGGGGGTAGTAGCTATGAAAATCCATTTGTAAATAATTCTGTCTTCTGTTTTTGGGAAGAGACGTGGTATTGAAAGTTTCGAAGAAGACTATAGTTTGTCCAAAGTTTGCAGAATGGTTGGTGCACAAGCCCGTCTCCGCGAGTAGTCTGCACCGTCTTCCTCTCAGTTGTGTTGGCGAAAAAATAACAAGAATCTTAACTTGTCAGAGATGATACAATGTAAGCAAGGGAGCCTTTATTGGACGATAACAAAAAGTACGATTGTTTTGACGGATAAGGCAGGGCTACATGTTAAATAGGGAAGGCCGTGGGCGGTACGAAGAGCTTTATGTTCAAATGGAGCGTAAAGTGGTGGTTTGGAACACTCTAAGTGGATAATATCCCTTTTCCTGTGACACACTGAACGTCATGAAATGTCATGGAAGCTCGTCTAATAAGTCGCACGCGAACAGTACGCGGAAAGGATACGGTACCCTTCCGCGATGGAGGATAATAAATTCGTTTTATCTTCGGGAGATGAAGTCGTCAAATTTTCTGAATTACACTACACAGGAAAATGGTTTCCGTTATTGCTTGTCGTTGCGCATCTATTGCGGCAATACTGATCTTGATCTGAAAATCGCTGAATATTTCGATTCTGATAGTTTTTATTTAACAATTCTTAGTTAGTGAAATTAAACAGATGCTTCTATGGGATATGGTTCAATAAACTTCTTTGCTCGAACACATCTATGTATACAGGGTGTTTCGTTTATCTAAGTACGGAAATATCTCGTGACGTACTGAAGTTACGAAAAAAATTTGTTTACAAAAATTGTCCGGTATGAAGAGAAGAATCATACGGTGTAATTTTTTCGGGACTGGAATGGGAGGGATGGGGGATTTCAAAGTCAAAATAAGTTTTGTAAATGGAACCATATATTTTTTTTGTCATACCACGATAGCATTTTTCGAGACGAATTCAACGATATATCCCATTATAAAACATTAGAAATTACAGGGTGTTTCACGCAAATTGTTTCAGGCCATAACTCCGTTATTAATGCACTTACGAAAAAATATCAAAAGAGAAAGATAAATGGTTCGAAGAGCGCTACATTAGGTCCCTTAGGGCCCTTAGATTTTTTTTTGGGTGCAACTGTGTATGTGCAATTAACAATCGCATCATTTCTTTAAATAGAAATGCAGATTTTTTGTTGCACTGTAAAAAATTATTGGGGTACCATGGCAAAAAAATTATTAGTTCTCGAGATATTTTCAAAGCCTGTCTTTATTGAAGATGCTCAAGCGCTTCACAACAAAATGTAGTAAACGTAAACCGTTTCGACATTGTTGTTATAACAGAAACTGATTTGTACGAGTTAGCTTTTCGTCATTCAGTAGCAATTTACGTATCGTAAGTTGAGTACGAAAACTAATGAGCATCATGAGTGCTTGGTTTTAGGTTCAGTTTTAAGAGTACTATACTAAATATATAATACTAAATAATGTGCCAATTATTTAATTCCAAAATGTTATCCAAGAGAAATTCAACAAACTATATACAGCTGTGTAAACTTTAGAAAAGGGAAGAATAAGTGAAAAATAAAAGTCCTGCTATCTGTAGTATGATTGCCGAGTAAGTAGCAAATGAATCAGTCGAATTTAATAAAAATGCTAATTAAAATCAAGAATTTAGAGATTAAAATGTAACGTTTTTTATAATACGTCTGTACTCTGCAGAAATGAATCATATCTTCCTATAATAAGAGATTATCTGAATCATATCTTCCTATAATAAGAGATTATTTTCTTACGAATGTAATAAATTATAATAATTGACAACTTAAGAAGACTACAAAATGATTCAAGTTGTGAACTTTTATGTATTCAAACTTCTGTTCTCTGATATAATACGTAAGTGACATAATTGTTTAATGTTCGAAAAACTCACGTATCTGATAAACAAGACTCGCTTCATGCTCTTATGCAATGGAACATTTGTAATACGAAGCTTCGAGCAGTGTATATCCTTACAAGATTTATTTTCAGTAGTGACGAAAAAGAATTAACAAAAATTTCAATACAATATATATTGCTAATGTAGTTCAGCTAATTATTTCTTTATTTCAAAACTTTGAGATCTAAAACGTCTAATATTCAGTAGGAATAATTGGTAGTAGATATTATTTCTTCAACTGCATAGACATTAGCATGATTTTTAGATCGTGAGTATCCTTAATGGATTATTTATAACTAGTAAATTGTATATAATGGAAACGAACTCTTAGACATGTTTAAATACTTTTATGCAATTTACGATATAACATTTTTTCTATGTATAGATGAAAATATTTGTTTCAATTGGAATCGCAATTGCAATTTGATTTTCACTACGCCTTGCTTATTGTAGGTCACATTTAACATATTTAGCAACACCGTGTGTCCCTGACACATCTTCCGGTGATTATATTCTACTCGGTAAATGTCTTGTACCTATTTCCTATTTGTATATTAAGGATGAACTAAGTAATTTTTTAATTAAATTCTTTCTCTAAACCTAACGTTTTCTTTAAAAAATTCGCAAGTATTGAATATTGAATAATAGTAAAGACACAGCCATCTTTCGCAATAAGAAGCATAGATTCTTTAGAAAACAAATACTGAAGAAATCACAAGGAATCACAAGGAAGATTTATTTTGTATATTAATCTAAACAATGCAGCGTGTGGATAACGGTTAAATTAGCGATACATCGATATTATTTGCCATCTTCATGCTGATGGAGTATTCACGTCGAGGACGACACGGAATTAAATTCAAATGAAATTCTAAGCTAATTTTCTTAATGCGTTAGTGAGTTTTCCTAATTGATTAAATCAAATAAACAATTCCTACGATACTGAGACGTAAGGAGGAAGCAGTTTCGTCAAACATTGATTTCTTGAGGTACCGAATAACCTGATCTTAACAATTCTGTAATTAATATATCAAGTCTTTATTTGTTTCAATCAGGATACACAATCACACACTTCCTTTGCAGATTACTTGGTTAATTATTTGAACAAGACAATGCCGTAGAAATATCTAAAACCTTGGTCCAACCGCAACATTAGGAAATGTTATTCAGTATTCTCCTATCTTTACAATTATTGGAAAATGAAAGATAAGATAGAAAAATAAATGCTAGAAAACAGAATAATGCAGATCAAACTGAATACGCTGCAAGTATTATTGTTCCTCTTTGCTTTTCAAGGAGGTAAGACTTATGATGTAGAGACCGTACTTGTCGATCGTAGAGAATATAGACTGCATTCTGTACGTGTAGTGTTAAAGTAGAAAACGAGTATCATCACAGACGAGGTGAAGGAATATACGTTTTATCACAGACAAGATATTTCCTATATCTCGTCTGTGCTTTTATCCAAAGTATTTTCGTTATCTACGCAACACATGGATTTTGAAAATCGGTAAGACAGTTACAGTGACCCGAATTAATATTCGAACGCTCTAAAAAAGTCGATAACTTTTTTAATATTGTATTATACGATTTGAACCTTTTTGGGAAGCTAGAGCAATTAGTTTACTACAGGATGAGAAAAGAAATTTTTTCAAAATTTGCAGATCGGAATTGTAGAAAAAATACTAAAAGTTGCATTTTACAACTTTTTTATGTGAGCCTATATTGGAAATTTAAAAAATGCGTGCTATACCACGTATACACGATAGTTTTACGGTAATTTGACAAAGTCAGTAATTTTCAATAATCTTTGTGTTATAAACTTTTTAATTATCTTACCTACATACAAATAATTATATAGAGTTTTGAGGCAGCAGTTTCTTTTATATTTTTCATAGAAGAAAATAAATATAAATTGTATCAATATATTTTCTATACAATACGTACATTAGGAAATGTTAATAATAAATATTTTCATCGTTACTTACATTTCCAAATAGACTCCAGAGCCATAAAATGTTACCAGTGCAATAGTAAGAAGGACGAAGATTGCACACAAAATAAAGTGGATATTAAATATTTGAAACCATGTCCACCATCGCAAAGATACTGTCGCAAGGCCATTTACATATGTGAGAATCATTTTACTCTACATAAACTATTATGGTATTTAACAATCATCTATTCCTCCTATCAATTTGACACATTTTTTCACTGATCCTGTATAAGTAGTGTCGTATGTCCTGTCGTATGTCCAGGTCATTTTATTAGTTGTGAATGATCTGAGAATATTTATTCTTTATTTTTAAATAATTGGATTTTTATCTTCCAATCTACTGACGTCTATCGATTATATTAAACTGACAACAAGGAACAAATCAAGTTGAAATATGGGGGATAGTTAATATTTGATTTGAATCATTTTTGTCATGGATGTATAAAATCCGGAGTCTAGTTATCAGCAATCCTGCTTTACTGCCAATACGAAATAGTATTATGGATTTCCAGATTATTTTATGGATTCCCGGGAATACATAACAGTGCGGGAGTGTGCAAAGTGGCGAAACACCGATAAGACGTGTTACAGGGGTCGTTATTCGCGCGACAGTTATCAACTTGTTTGCGAATGCTACGGAGCAGGTTGCAATCGATCTGTGAGACATTTCTCGAACATGAGCATAGTTCTTTATATCCTGTGTCAACTAATACTCCTCCTTGGTTTAAGTCCTACCTGATACACTAAATTTTCAAGTTCAACAATATTGTAAGATAATTGTTCGATCGCATCCTCGGAAGTTATTCGGTCCCAATGTGCATAAAATATAAAGGAACAACACATATAAGCATTTTCCTACTGTGATGTAAATAAACATAATATCTGTATATTATTAATTAATAATCTGTATCATATTAAATCTCGATACTCGATGTTCACAATAAATGTAACACTGTAGCTTCTACAACAAAGTGATACAAAACACACGCTAATTTTGTAAACAATATGATTGGAATAGTTAAGTGCGGAATTATGTTTGAGAATTATCCTTCATCAAGTATGTCTTCTATTTCTGTAGATTTATCTTATTGACTTATTGTTAGTGTAAGCCACGATTCGCTGTAATTAATTTATTTTTCGCTGGAAAAGAGAAACAGTAATAATGTATGCCTCATTTAGTTAAATAAATGGTTCTAAGTTGTTATTAACATGAAAGTGGAATTGTTTTTATCAACAGAGAACATCATATAATTAAATTTGGTATGTTAAAATTTGCATATTTATTATTTTAAATAGCTAGCACATCCGACATTAATAGCCTTGAAAATTCAAGAAGGAAGATTTTATCTAATTTTATCTAATTTTGTGGATCTAAAGAGAGCTAAACGGTATCCTATATTTCATCAAAGTCCAGGAAAACATAGTGTCGGTCAAATCATGTCGATGAAGACATTTGTCGACGATTTGACCATGTCGATGAAAACATAGTGTCGACGAAAGTTAATGTCGGTCAAACCGTGTCGATGAAAACAGTGTCGGTGAGATGAATTGTCGACGAACTCAGGGTAACCCCCTGCTCTTGGCCTTTCATATTACCCTATGTTGAATCTATGATCGTTAAAAAAGACTCTTGGGCAATTGTCTTCCGCGCGATTGGCCACGTCACCCATATTGTTACATGCACTCGGCTATTTGGCGAGAGAATGCCATTCGGCGTGTAGGACATCGGTTGATTTATCAGCCGGAGAAAAGTTTCTTTCCGTGGTGCTTAACGTCTGGCCGACAATGCGACGTCCCTCTGGAAAACAGGATATCTGCCGCTGGAGAAACGTCTTCGCACGCAAAGTGGCTTCTGTATCAAGCGGAATGGCCGTTGTATCTTAGGCGAATGGTTGCGTAAACGGGGAGAGGCATAGGGAAGATAAGGGTCGAGTGTCGTTGAGACTGAGACCAATTGAACGAATTGCCTCGTAAAATCGTTTGCGTCGCGCGAGCTCTCGTCCGGGATGACAATAACGTAACAGAAGGCTGGCCGCGTTCAAAATTCGCAAATGTAGGTGGTGTACGTTTCTTCTCATCCTTCATCGTTCGCAACAGCGTCTCCGACCCGCCTTCAACGATGGTATTATTACTATTTGGGTCGCGGCAATGTGGCGCCGGGTATCCTGACGCTCCACGGACAGTTTTCATCAGCTACCCGTTCATTATTGCAACCCGTGGACCGGTGCCTTTGAACCAGCCACCGGGTTCATAGTTGCAAGTGTGTCCCGCCGGCTCCGACGGAGCCCTCAGAAATTGCAGGATCGATTTCCTTTTTATTGAAACTTCGAAGACATTTGACTCAAAAACAAAAGTTGAAAAATATGTCTTTTTTCTCAAAAGCAAATTTCTCAAAAACTGTGCGTCTAGAGGAGAAATTAAGTAATTAAGAAATTAAAAAATTAATTAGGTGTGATTATTAACTGTTTAAATAATATTACAACAAAATTCGTGTACAATTTTGTTCGATAGGATTCAAGACGAATTCGCCGAGCAACAATCGGAATTAAACGTTTTTAATTCATTACATTAAATTAAACTTAATTAATAATAAAATTAATTAATTACATTAAACGTAAATTTAAACGAGAGTTCAACAATGCCAGAACCAGAGTTTCTAACTCCCGTGGGGAAGTTTCATTGTTGTTGCAGAACAATATACAACAACAACGCGGCAAGTTAATATAAGCGTTGTAAAATAAATTTGAAAATATTTGATCCCACAGGTGGATTAGGCAATTGGCAATTCGTGTTTCGGGTCTTCCATACTGTATAAACAAGGGGAGGATTTGTACGTATGCCAAGGTTGTTATTTGCCTTACAGAATGCTTCAACCCCATTTAATTGTAAGGATGACCTGCTACTACGATAATGGATGCCATAACGCTGATTCTTCTGCGAGAAAGATTTATTAGTGTGTCATGATGCCTCGCTCTCAGAGTCTCGAGAGAATGCGTGCAAAGTATACCATTGGCTCTATTGTACCGAAAGATTTAGCGATTTTTTACAAGTAACTGAGTGAGCATTGTTACTCGGTGCTCTCGAAGGTTTCAGCTCTATTTAACTCCGCGTCCTTATTTTTCTCTAATTGTAAGAAACGATTATTAGTGGGTAACTTATTATTAGACAGCGGATTCTATGCATTTATGATAAAAATGAGTAGATGTAATTTAAAATAGTAATAACATTAGAAGAATTTGAGAATACTGTTAGAGTTTGTAAGAAAATAAAGAGTGTAAGAAAATAAATCTCTATTCCGCCCAAGTTTGTTGCAATTTAGGTAGACAATTTTTATTTTCCATATAGATCCGCAATCTACTGATAAGGTTAAAGTATCAATGCTTATAATGATTTTAAAGAAACTAGAAGAATAAAATTGTATGCAGTTAATAAATCATAAATTCTTCCCTTCGATGCATCTTCGTTTCTCCTCTTGATAAAGGAGATAGTGCTTTCTATTGTAAATGCTCTTTGTGCGATTAAAGTGTAAAGGGTATACTACGCGCAATGCTGTTGTTAAGAAAAAGTCTTCAACCCGTAAGACAGACGACAAATAGTCCCGCTACGTGAAAAACTCCCTAAGTGACGTTGAGTTATGAAATGAGCTATGCAGTAGTTGACGTATATGAATCTGTCTACCAGATTCGTTTCTTACGATAAAAATGGCGCATGATTTATGCGACGATCATAGAAATGCACGTTGCCACCAATCTGTCGTTTCAACGAAACTGTAATGGACATAAAGAATGATTAAAACAATCAAATAAAATAACCAACAGAAAGTTCCGCGGAAAAATAAATATCACTACTCTTTCATTACATCTATGTCCTTCATTTTTATAATAATCTATATTGTAATCTACGTACTCCTCTAATCTTATCTTTTTTATCTATAATAAATTAATCTTGTTTATAATAAAAATTGCTAGCACCAGGTGGGCCAAAGATCAAGACTGCGGATCTTTATGCAAAAAAGTAAATGGAGAACAATACATAATAGAGTAATAATAGTAATAATAATAATAGTAATATATACTTTATTTCAGCCTCGTAAAGAAATAAGAAAATAAACAGGAAGCAGTAGATGAAAAAAGAAAGAAATAAAAGATAAAATAGAATAGAATAGAATAAATAGAATAAATAAATAGAATAAAATAGAATAGAAACAATAAATGGAAGAGTAAAAAGGGAACAACATGTATGGAGTTGTAAAAGAGCTTGTGGGGAACATTAATAATAATGTACAGAGTCTTACACACATAACAACCGATAGAAAACAATAGATAAGAGGGTGGATAGAAACAATAGATGAAAGAGTAAAAAGGGAACAACAAGTATGGAAGTATAAAAGAGCTGGTGGAACATTAATAATAATTAGACTCCGGATGTTATGCATTTATAACAAAAATGAGCAAGTGCAATTTATCTGGTTGGCAAGAAAGTAATTTCGGTATTTTAAGGTGAAATAGAGAACCCAATTTTTTTATCCAGGCAATGAACTTTGATGAATAAGATATTTTTCCTTTTATTCGATGATCTTTTGCCAAAAAGAACAAATAAGAAAATATTTTATTGATTAAAGTTCATCGCTTGAATAAAGAAATTCGGATTTATTTCACCTTAAAATACCGAAATTACTTTCTTGTAATTCAACCCAATAAAACAATGAAAATATTAAAAGACTTTAAGGGTATTAATATATTATTTTCACCACATTAAAATGATTGATGAAGAATATAAATTTATATTTAGCTCCTGCGTGTTGCAATTGATGTACAAGCTTTTTATTTTGCATAAACATCCGGAGTCTAATAATAATGTAGACACGATCATAAAAAATATGGAGAAATATTGATGATTAAATGGAACAAAACTAAATAAGAAAGACGTAAAACAGCGCAGTAAAATAGATCGAAATTCGGAGCATAACCGCGAATAGGTGAAGGATACTGTGGTAGATTCTCTTAGTAATTGCTAAACCCAAAACTATGAGCTAGACGGCGTCGTTGGCGTCCTAGATGGGCGCCACGGCGTCGGACGTCTCTCGTATTCATTCTTCTTCTTTATTGCAGTTTCTTTATCAAAATATATTGATTTTCCCGTAGAACCGGATCTAGGTAAAGATAAACGCGCGAGGCAGTAAACGAAACGATCCAATCTAAACAATTAATAATTACGTATCACGCGATGGCTTCCGGCGGTTTTCCGAAAAATTCTCTGTTTTTGTTCGTTGGCGAGGGAGCGGTTTCCGAGAAACAGGAAGTAAAAACTTCGGTCACATATATGAACGAAAGAGGTCACCTAGTCCGATAAACCGAAGCGGAATTCAACGTCATTCGATGAATCTTCGAACTGTTGAACTGAACGAATAAATGTATTTACGTACGAACTACGGACGCAGCGGAAAATGTAGAATAGTTTTCACTAGGAATCACACCGAATTCCCAAGGACTTTTAACACACAAATACTATTAGAACTTTGTTTATTATCTCATAGATGTAATTCTACACGCAGCTTCTCCCGAAAAGAGGCCACCCTATTTCTTCTTTCGCTACGGTAGTTCGAAGAAATTTTAACATTTCAGAGTTCACAGACTAAAATTCAAATAAAATTATTTAAATAAAAAAAATAAATTTTTTAAAACAAATACCACGTTTTTAAGAATTTTTGTTAATGAAATGACGACGTCCTAACGAAATATTTCGGAATACTTTTTCATTCGAACGAGAGTTTTAGCAAACATAAAAATAATCAAATTCGCATAAAAATAACTAAAACCATAATAATCCTTCAGCATTAGAACAAACTATCTATGCGATATATCTATTATATATATATAATATAT
>CM052251.1:1790692-2108790 GCA_028455795.1 Lasioglossum marginatum | reverse complement strand
ATATATATATATATATTATATATTATATATTATATATTATATATTATATATATTATATATTATATATATATATAATTCTAAATAATCATTCAATCTCACAAATTCTAGTATTTTCTTAAACTTTAACAAGACGAATACGGATTGACTGAACAAATTTTTCGTTTATTAAATTATTAATTTTCTATTTTAAGATTTTATCGAACATTAAAAAGTTTTCCTGTTTCTAAATATTCGACAGATTTTATTAAACACAAATTACTTGTACTGGGCTATCATACTTTTTATAAAATTACTACACTTATAGTGTATGTTTTGCGTGACGCAACAAGTGAATACGTTAGAAATTATGTAAACACTGCCTGTGACCTGGAAGATTCATTGATATATATTATTACACCGAATGCATTCTCGAGATGATATACATATTGTACATACTTATATATGGAAAACCTCGTTGCTCACTGGGGAAAAAGAAGTTCCAACGTCACGCGATAGATAGAAACAATACATTTTCTGATTTGCCGGAAAAAATAAACGAGAAATGGAGAATATAATATTTAGTGGCTTTCTCGAAAAAAGTGGAGTCTCGATTTCGATTTGGCTGGATACGTTGCCATTCAACAGGCCTTGGCTAGCCTGTGCACTAGTTGCCGTTCCTCTTTATCGTAAACGCAAGCATGAGTAAATACCTGACCAATTTCTTAAATCTATCCGCTCACGCAATGTTAAAGATTCATTGAAAACTATTTATGCAACCAATTCGACATTTTTCAGAAGACTTGTGAAATACATATCTATACAAATCAATGTTAACAGTATTTTTAATTTATTTCTGTAGGGATTTTTCAATGAACAAGGAAAATTATTTATGTATGTGTTGTCTATTTTATAAAACAGCTTATGAAAATAGGAATACGTAGGAATAAGATTCGCAATCTAGTACACTCACATAATTGTATTGACATATTGTAAATATAAGGATAATAAACATACGTTGAATTTCATTGACAACTTTTCGTACTAAACAATTTTCCGTACTAAAGTTTCTGTTGATGGAATAAAATATTTTTTATTCTAGTTCATCTGAAGGTCATTGGATTCGTCTTAACGAATCAATTCGGAAACGTCTCAACTCAGCTATAACTTCGTGAAGTCCAATACGTATGTATATGGTACCATTTCAAGCAATTAAGCTGATCTTGAATGTTTATCGACATATTATTTTGAATACTGTACAGTGACTCCCATTAATATTCGGACACTCTTAAAAAGACGATAACTTTTCTAATATTGTACTACACGATTTGAACTTTTTTGGGAAGCTAGAGCAATTAGTTTGCTGCAGGATGCGAAAAATTTTTTTTTCAAAAATTGCAATTGATCGGAATTGTATAAAAAATACTAAAAGTTGCATTTTACAACTTTTTTATGTGGGCCCATATTGAAAATTTAAAAAATACGTTTTGTGGATCTGTGTCGCACCACCTGTTACGAGCCACACGGACGTAAACATAAACACGCTCTAATCGCGCACGCATATTGCTCTAGAAGAGAGGAGCTCGCGGAACAGGGGTTGGTGTCGGGCGGATTCACGCCCAACGTTTCGAGACTCACGCAGAGCGGAATCTACGCGTCTTGCGCGAATATGCGATCCGCGAGTCGGCGAGGAGAGGAGAGGAGAGGAGTAGGAGGGTAGCGGCACGGCGGCACGAGAAGAGAGGAGAGAGGAGAAAACAGGAGAGGAGTGGCGTGGCGAGTGGTGAATCTCGCAATCTCTTACTCGCGATCAGGCTGTCGACACGACGACAACCCTTTCTCGAAGCCAACAGTGCTTTACCCTCGGCCACGCATCGCATAGTTGTTCGCAGTCGGCTTCTCGAAGACGAGTCTCTTTTTACGAGATAGCACCATGCAACTAAGGATCGCAGTGTTTATCGTCGGTCTTGCGCTCGTCTCGGTGGTTCGTTCAGGTGAATATTCCCTACGCCGACGCAAACAAAGTACGACCAGTGAAACGTGGTGAAAACGCACACCGTCGTCCGCCGAAGTGACACAGCGGCGATCCGAGGATCGGCAGTGGTATAGACGCGCCTGTGGTCAGACGCGCGTAGTTGCCGAATTCGTCCTGCGAATCGCCGAGATTCTTCACCGGCGGAGAATCACAGCGTTTCTTTAGTTTAATTACTGTTTCTTGGACCACAACCTGCATGTTGCGTTCCATTCTGTCGTGAGTTTCTGAAAAAAAGATCGGTAATTCTGTATTAATCCTTCGTGAAGTTCTTGAACCATGATTTTCATGGAGTTTGTTTTGCTCCTCCTCGGTGGAGATAATGGGTTTCAAGTTTAAGGGTAAACCGAGCACTAAAATAAAAATAACATTGCATTTGTTGTGATGTTTCCTCCATGAAAGTAGCTTTATAGTTTCAACAACTGTGAAATAGTTGATTGTTCAATCAAATAATTGTTTTCCCACGAAACAATTTTTATAGTTTTGATAATTATAAAAGAGGAAATTTGGAATCGCTTGTACGCTTCTTTCCCTGTGAAATTATATAAATGGGAGATTTCAAAACGCTTATGCGATCAGATGTGCTGTTTGCTATGAAAGTATAATTATTTCTTTATTATTGTTTTAAACCAAGCGGTTGAAAGTATCGATATACGTAGTCTCAATAGTTGCAGAATAAGAAATCTGAAATTCACATGAGAGTATCTTTGTAATTATTATAATTGTAAAATAAAAAATCTGAAATCGATTATTTGATTGTTAATTATAGATTTAGTGTTAATTGTTGCTGATTGTAAGTCTATTACTGATTGTTTTTGTACATTTGTTATAAACCTGGTGGCAAAATAAGATGTTTCTTGTAATAATTACGGTGCGGACTAATGCTCGCTGCAAGTTCATGCAAGTTTCTCCTTTGTAAAATAAGGAGCAACAACTGGGAGGATAAAGTTTCCCGATGCAAAAAAATCTCTAGCACTCTTGTTTCCTGCGATGCATATAATGAAGCTATATAGACGAAAAGCATTGAAGTGTGTTTTACATCAATTTTTATTAATATGGTTATTTATCTTGCATGAATAAATTTGATTAGATCTATAATATGGATTTTATAGTTGCATATAAATTCAAACTGTTTAAAAATGCAATTGTTTGAGATTAGGGTTTGTTTTACAATGACTTGTTATAAATGTTCTACTACTTAGCTCTAATACCGTATGCTTGAAAGTATAGTAATTTTCCATCTGAAATAATTCATCATGAATTTATTTACAGGTCTGTACGGTACTTTTATCATTAGAATAGAATAAACTTGGAAACATGAACGCATCGTTTAAAATATGTATATGTTTACGATAACGATCGTATTTTCCAATTTTCTCAAGAACAATGTAGTTTGACTTAAATGTACAGTCATTTATTTTAGGTTACATGTCTACACATTTAACAATTCATGTTGTGCAAAGCATGTTTTCATATTTTATAAACAATTTTATTGTCTTACATTTTTGTACATATAAATGTGCTTGTAATACAGTTAACTTAATTTGCAACTTACATGAAGTTATCACATTGTCTAAAAATTAGTACGCACATTATTATTCGGAATTGTTTTTTCTTTTCATTACTTTTTAGGGCAAAATGGTTAAATCTTCACATTGTTGTTTTTGAAATTCGTTAGATCCTACATTCTCTGGGTTTATAAAAATTCTATTTTGAATTTAATACATTATGGGAACTTGCTTTTAGGTTCCAGTTTAATTTTAATATATGTACTAATTGTATATTTCACTTCTGTAAGCCATTTCATTTTATGCTCTCTAGTCTCCTAGCTCCTCGTTACTCCAATTCGTACTACCATTCTTTTAGCTGGATTTATTTTTATGGATTCGCTTTGAGATATTCTTTTATGCCCAAACTTCGACATAGATCATTTTTTTCTTATTTAAGCATTTCATATCTCAATTCAGATCTATTTCTGCTGCACTAATTATGTTCTATCTATTATCTATTATTTATTATCTAATAATAAATACTATAAAGTACGGTATACACATATTCATACATTTACAGCCGACATTAAATCAAGTTAAATTCGTAGCTTACAGTTTCTTAAGAAGTTAAAAATGAGAAAACAAGCTTTAATAGTCGCGCGACTAATATTTCCAAACCATAGATCAATTTTCTTATTCTATCTAACCTTTTAACCTTGCAACTATGCATGCTGATTATACTCGTTATCAAGAAACGATAATTGTTTATACTTCGCTGAACAAACTCGTTTACAAAAATTTGTAAACGTAAGTAATAAGTTAACGTAATAATAAGTTAACTAAATTAGTAAACGTAATAAAATGTAGCATTAGAATTGACGCATTTTAGACTATCTAGGATCAAGGACGAAATTAAAAAACAAAATTCATGGAAAATTTCTACGCACAACGTGATTGATAAGATATCTACAAA
Source organism: Lasioglossum marginatum (assembly GCA_028455795.1). NCBI lineage: Eukaryota > Metazoa > Arthropoda > Insecta > Hymenoptera > Halictidae > Lasioglossum > Lasioglossum marginatum. The sequence continues at coordinate 2,104,319 of CM052251.1, read as the reverse complement.
TTTACTGTGTATACTATGTATATACTAGTGACTCGAATTAATATTCGGACGATCTGAAAAAGACAATAGCTTTTTTAATATTGTACTATACGATTTTAACTTTTTTGGGAAGCTAGAGCAATTAGTTTACTACAAGATGTGAAAAGAAATTTTTTCAAAAATTGCAATTTATCGGAATTGTAGAATAAATACTAAAAGTTGCATTTTACAACTTTTTTATGTGGGCCTACATTGAAAATTTAAAAAATACGTTTTGTAGATCTGTGTCAATTATATGCACTGTGAAAGTTTCATCGAAATCGGTTGATACGGGAAAAAACGACAGGCATTGAAAGATGTAAGAATAAGATTTATTGCAGTTAGAGGTCGAAAATCGTGAAAATCTGCCATTTTTACCATCTTTAAACGTTTGTAGCTCATTGCAACGTCGACTGATTCTGACGAAATTTTCAGAATATGTTTAATTGGCACAGATCTACAAAACGTATTTTTTAAATTTTCAATATATATGCTCATTGTCCGATCCTGAATTTCAAAAATGGTCTTTATGTTTCAGTAATTTGCAGATTATTCTTTTTATACAAATATGGTTTATTATCTTGACATATGTTGTGCAATTGTTTCTTAGGATGAGGTTCAAGAGGTTTCTCTGGTTTTTTTGTTGTTTTATTGTGAGTATATAGTTGGTTATAGAAAATTTTAAGGAATTCGAAATTTTCTACGACTTTGGTTCGCTGCGTTTTACTTCAAAACAGAGGGATAGTGGGTTAAGTGCAGTTTGTCGAACTGCAACTGGCCGCTGCTTAGGGGATGCGAGTGGCGTCGCGACTTTTGGCGCCACGACGCTGCGACCCAAATAATAACTACATGCTGTGGTTTACGGAAATATTCGGATACCGAGAATCAACATTGTTAGTATAGCATAAAATTGTCCTGGAAAATAACTTCACTACCAAAATATTAGCTTGGCGTCTTCTCATTTTTCTGTTTAATTCAATTCATAGTTTTATTTACAAAATTAAATATTGAAAAAAAAACAAAGACACTTTAAGACGCCGGTACATTTTCGAATAGAATAGAAAACATTTATGTTTTATTAATTTCAATTCACTGAAGGGGAGCCTCCAGCCTATTGAAGATATTATTTGCAAGAATAAAAATTAAGGACATTGAAAAATAGCAGAATGTTTTGACATAGTACAGACAATATTTACTCATATTTTATGAATTTCATGATGAAGTAGACACTTCAACATTTAATGTCTAATTTGAACAATTGGGATTTCTAAATTAGTTAAAAAAATTTATTTATTATTAGGTCTGGTTTTAAGTTCAATACAAACTTCTAAACAAAATCTCTCCGAGTGCATTATATTGAGTTGGCAAGAAAGTAATTTCGGTATTTTAAGCTGAAATGAAACCCAATTTTTTGTTATTCAATATGTAGCTGTCGCAGCTTTATGAAAATAGCTAATAACTTTATTAAACTACCAGAAAGATGGCAGAAGATCATCGAACAAAATGGAAAATATTTGATCGATTGAAGTTCATTGCTTAAAGAAATTTTTATCTCACCTTAAAATACCGAAATTACTATCTTGCCAACCCAATATTTGTTGCTTTGTAGAAAACTTTTAAACGATGTTTATTCAACATTTCCAATAACTAGGAGAATCTTTCCGAAGTCTACAATTAATAAACATCGTGATACTCGTTGAGCAGGGTTTCAAAATATCGATGAATTTTCTTTAGATTTGTTCTGATTTCACAATAGTTTTGATTGTTATTTAATTCTCAAGAGGTCAATTGAACTCGCAAGAATTGATGTTTTATGCTCGCACGAGAGCAGAAATGGGTTTACTACCGTGACTCCCATGATTTATTAGATCACGCTCGATAAAAAGCAAACGCGAAGGGACACTGCAAATGCAGTCTCGCTTATAAAGACCCTCGGGAAACGAGACCACACTGTATTGGTTGGGTGGAATTATGTGATGGCCAAAAGGGAGTCCGACGTTGTTGAAGCGACTACCAGGCGCCAGAGGGAGCAGATTATTTACTTCTCCGGGGAAACAAAGAATCGTTGGATTGAAATGGACTATAATCTGGAAAAATGGCTCTCACATTTCTCCAAGAACCCATTTTTGTAAAGAACCTTATGAGTTTATTATATGTACGTTTTAACAACTGAAACAAAGGATACGATGCCTCGGAGGGTCTCTCTACTTTAGTCGAAACACGTTAATTCTATAAATAGATATTATATTTAATAAATTATAAATTATGTTTAATATATAGACAGCGGATCTTTTTATTATTGTCTCGTTTTGCAGATGTCTTGAAATGCTACATGTGTATCTCCCTCCAGAATCCAGACTGTGCCAATGATCCAAAGGCACACAACATCCAACTTGACGAATGTACTCTCGCCCGCATGTCCGAATGGCAACGAACTATTGAGCACACCGTCCCGGATGTGATATCGCATATCTTCAATGTGGACAATTCGGGGAATTTCAAGCCTGTTGCACCTATGGCGTGCGCGAAAATGGTCCTGAAGGGTAAACACCGAATTTTCAATCATCAACCAACAATCAATTTTCTCGTATTAATCACTAAACTGCAAATCTTCATGCACTTATAGCTTCTAAACATTTTCAAACAATGCTAGAGTATAAAATTTTACAGAATCTAATATGATTTTCATTTATTTCAGTAAAGACAATGCAAATCCAATCATAATTCATTGATTTTTACGTTACTGATCGCAACGAACAAAAGTCTCAAAGGAACCATGTGTTTCATGTGAACCGTTCTCTTAGAAACTTTAAGAGTTTAGAGACTTTAAGGGAGTCCTTTTTCCAGGATTGCAAGAGAGCGGGATTCGCGTTCTCATTTCTCGATAATACAAACACGCTATTATCATAGCTACATGCTACCGAATAATGCAAATTACGCCTCGTAAACGAAAAAATAGGACTTTTGAGGGCGATAGTGCCCTAGATCGATCTTTTAGTTAGCGTTTTTGACTACTGAAAAATTCCATTGTTGTATTATCGAGAAACGAGAACGCGAATCTCCCACCCTTGCAATCCTGGAAAAAGGAGTCTACCCCCTTAAGGTGAATTTTGCGGTCCATTTTTGTAACAGATCTCCACCGATCCAGAGGTGCAGTGTATTCACACAATAGCGGTCGCGACATGTAATAGTGAAACACCCTGTAAAACTTAAGCATCTGTCATTATTTTATCGATTTTGTTGGCAGTTGACAAGAAAGAGGTTACGGTGAGAAACTGTCAGACAGCGAAGACGGATACCATCGATCCCTGCAAGGCGATACGAGGAAAGGTGGACAGCGACTCTTCTAACCTGGAACACTGCGAGCTTTGTACTCACGACGCGTGCAACTCCTCGCCCGGCTTCTCACCCCGAATCTTCGTCACCCTGTTGTCTTTTGTCGGGGCTGTAATCCTCGGCGGCTTTTACAACGGCGCGTAACCTTCACGTGTCACGTTATTGAATTGACTACGATCGCCGTCGGAGACGTGCCACGGTCGATCTCATAGTGCATTCTAAAACTCGAACACATATACACATTGTTCATTGATGTCTCACATTATTTCACGGTTACAAGAACGGGCCGAAAATCCCCTTATTATCCCTTATTTCGAAATCCGCTCCTTTCTACTCGATTTAAGAAAGAAACTTATTTTACTTATTTTCATTTCCCATCTGTCGATTACCTGTCTTATGACGAACATCAGCAACATAGAGGCCAGCAAAATTTCGAATTATTATTCTTTGGATTATGTTGAAGACTATATTGCACAATGCTCTCTATTTTTAGACTGATTTATGAAAACTATAGTACAGTTCTTGATTAAAATCGCTTTACCCCTTTTATAATTCTGATATAATTGAATAATTAAAATAATATGTATTATTTTTAGAAATGTGTTATTTAGACAGCGGCATTTATGACAAAAATGAGTAAGTATAATTTTGAACATTGCAAACATTAGACGAATTTAAAAATGCTTTTATGTTATTTCCAACCTATTGAACATATTAAGAGTGAAAATAAATTTCCATGTTACTCCTGTGTGCTGCAATTCAGGTGGCAAATTTTTATTTTGCATAAAGATCCGTTGTCTAGCTATTATGAATGGAGTACAATTTGTTTATTTAAATTGGAGAACAGAAATGGGTGAAATATTCACATTTATACAACTGTTTCCGTGGGATAATTATAACGATGTGTAATGGAATTTGCTTCGAAATCGTTCATTTGTCATCCTTGTTTCCCCATTCATGGAATCGCACATGATGTTCTGCTTCGAGACACGATAATTTTTGATTCTTCGACAAGATGGCGAGCGGAACTTTGTATACCGAACTCAGACAGTTTATATATTATAGTCGGCGTAATTGCAATAATCGCATTCACAACGTGTCCCGCAGTCGCGAGTGCCCATATTAAAACTAAGATAAACAAATAAATCTTGGATATTGTTGTATTCATTAAAATGCATTTGCGATCGATGGGTATTTATGGGGCTCGACTTTTGCAAGCGTAATTAACTAAATATACAATTATTATACGTGCGTGTGTGTATTATATGGACGAGCGAGCTTGTAAATCGTGATATTTTGGTCGGTGTCTGTAAAAGAACAATTATGCTATCGAGCTTCTCAAGGACAAATAAAAATATTGCACAATTAATTCATGCAAATTTATAACATCCCAGTAAGAAATTCAATAAAATTCCGATCACCAAATTTTGTTAGTTGCAAATATGGAACGTGTTGAAGTCGTTGTTTCATTATTGGAAAGTTTGCAAAATTGGTTAAATGAGTATATGATAATAATTATTATTTCGTTGTTTCAATTATGTCGATTAATGAAGTTTATAAGTTCCTCCCCTTTATTCGTGCACACATTGGGACATATCAAAAACATTAATTTTATTTTTAATGTATTTACGAACTACAATATTTCAATGTAGAATTTTATTGATTTTATTGATATACAATCATTGGGACACTTTGGAAACATTAATTTTATTTTTGATGAATTTACTAACTGTAATATTTCAATGTAGAATTTTATTGATTTTATTGATATACAATAAAATGTCCCAATAAAGTGTCCCAAGCATTGGGACACTGTGAAAACATTAATTTTCATGTAATGATAATTGATTTTTAATGTAATATTTGGATTAATTTCGTTGTAACGCACAGTCCATCTCTTGTTAGTTTACAAAATTTGTTCTTTTCTCGTGCAAGCACTGAAATACTTCAGAAAGATTAATATTATTCTGAATGTATACCAAAATACCAACTATTTTATGTAATATTAATTTCGTTGACATATGTAATCTCTTCTTGTTAGCTTCTAAGATCCTCTTTTTTGGTGCAAACACTGGGAGATTCGCAAAATATGAACTTTATTTGTAATCTGTGACCAACTGTTTCAATGTAATGTTTTAATAATTTCGTTGACATACGAAGTCATTCTCTTCTTGTTAGCTTGTAAGATCCTTTATTTTTATTCATTTTATTTGTAATCTGTTAACAACTGAATTAATGTAATGTTTTAATAATTTGACACATTACCGCTGTCAACGTTCGCAGTATGCTGCATGAATGAAAAATCATGTGCACATTCTGTACACGGTTAGCACCTCCACAGACTTTCCACTTTTATTGTCGCAGATAAGATAAGAGGTAGCGAGGCGACTTCAGGCGTAGATCTTGAAGTGAAACCACCATGGTTAGTCAGTTCACTTTAACAACAGTGATTATTTTAATGACTTTCGGTAAGTAAAGTTTACACTTTATCAGTCTCTGCCGTTACCTTCACCCGATTTGATTTTACAATGTAATTCCACTGAATTATCGGAACGTTTACTTGAAATCGCGTCTTTAACAATTGTTGAAGATTCTGTGAAATCAACATAACGTAGAATTAAATAAAATAAAACTTATTTTTACTAGTGATTCTTTCTTACGAATATTTTGTTTAATGTCGCGACAGTTTAATTTACGTGAATTGCACTGTGTCGCAAAATGGGATTGTCGCAGTGAAAGACAACGTAATTCGAATGAATGTCGGAACGTTTACTTTTTACGCGTCTTTAACAATTGCTGTGGAGACTGTAAAATCAACATAACATATAACGAATCGAAATAAAACTTATTTTTACTAGTGATTGTTTTTTACGAATATTTTGTTTAATGTCACGACAGTTTAATTTAGGTGAATTGCATTGTGTCGCAAAAGGAGATTGTCGCAGTGAAAGACAATGTAATTCGACTGAATTGTCGGAACATTTACTTGAAATTGCGTTTACCTTTTCGCGTCTTTAACGCTAAAACTACCGAGCACTAGAAGCGATTAAAATGTTTCAGCTGATAAAAATGACAGGGCTCGATTTATTTAGATTCCGTGCAATTTTTATTGGAATATGTGCTTGGATAAAGAAATTTATTGAATCAATTTCCATATAAGCAACATCATAATTTGAATAATTATAAAATTAAAAATTTGAGGACGGTCATTTGGCCGGCAATGGTAGGTTTAGTATTAACAATTGTTGAAGAGACTATGAAATCAACATAACATAGAACAAAACGAAATAAAACTTATTTTTACTAGTGATTCTTATTTACGAATATTTTGTTTTAAGGTTGCGACAGTTTAGTTTTCGTGCATTGCACTGTGTCGCAAAATGGGATTGTCACAGTGAAAGATAGTGTTGTTAATGAGAAAAGTACCTCCGTTTCGGTCCATGCGATAACTATATCGCGCCCGAAGAAAAGGAGGAAACAGCTCGTTAAATGAACCGTTTCAGATAAAATGGTTGCTGTCGTTCTTGCTATGCCGTTTCCCTAAAACAAACGCGACTGATTATTAACTTTCAAAATATTGACAAAAAACATGCACAATAAATAAGTACATTAAAATATTATATTGAATATCAGATTAATAATTGGCTATTGAAATGTGAAAAATCAATTTTCTTGTTTTTTGTTATTTATTTAGAACAACATAAACTCGGTTAAATTATATTCAATATAAAATACCTGTACCAATACTTGCAGTACATATGTTTGAATCTTCTTCACAATTTTAATATTGTCGTTTTGAGCCGAGGTTTGTACAATAATTTTTTTCATGTCCATTGCCATATCAAAAGTTTAATTTTCAAATTCAAACAATTTTTCTGCCTGGTTATAAATTGAAACAAGAATTTTTCAGTTATTTCAGAAATTTTTCAGTGATTTGGAGATCATAAATTTTCTTCTAATCTTCATCTTTATTTCTTATTAATTTGCTATTTCTGATTGTGCTACACGTCAATGTACTTGGTTGTTTTCATTCATAACATTTTATCTCTTTCAGTATTCGTTTTACAGCATTTCATAATATTCGTTTATTTTATTCGTCTCAATTACCTACTTAGGATGAATGAATGGCAGAATGTCATGCATTTCTGTATAGGCTGCGGATCTTTATGAAAAATGAAAAATGGTAGCATTGATTGCAGGACACAGGAGCCAAATAAATTTGTATTCTTCTTTCAATTATCCTATCAAGCTGAAACCGATACATTGATGTCCTTAAATATTTTTAACACGTCCGCTGCTTTAAATTGTACGTGCCAATTTTTGTCATAAATGCATAAAATCCGCAGTCTAGTCATGAAATATTTTACGGGAAATTCAATTCTATTTTCAATTCATTTTCTATTCTCATTTAATGCATAGCAAATCCAAAAGTACGTAAAAACAACACTAAACATTACAAAAATTGTCAATATTTAAATTGTGATAATTTCGTAAAACCAAATAGTACAACCACAAGCCGGGGCTCATTTTAAAGCTCGAAGCGTCTGCTTTCGCTAAGCAGATATTTTTACGTGACGTAGCAGATGGGAAACCGAAGACCAACTTTTCTTAAAAATGCTGCAAATTTCAATGTCTCCAAAAACGGTCAAAACTTTCACCTGAAACTTTAATCTGATTACAAATCAAATAAAAAACGTGTTAAATCTTTGATAGGGTTAATATCTTGTTTTATGAATTAATGATAAAAGAAATCGTCGTGGTGATTCAATAATGTCCCACAGGGTGTGTCGAAAGCAGGGACTTATGGTGTTACGGGTGCAATACTGATCTGACTGAAGGTCACACAACAGCATGCAACGATCCATACGTTCCAACTCCTTACTATGATCTAGTCCTTTGTCCTGGAAACGAGTCTCATCATTGTCTGAAAAGCGTCATTACTGGTACGTATAAAATTCAACTAACTGCAATTGCAGATAGGTGTAATATACAGGGTGGTTCAACAGATATTACCACCGCAAGTGGTAAATTCTGAGTGCGCCACTGATGGCCCCTAAGCCCTTCAATTATGTATCGAATATTTCGAAAAATCGTAGAACGTTGCGTGAAGTCGAACGATAACCACACACTGTCGGCCCAATGTATTAATTTGAATCAAGTGTATAGCTTCGAGTGTTTGCAATTAAAATGTTGCCTTGAAAGTAGCGAGGCTATGAAGCAACTATTTCCTTAATGATGCAGATAGGGACGTCCTGGTGACGGTACGAGGTTGCGTGCCGTCACGCGAAATCGATGGATACTGCCGCCATTTACCAAACTCCAGCATCACGTGCTCCTTCTGCAACGACTACGCTTGCAACGGCCAAGGATCGATTTATTTGTTTACATCGCACTATTTATTACTCCTCTTACCGTCCATCTACATAGTAATCAATTTTTTGTGATGTACAGAGAAGTCAAAGTGATGTTATTTCAGGTTTTGCGATCATGAAGAGCACAGAAGTATTTCTGTGGAAATTTATTCATTGCATTGATTCATTTATGCACATACACTGCCGGCCAAAAGTTTGGAACCATCGCATAAGAGAGATGTCACGCGGGGTTTTCATAAAAAAAAAACAAAGGTTACGTATAAGACAGACACAAACTAATTCCTACTACCTCTCTCTCTCTAAACCCAGGAAAACATTATAGAACCGCCAAACCCACTTTCCAGTACTTATACTCTGTAAAATGTAATAAAATATAGAGTGGTCCCAAAGTTTTGGCCCGCAGCGTAGATGACCAAATTATGTTGCAGCTATTTGAATAAATTGATTAGTAATAGACTAATTTTGAAATAGAACGACAGCTATACTGGGTCGTTGTTGTTCTTTTTTTTTGCAAATTTGCAAAAATTGCTTAGCAACACTAGATAATATTATTCTTCACATGTATAGTAAACATATTTTTCGAATGGTGGCTTTCAATTTAAAATGATTAACTTCGATTACCCATTGTGCTACAGCAAAAATCAATTGAAATCTCAATAAACAAATTATCGGGTTGGCAAGAAAGTAATTTCGGTATTTTAAGGTGAAATAAAACCCAATTTTGGGAAAATTTTGAAGTTTTATGATCGCGGAATTGTGAAGCTGTCAGAAAGATGGCAAATGATCATCGAACAAAATGGAAAATATTTTACTGATTAAAGTTCATTGCTTGAATAGAAAAAAATTGGGTTTTTTATTTCACCTTAAAATATCGAAATTATTTTCTTGCCAACCCAATAATAGAATATAGTCACATTGACCGCTCGGTACTTCTAGTGTTAATCAAAAGCGTCCTCTGTAAATATTTAGCAGTACAGTTAGCAACGTAAATAAGTTCGGTTGCAAGCACCATCGTGTTTGTTGGTTCAACGATTTCGTTCTAACCCACTACAAATGCAGACTTATGGAGACTTATGAAGAAAATATTGAATACAACCGAATATATTTACTCCGTAAAAATAAAGCATTGCATTTATATTAATATTTAATAGCTAAGTTAACATGTATATTTTATCTAGTTTGTTACAAAAGGCTACGTACATCTGACAAATTTTGAATAAAGTTCTGGACTCTTTTTAATGGAGACTGATTGATTTCTGAGTCTTCTAAACATATTGTCAAAAATAAACAAGGAAAATTATTTCATTAGATAGTAATAATTAGACTTAGGATTTTCTGTATTTATGACAACAATGAAAAGTTTAAGAATATTTTCGACTTATTAATATGATAGAAAGAGCAAATACATTTCCATTTTTGTTTCTTACATTAATTTAAACAATTTTTATTTTGCGCAGAGGTTCACGGATTTAAAAATTTAAGAATATTTTCGACTTATTAATATGTTAGAAAGAGAAAATTTTCGCTTTTGTTTCTTACAATGACTTTGAACAATTTATATTTTGCGCAAAGATCCACAGTCTAGTAATAACTGAACGAATTTCCTGGCAGTCAGCAATGGATTGTAGGAATAATTTGTAAGTCACTTTCAGCAACATGGAAGACGACGTGATCGAACGGCCGGAAATGGCTATTGACTTCCAGAGGCAGAAATTAAATGACTTTATGAATGAACTGGGAGTTGTATCCCGTTCGCCGCAAGTTTTGCATCAATGGTGGTAACTTCGAAACTTGTACACAGAAAAACGTGTATGTCTGGGAGCACTCATATTTACGTTTACACGCACGCCGCCGAGGAGAAAGGGTCAAATGCTCGAGTCAATTCGGTAATGCTTTGCAGGGTTAATTGGTCTCCTGACCTCTAACAAGCCTTCTTTATCGAGACGGCGAACCTTACTTTACAATCCCGTGCATAGATATGTATCTGCAACCAGCTCACAACTTAGAAATCGATTACATCGAACACAATTACATCGCTGATGAAGCTTTGTTATTCAAATATTTAATTTCCTTCTCGTTGAGAGACATTAACGAATAGTTTTTAATCAACGGTTATATGGGGTCCAAAACATCTTGATTGATCCTTATTGTCTTGCAATGCTTAAATTGTAATTTTTGGCCTCGCAGAAACTAAAATGTTACTTTCATTATTAGTATAAACTAATACTGAGAGATGGAATAAGATATTGAAAAATTCAATTGTTTTTACTAATTTTGTATTTATCAATTTCAATCTGATATAAGTTTCAATCATAAGTTAATACAAGTCTTATATAATTTATATATTTTTATATGATTTTTTATATAATTTAAGTATCATTAATAAAACAACTTGTTTCAATACAATTGTTTGCGATTCAAATACAGATAATTTGCCAGATATAGAATGCTATACAAATTGAAACACTAATAAGGAAGACGTGAAGATAATAATGGAATCTACTTTATCGACTAGCTTTAGACTGCGTCAAACATTTTTGATTTTCAATATTATAATTAACATACAAAACCGTGTTTCATTAATGCCAATGTAATATAATTTCATTTATGACAAGATTAACATGATTATATGAAAATACAATTTGCTACTTTTTCAAATCATTCGGATAAAAGAACATAATGATGATGTTACTTAAATCTTTCAAATAATAAATAGAGATCAGATATTTTATTATCTAACGATTTATGTTCTTTATTCTAGCAATAAAATACATTACTTGATATTATATACTGACGACCAAAAATTTTTGCAGTAAATAAAATATTCTATAGGTTATTATAGATAACTCTGACAATTCCTGCAGTAAGTAAAGTACCTTGTTGAATATTATACATATTGATGACTCTGATTATCTTGGAGTAAAAAAAATTATTAGACAGCGGATTTTATGCATTTGTAACAAAAATAAGTAGGTGTAATTTAAAACAGTATTCACATTAGAAGAATTTATGTAAAAATACTGTTATACTATTTTCAAGCTATTAAACATATTATATTAAGAAAGAAAATAAATTTCCATTTCACTCCAGTTTGTTCCAATTCAAGCAGAAAATGTCTATTTTGCGTAAAGTTCCGCTGTCTACATACTTTATATTAATGACTGAAAATTCTTTTACAAAATTAAGTAAAACTAATTCGTACAGAACTATGCAAAAAATTTTTATTTTTGCTGCAGACATCATTGCAACCGTTTCTAGTTGCGGTACGGTGAATCACCGTTAGACACTCCTTCATGATTCAACGTTGGCATTAGTCAACATTAGTTGAAACCTGCTTGGAGGAAGAAATACACGTTTATATTTTCTGTCAGTTGCATTATTAATCGTATTTCCCGAATGCATTAAAACAATCACGTTCAAGATCGTGCGTAAATTATTGAAATCAGACTCGAGTCTGAAAACAAATGTAGCTGTTCCCACGTAACACAAAGAAATGATTTAGTTGCATTATTAATCGTATTTCCCGAATGCATTAAAACAATCACGTTTAAGATCGTGCGTAAATTACTGAAATCAGACTCGAGTCTAAAAATAAGTGTAGCTGTTCCCACGTAACACAAGGAAATGATTTAGTAAATTTATTATTTAGTGAAACCATCACTTAATGCACACTGAATATACAATTTTTACTGGATTAATCTTAAAAGCCTAAACCTTACCTGTACTTTCTGTCACTCTCCAACATTTTCGACTGTCTCAGTCAAATCTATGACTAGTCTGCGGATGTTTATGCATTAATGGCATCTGAAAATTTTCAAAAACTCGTACAATATAAAATCCCACAGAATTTAGTACGATTTTTATTTCATTTCAGAACCACAAAGTCTACTACCACTGAAAATAACATTTTACATGATTCCACTTTCTTAAGATTTGCCTGCAAGAAATTGAAAGTTGCATAAACATCCTCTACTAATGACTACTGTAGCTGTCTCTAAGTAATACAAATGAATTCAATTATATTATATATACAACTTATTATCACTGTCATTTTCGACTACCCTTCCAATGAAAGATTCAAGAAAACATCTAGCTATTGAAGGTTAGCAATAACAAAATTAGCAATGAGCTTATTGGCGCGTCCATCAGCTATCGATCCTCGTCATAAATAATTATTTAAATAAAAAAAATTTTTATTTAAATCATAAAACTTATTCTAAATGGTAAAAAGTTGGCTTTCATTTTTTCTTAAGAAAACGAAATGACTTTCCTAACGATCCAATATAATAAAAAATAAGTATATAATAAATAAATAGCAATAAAAACGTGGTAATAATAAACGCGTAAACAGAATCGTAACGCGATTCTGCATGGCTATAATCCTATAATAGAGGCGAGCGAAGCGCCGTTGAAATCTCAACATCAGAATTCGTCCCTCTCGGCGGAAATCTGAAAATTCATCGGCCACTGAACGAACGCATGCTCCAGTTTCCAGCATATACCTCGAAAGATCCCAGAGCGCTCAACAGGTCCGTAATTGTCCTAATGAGTCCAATGAGGGCCGCGAGGCAGCAAGCCTCTTTCTCTCTCGCTCCCTCCCCTTAAGCCACGATTATTGTTTGGTCTCTTGCGTTCTCTTGAAACAGCCTCCTTCGGTTGTTTGCTCTTGACTCCTACTTCCTGGCAGTTGCATCGTCCACAGAGGGGTTACGGGGTTATTAGGCACGATATGTTATTACGACGGTCCATGGTAGCCCGCGTGTGCCGGCTAAAGGAGAGGAGAGGATGGACTTTGTGGAAGGGAGCGAGGGAAGAAGGAGACTCTCTGTGCGTACGCTCCCGGCGAAAAGGGGGTGTTGCCTCATCAGTATTGCAGAGAACACGTTCCGTGACACCAGCAGTTCCTCCAAGACTATCCTTGAATCCGACGAAACCCCCCTCGAACGCATCCATTTCGCCGTCCGATTCGTACGTCCGCGATCCGTGCGAAACACGATCGATTCCACCAATAGAAAGCGTTGAAATCTCCGAGTGCTCGGCCAAAATGTCCCCCAAGTTGGAGTGGATGCTGCTGGTTTTCGGCTTGGTCCTTCTTGCACAGTCAGGTCAGTTCATATTCAGCGTGTACGATTTTTATTTTTCACACTGTACTCACACCGGTTTGCAGTGGTTTGTTGCACAAAACCGCTTCTCTGCTAAATCAGTTGACTCCAAATAAAATATAGAGAGAATTGATAAAACAGTACATATTCATGTCCGAAAGCTTTCTAGATTCTTGGCATTTGGTGATACAAAGTTGAGGAAGTTTATTCGGAGTTTATTCCGAAACGTCTACAGTTGAGTGTTGATGTTAACCGATTTATCTTTAACCATTAATTTTAGAGGACAATTCATTTATTCTGGATGTCTAAACTTGGACAGACTCAAAAATCTGCCAGTAATATTAAATAATTGCTACCGCTATAAATAACCACACGTAATTTGTCAATTTGTCGTTACACTACAGATTTTCATGCGAATATTCTCACAAGTCATTTTACAAAACTGCAGAAGGAAGCAAATATTTATCTTGCCGAGTAAATTATTCCTTGTGCTACAAATATAGATTGATTGTAGAATAAAGTAGTTTTGCAATGTAGTAACTAAAGTTGTTAAAAACGAACGAGAGTCCTCGCGCATAGTCTTGAGCGTCAATGAAAAGTTCTCGTTTAGTAGCTGTTTGCAAAACAGCAGATTAATTTGTTTATTTAAATCTGCATCTCGAGTACAAGCATTTCTATTGTACTCGTTTAGTAGCTGTTTGCAAAACAGCAGATTAATTTTTTTATTTAAATCTGCATCTCGAGTACAAGCATTTCTATTGTCTTACTTGCTCCAGTCGTTACTCCCTTATTCCCTTTTGTTATCTCGTTATGCCGGGATTCATTGTTACCGCCTTAATTATCAAATGTATTAAGCTAACCATTGTTATTGTTCAATTTGCTATTCTTACTGGTGCTAGAAATTACTTCAATGCTAGCAGCGCAACGTAAAATAAGCATTTATTGTAATAGCTAGGAGTACAGATAAATTCATGAAAATCCAAATCTTTTATCCTCCAAATGAAATGAATTAAACAGTTTGGTGGAAAAATACCGCAAGTCGAAACAAGTAATCGTTGAATAATAAGAAATTCAATAAAAGTTCTATAAAACACTATAATATGCGAGCCACGCTAAATTGATGTTACAATTATATTATTTCACAATTATTTTATTTGCGATGTTAAACCAAACAGATAAATATTGATTGACATCACTTTAGCATGAAACAGCTCAATTATTCACGCAGTAAATGTCCAAAATACGATGGCGATTATTTTCGACAGGAGAATTTTTGGTTGTCTGTAAATAATCAACAAATTCACGACGGAAAGGCTACGAATTAATTTGCACGCCCAATATATTATATGGAAGCAATTACCACGGTGTTGACATCGAAGAATTAGAATATTAGAATGAAAAATTAAAGAGGATATTTATTACAGTTTTATTTCATTTCTAATCAATAGACTGCGGATCTTTATGCAAAATAAAAAATGTTTGCATTGATTGCAAGACACGGGAGCCAAATAAAAGTTTCATTCTTCTTTTAATTATCGTATTAAGGTGAAACTCATACACTGATGGCCTTAACTCTTTTTAATATTCCCTGTATTTTAAATTGTACGTAACCATTTTTGTCATAAATGCATAAAATCCGCAGTCTACTAATCAAGAACAGTGGCAATGTGCCTGCATCTTTACGTACTGTCTCTAATCCGTAACACAAAGCAATCATCGATATAATCTAATCAGTTACGTAATGACACCCATGGCCGCGAGTTTCCTTGATGTTTGCCAGTACGGAAAGTGACTAATCCTTAAAGAACGAACTGCAGTTGAACGTAGTTTTTACGTTCTGGAATATTACCCAAGTAGTTCTTGCGAGTAGATTACCACGGCAGGAATTGGAACTATGACTAACATTGTTTGTTTGTAATGCACGAATGTTATACTCGCGTGCTATTACAAACTCCATTATCCAACGATGAAAATAAAAAGCTGTGACTCGATCACAGAATGTTATCGTCGCGTAAACATCCGCAAATTATTGCTGACAATACAACGAAAAAACATCGCTGGAACAAGGAATCGTTTTGCGTCATACTTTGAATTTTCTAAATTTTTTATTTTTCCTGACTCGTTTTACAGGATCCGCTCTACGATGCTGGGTGTGCGCTTCGAACTCGAACACTCTTTGCGGTGATCCGATGAACATCACCGAACATCAGGCGACGTTCCACACGAAGGTCTGCGATGGCGGCATTTACGACTCGTCGAAACCTATTTGCCGAAAAATTGTGAAAAGAGGTACAGTACATTTTGTAACCATCGCACGCTTCGCAATAGTTGCACGAAATATCCACTCCTACTTTTCACCTGTTCTCGATTTGTATTTTAAGTATTGTGTTTTATTTATAGTCTGCCATTTTTCATCAACACCTAAAATTAGAACATATTTTTTAGGAAGAAACCAAAGATTTTACACGTTTCTCAAAAATAGTTGCACGGAATATGAACTCCTACTTTTCACCTGTTCTCGATTTGTATTTTAAGAATTGTGTTTCATTTATAGTCTGCCATTTTTCATTGACACCTAAAATTAGAACATATTTTTAGGAAGAAACCAAAGATTTTACATGTTTCCCAAAAATAGTTGCATGGAATATCAACTCCTACTTTTCACCTGTTCTCGATTTGTATTTTAAGTATTGTGTTTTATTTATAGTCTGCCATTTTTCATCAACACCTAAAATTAGAACATATTTTTAGGAAGAAACCAAAGATTTTACACGTTTCCGAAAAATAGTTGCACAAAATATGAACTCCTACTTTTCACCTGTCCTCGATTTGTATTTTAAGAATTGTGTTTTATTTATAGTCCGCCATTTTTCATCAACATCTAAAATTAAAACATCTTTTTTAGGAACAAACCAAAGATTTTACACGTTTCTCAAAAATAGTTGCACGGAATATGAACTTCTACTTTTCACCTGTTCTCGATTTGTATTTTAAGAATTGTGTTTCATTTATAGTCTGCCATTTTTCATTGACACCTCTAATTAGAACATATTTACGAAGAAACCAAAGATTTTGCTATATACAAAACGCAAAACTCCTGAGATAAAGCATCGAAACATTTGCTCATGTCTTTATAAATTTAAACATTTTTCAATACTCTGTTGCTCAAAATGGCACCAGCAGCAAGCGGAAGTGGCGTATTCAAAATTATGGGGAGAAGATTTAAATCACAATTTTCGAAATTGAAATATTTTTCAGTATTTTAAGATATAATTTCTCTCGTAGCACGAATAGCAAGATTAAAGTTCCCTTTTGAAATATTAATTTTGATTGGTTCATTGTCATTTATCATACTATTCCCGAAAGTGTAAATGAGTCACTGTTCAGACAACACATGACGCCTTGCGGATGTTCATTTTACGTTCATTTTAAGTCTGGACGTCCGGGTCAAGACGTCTTAATGGGACATACGTGTTAAGATTTATTGCGTCACCAGTTGTTATGACGAACCAGTTGTCATGCATTATTTTGAACATACAATGTCTTCTACGATGTGGTTTAGCGATAAATAAACCTAACCTTTTTCTAAAGGATCCTTTGCATGTAAATGGAGACTCTAAGGTGTCATTAAAAATTACTGTTACTATTGTATAACTCGATACAATGGTCACATTATAGTATATAAAATTTGCTTGCAATAAGTTAAGAGTTACAATTTATGGAAAGTATCTCCTTTTAAATGTTAACGCCTTGCATTCAAACGGCACCTTAGCGTTACAATCAAAAATTGTAATTTCCAATGAATCCCTTAAAATTTAAATGCGGTATGAATAAATACAGTCATTTTAATTTTTTTTTAATTTGATCTTCCTAAAATATTGAAAATGGCGTCGAGTGCAGCGGAGTAAACTAGGAAATAAAAAATTACCGCACTATACAACCCAACACAATATCTGTATTACTAAATATATTTGCAATTTAATGCGGTATGAATAAATGCAGTCGATGTAATTTTTTTTTTATTTTGATGGTTCGCCATTTCTAAATATTGGAAATGGCGTCGCAGAAGATTAAACTAGACAGATACTTTGATCATCTGGAAGCTACAAATAGAGCGCCATATTTGTCATGTGCACGATACTGTCAGAGCATAAATTATTATAAACCATTTCTAGAAGGAACATCATCAACATTTTTGGTCTAGCACCAGTTACACTTGCATCTTGGCCATTATGGCCGCAAGAGCTGGCTTAATTATGAGCAACAGCCTTACTTATAATAGCGTAGAATGGTAATATTACCCGGCGATCATTGTCTCCAAGTTGATCGTCACAGTACGCCGTGTTGTGCCCGTGACTCAAACCGCGTGCTCCCATGCCATAATTGCGATAATTGTGTGACCAAGGCCGAAACCACACCCGCGCCGGAGAAAAATCACTCGCCGGTGCAGGATCATGAATATTGAGGTTAATCGCGTTAACGTGACTGCAATTTTGGAATTAATGACGCGCATATATGCACAACTGCCACCGGGATTATCTGAATCAACATGGCGCTGACAATATTGGCACAACGACGCAAAAAACGTCTATTTCTTGCCACTTGGCTAATTACTTTCTGCACCCAACGTCGAAGATAATATCGAACGATTATGTCAATCTTAAATTGTTTTTCGAAAACAACACTGCAATTAGGCGTTAACAACGTGCAATTATTTTCCAATTTTTTTTATACTCAGCTATTTACCTAGAGAAAATAGCAATTTTTCATGACTTTCGGCCTTTTTACCACTTTTGATCGTTTGTAACTCGTAAACCAATTAATGAACCAATTTCAATGAAATTTTCAGAACGTATATAATCTATACGAGTTGACCAAACACGTCTTTTAAATTGTCGTTATTGGCCCAGCTAAAAGAGTTGTAGAAATCAATTTGTACTATTGTTTTTCACAATTCCGACCAAATGCATTTTTTCAACATATATTTCTTAGACGTCATTTACTAATTCTTCTAGCCTTACAGAGAAATTGAAGTCGTTTGGTCCATTCATAAAAAAGTTATTCTGATTTAAAGTGTGATCAGTTATGCTCCTAACTGTAGTCTAAGACAGAGATGGAGCGCGTCACGTGACCGGCCCGTGGCTGAAGCGTGAGGGAATAGCGTCGTGGATGGGGACAAGTCTTACTCTGCTTCTGATTGAAACATTAATGAAAAATTTGACAAGTATTTACATGAAAAATTGAGCTGTAATAATAAAATATTTTACGTTTTATTATTGCGAATTATGCAACATGAACGTCTATAAATACCTGCAGTTGAATTGCCATAAATATGTATAACATCGCGTAAATAGACTCTGTTCCGTGTTTTTTTAGATTTGTTTTTCATGTGAAATTATTTCTGTTATTCCGTAGCGTCAGCAACAATGTTTGCGGGACACGTTGTATATTTGAATAGTTGCCCGTAATTGTCGTGGAATTTGTAAACGATCACCTCGGCATGTATATTATTAATCATGGCACAAAGGAACCCAGTTTTATTCGCATGTACAAAGCCATAATTGCTTCCGGAGATTCTCAGTAGACTTTGAATCACAAGCGTTACACAACCTGTTGCGTTAAATCGTTCAAACAACACTCCGGCCCCGCACAAATAAGAAATATTTCACGTGGCGCAGTCGATTCTACATGAAAACCGGAAATTGTAAATATCGTTTGATAGGCTCGTATCAACTGCTTGCTTTGCAGAAAATTGCACGGAATACGCACGCGTTAATAAACAAATGAAATTATCTTTACATAATAAAAAATAGGCAATTCAACAAATCGTAAATAATTCTAAATAATAATCATCTTACATTTATCATTAAAAAATTGTTCGAATCGTGCAGTAAAAAGAAATTGATTATGTTCCATTATGTCACTTACGGTTAAATACAATTTTCCTTTTCTTTTTTAACGTGAAACTTCAAATTCAAGTATGACAATTAAAATAAGATAATCGAACAAGTCGTAAATAATTGGAAATGATAGTTATTATATATTTATCATATAAAACATTATTTGTTTGAAACGTGCAATAAAAAAGTAGATAATTCTCCTATCACTTGAGGCTAAATACAATAATACTTTTGGTTAGTACAAAATTTCCATTTCATTTAAAGAAGTTCTTAATGCACGAACATTTTAAACAGAGATTAAAATATAGTATTAATGAACGAAGAAAGTTAAATTGGAAAACGAGTTGTTCGCAATAAATTATGTCTGTGTAATTCCAAAATTTCTGCTTTTGAACAACATTCGAGTTCAACTTTACCTTACGATGGTACTACAATTCAAATTTAATTTTTAGATAACTTTTAATTCACTTCCGAATGAAGATTGAAAAAATCAATACTATGCTTAGCTTTTGTAACTGTATAACTCATGAAATCTTTAAATTATAAAATAAATTATAAACACACACACACACAAAACAATTTATAATTTAATATGATCTTTATCCAACTTGTAATGAGTTAATAATCCTTTTTTTACATAATAAAAACAGTTGTATTGAAATTGGAGAAACCACAATTTTCTTGAAATTGTGCAAGTTTAACGAATTTTCTCAAGGTTAAAAAACGTTCGCACCACAATCTCCATAGTTATTTCATATTCTGCAAAGTTTCAGCTTTAATTTAAAAAAAATTTCATCGCTCTATCTCATTTCTATCGAAAGTTCTTTGATTTTGACACAGAATTCATCGGTTTTACCCACTGTGCGACGTCTCCAAAAAGGCGTCTTTTTGGGACGTAAGACGTTCAGACCTAAAACAGACGTAAAAACGACGTGTGCTATCTTGGGTAAGATCAAGAAACGTATTCAACACAGATTAAAAACCTTGTTTTTCCCCAGAAAATGGCGACCGAGTCGTGATACGTCAGTGCTCGACCCCGAACGTTGACGAAGCAGACATCAGCAACGGTCCTTGTAGCTCAATGGCGATTTCTGGTCCGAACGTGATCGAATCTTGCCACATCTGCAGCACTGATCTCTGCAACTCTGCGACAAGCGCATCGATCCAGCACTCTCTCTACATCATCGCCGCGGCCTTGATCGGTTACAACTTCTTGCAATCGAAGTACGCCGCGGTTTAACCTCGCGAAATCGTTACGGTGCGAGTAACAAATAAGAACAAACGATGAATAAAAGAGCAGAATATGTATACCGTGAAAATTAGGGGAAAAACGCCACTTAGGATAAGTCTGAAATTCCGTGTCGCGTGTAAAACACCGACACATCGCGTGTGTCGTATCTCTCACCTGTTTTCTTCTTGCCAGTTTCCGTCGTAGGGACCTGCCGTATTAATAAAAGTGGTTGTATGTCGTGACGAACTCGTTAGGCCGTTTTATAGTTAGATACACCTCGTTAGTCGACGTAGCCGCCGCCGCCGCCGCGCTAACACACGCTAAACGCTTTACTTAAATTCATCGTTCGCGTAACGATCTTATAGTATTTTAGAAGAAGAAGAAGAACGGAAAAAAGAGGCGATTATTTTTGTACCATACGTGTATATAGAGTTCGTGACGTGGTTGTATAGTAAAGAGAAACTGTTAATTTGGGATACGTTTCCGCAACCGCGCCCTCGCGTCACGGTTCACGGAAGCTTCGATCGAATGACTAACACGCGTCCAATATCGCACGCTGTTGTAAGTAGATAGTGCTCCTTTCTTCTATTTTAGTACTCGGTTTAATCTTCGCTTCCTCTTTGTTCGATTTTTAAATTTTCCAGTTGACACACCCGCCGACAAAAGTTCGAAAATCATTTTAACCAGTAGACTGGCGGACATTTTGTGCATTTATAATGGTGCCGGTCGAGTGAAATGTAGAACACTAAAAGATTGGAGTGGTGAAGTTAAAATTTGATTTAACTCCCACTTCCCATAATCGATGTAGCATATTTTTATTTTACTATATACGCTGTCTATTAATGAGTAGACTGTCGAGCTTCATGCGAAATTGTTTGGACGAAACAAAAAAGATATACAATATATGCAATAAGATAACAATTCTTTTAATCTTTTTAAATTTGTTGTATTTCAACGACAGTCATTCGTCATTTTTCCCCCCACTTTCCGGCGGCAAGCATCCCCACGCTTCCGACACGGATTCACGGAGGTCACGTGACTAACCCGGTAATGGCAGAGAGGGGGACCTGTATTCCCCTCAATTCGAGTCAATTCCCCTGATCTGACGACGCCGTAGATGCATAAAATCCGCTGTCTATTAATGAGCATTGCAGAATTTATTTTGCGAATAATTGTCTGTGAGATTTGTAAAATTTTCTATGGTTTTTGTCTTCTGTCGTCGAGCGTGAGTTACGAATAATTTGTTGAAAAAACAAGGCAAAAGCAAGCGGGAAAAGTAGCTTATCAGGAATCCGTCCAACGCTTAGAATACGAAATTTTTCTCTTACCTCGCGGCCAGCGCCAGTCTGCGTTCCGTCGAGTAGCGTATTGTTATACGTTGTTGACATATTAGCGATTTAAAACTTTCATAGATTAGGTTTGCGTACAAAATTGCTTCGTCGCTATGTTCTCTTTCTTTCAGCGTAACGCGCATTTTTAATGATATGTATTTTGTAAAATGTATTAAATTTATTTGCATATCTGAATTAAAATGTTTCTCTTCATATTCCGCGGGTGTTTCTCTTGCCCAGATTCTCTGCGCATTAACTATTTCAAAATTATTCATTTAAAAAAATGCATGTACAGCAAATCCTCTATAGTCGCAAGAGTCTCGTTTGTTTGCAGACTCGTTGACAGACATTACATTTTTTTTGAGCTTCAAAGACCGAGTCGAACGTAGAAAAGGACAGCGCGTGTAAAGATAGACCGCGCGCGGCCGACTCTCCGCGTCTCTTTCTTTCCCATTCCCCGTACGCTGTCCTTCTGTGCGTTGAAAACTTACATCGCTTACTACACAAGTAAATATAATTGGAATTATATCATATTTGTTACCATTTTCATTTGAAAAATGCCACGAATATGTTGGTTAAAGTCTCATAAAAAAATAATGATAAAGAAGTTTTGTTATTGGATTAGTTATGTTTACACTTCTCAGCGACCGAGGCTACGTTCTACGCAGTCGGCGAGGCCACAAAAAAATAGTGTTCGATCCCGATCTATGTTACAACACAGAACTAAGAATTGACTTAGATTGGGACTTCACTGTATTACCGAAAGATTTAGGAAAATTTGACCTTGAGATGACCTTATGACCCCCTCGAAATAATTTTTTCTGCAAACCTTTTTTGTATCTGTATAAATAACACAGTTATTAGGGGTGCTAAAATTAAATGCGACGCCGTGTATATTTTCCCGGTTACTTTAATGGGCACGCGGATGTGCATTCCATCAGGACAAATGCACTCTCCGCTCACTTATCTACGTAGATTGAAGAAAGAAACGTAAAAACGACAATGAGTAAGTACGGAGAATGAGACGAGAAGGTTACGCGTGCCGAAGGAGCCTCTTTTCTCCCGAAATTAATGATGTCAGCTACACGAGAACGAAAATCTACGATGAAACCGCCGCGGAACGAGTCTTTCCTGTTTTCTGGCACTGGAATCGTTCGATGCCAATAATTCTTTCTTTACGATGAAAAATGGCTAATTTTATTATTTTTCGATCACATTCTCAAAATGTGTCTATAGACTGCGGATCTTCACGCAGAATAAAAATTTTCTTCGTCAATTGCATTAATTGTTATTCTTGAGTTTGTTTCCATAAATTCATAAAATCTGCAGTCGATTAAGTGTATTTTTTGAAAAACCCTGAAAAGAATGACCTTCAAAACAGTTCATTTTACATACTAATTTTTACAGAAAATTATTTGCTGTAATTTTTTTAGTATTGTTCGAACAAATTGTAGCGACAATAAGATATAATAAATTCTCATTAATTTGCTGAATAGCTATTTGAAATTTATAAATGTATACAAGATTATGTTTGTATCACCTAATAATAATAATAGTAAATCATTTCATATAAATTATATGCATTATTTCTTCACTTCTGCCAGTGAATATTTCCCATATTCCTTCCACTCTTTATAGTCTAATCTTATCATGTAAACAGAATAACTCGGTTACATAAGCTAATTTTACGCTACTAATTCGTTCCTTACTCGCTACTTATCCAATGTTGCTTACTTTCTAACCTACATATGTATACGCAGAATCGCCAGATTAAGTGTCACCTCTCTATACCTTCCCCTTTTACGACTCTGCTCCCCAGTGGTCCGTGTGGCCGATCTAACAGATCATTTGGTAAAACATCACTTGTCTCATATTTTTCTTTCTAAATGTTTAGCAATGCCGAAAATGTCGATATTAATGAAATTTAACAACATGGCATGCATTATCGAAAAATGAGAAGGCGCGTCCCGCACTCCTAGAAACGAGTATACCCTCTTAATGAACTACTAGATCGGCCAGCCGGACCACTGTGCTTTTTCAACGCGGACGGTCACGTGACGATCTATCGTGACGGTCTATCCGGTGCTGGCAGTGAGGGAGTAAGATTTTCCCCTCGATTCGTGCTGCCTCCCCTCACCTGGCGATTCTGCCTACAAGAGGAACGCTTCCAATTCGCGTGGACGTAATAAATCCTCTGTAACTCGAAGTAGTATATCCTATAAATAACTAATTGTAAGGTTGTAGACGCCAAAATGTGCGTTCGTTTTAAGGGAGGTTTCTTACGTGCAAATACTTTTTGGATCCACTGTATAATAAATACCGACAACCGATTCTGTTATCTTATTGATTCAGATAGAAAAAGAGTCCTCTGAAAGTGATCGTTTCTCTTCATCTTTCTAGACCGGAAACCCTCCTTAAGGTGCACCCTAAATCGCACTTCTAACGTGGTAGAGTAAACGTGTCGCGTGGAGCGAGACAGCGGCCGAATCTCGAATAAATTCGACTCGTTCTTCGGTGTTCTCAAGAACACCGGAAATACAAAACAGCTCGGCGATTCGACGGAAGTAGCAATTCGTGTGTGGCACTGCAGTTCCTGTCATGTCGTGACTGCGACTGAATTTCAAGTACAGCGATGGCGGGGGGAGGGGTGAGGGGCTTAGGGGAATGCTCTCGCTCCTGAGGAATCATTTCAATTTCGAGTATTCGAGGTGGAAAATTTGTTAGCGACCGGGTCGCATCTGCAAACACAGCAAGATGGGAACAGGAACCAGTCCATGAAGATTCCTTTGCAGTCGTTTTCAGGATCGTACGCGAGTAATCGGTGCCATTTGTACTTTTGCTCGCAGCCGCAGTCGCCGGTGCAACGGTTCGTTTGTGTCTTCCTGCAACAGAAACGTTCCTCCGCTGAGTACTCCATTATTTATGTTTTATCAACTTCATTCAACAACCTGCAACGTGCCGAGTTTGC
Organism: Lasioglossum marginatum; assembly: GCA_028455795.1. Taxonomy (NCBI): domain Eukaryota; kingdom Metazoa; phylum Arthropoda; class Insecta; order Hymenoptera; family Halictidae; genus Lasioglossum; species Lasioglossum marginatum. The sequence continues at coordinate 2,079,061 of CM052251.1, read as the reverse complement.
CGCGACATTTATGATTCACATTTTTATTTTTATTCATGTTGTTATAGTACTATTGAAAATTGTTAGATACCTGAATATACCTTCTGTAGCATATATTTTTCATTGTAACCTACGTTTATATTAATTTGCACAATCCTTTACATTGAATAGTGCAAATAAGAATACGAAAATCGAATAGCGATATTTTTACATTGGATGGTAATGTCGTGTTGTTACTTTCCAAATTTCTTTGCAAAAATAGTTCCCATTCATTAAAATTACTTTAAAAAAGAACGTCTATATGGTGTCCTGTAACTCCTGTATCATTAATGCAGACAATTATTATTTTGCGGAAAATATTTGTTTAGTACACATTTTAAAATAAATGTTTAGGGACTCTTTGAAAATTATAGAAAAATATAATAAAAATGTACTGAAAGTGTGCATAAAAATATAATGATAGTAAAATTTATCTATTTGGATTTTTTAAGATTTTGTAAACGACAGTTCTTTAACACTAAACCTACCACGAGAGGTCAAATGACCCATATTAGATTTTTTATTTGGCAATTATTGAAATTGTAAAGGTGTTTTCATGGGAATTTATTGAATATATATTTTTGACTTCAGTATATGTTATAAAAAAATCGCACGAAATATAAATAAATTTAATCTTGTTATTTTTATAATACTATAAGTCACTTTTGATGGTCGGTAGGTTTAGTGTTAAAGAACTAACATACAAAAAATGTAACGAAAATATAGTCACAGTAATATTTATCTACGTTGATTTACTTACGAGCAAACTTCTTGCTGAATAGCCTGTTCGAAGTGCTGTGTGTTTACGATTGCACGATTTTTTCCAGCACTGTTAAACGCCCAATATGGCGTCACGATTTCGGTTTTCGATTCGCATGCATCGACTCTGAAAAACGTTAGAAGACAATCGTTTATAAAAAAATGAAGGAAATAATGAGAATTGCAATTGTTCACGATTTTTGGCCTATAACTGTGATTTCCACCACTTTTAATCATTTATAACTAGACAGCGGATTTTATATTAAAAGATTTTTAAAATATTGTTATATTATTTTCACAACCTATTAAACACATTAAGAAATAAAATAAATTTCTATTTCACTCCAGTTTGTTGCGATTCAGGTAGAAAATTTTTATTTTGCATACAAATATCCGTTGTCCATTTATAACTCACGAACTTCTAAAAGTAAAATAAAAAATTTTTTTAATATATATTAGTTATGTGAGTCTACAAAAACATTTTTTAAATTTTAATTACAGGCTCGGATAAAAAAGATCGTTAGGGGCAACTGTTACCATTTTTTTCTGATATTTATACAGTTTTTCTAATATCATTATTGTACGTCATCTAGTAAGCTACTGCTTCCAGTTTTACATTAGAGACATACATATAATTATAGAAGCGAAGAATTTATAATAAGGTCGTGTATTATTTTCAATTGACTAAAGTTAGTAAAAAAAGAGGAACTTTTTACTTGGATCTTATTTCAGATAATTGATGAACAAAATTGTTATTTTTCGTGAAGATCCGCATTCTAGTGATCAATTATGTGAGTCACTGTGTGTATAAGATCGAACAGAACTTTTTGCAGAAACGGAAGATTTGCTTATTTCGCTTTCGAATTCCATTACCTTCCGCTCTCGTTGTTCTGGTTTTTTCCGGGAGATTGTCTAGGAGCTCTGGTATTTCTGACATGAGCGAAGAATGAGTCGCCGCCATTCATCCCGCTATCCGGATCTAACGTGTCCCGAAGACTAGGCCCACCTTCAGGGTGATCATGTTTCCTAGCTTCTCTGCTTTTTCTCCTCCTGCGTGTCCGATGGCCAGGTTCTCTCGTCGGTGGACCAAATCCCGAGCTCATCTCGAAGTCGCCGTACATTCTCCTCATTAACGCCTTATTTTCGTCAATAAAACGCTCTATCCGGTCTCTATAAACATTTTATTACGACGCTTTTATTATGTCTATGTACTATATTTTATGCCAATGCCATTAAAAATGGGAAAATTTCATGAAATCTTAAGAACAAAAAATTGAACACTCAAACTACCTAACCCGTAAAAATGGCGGATTTTGGAATCTTTATTTTATAATTATTCAGATTGCAAAAATGTTTTTGTATTATGTTGTGTACCATATTTGATGCCAAATGCCATTAAAAATGGAAAATTTCATGAAATTTTGGGAACGAGAAATTTAACACTGAAACTACCGAACCCGTCAAAGTGGCGGATTTTGGATTCTTTATTTCATAATTATTCAGATTGTAAAAATGTTTTTGTATTATGTTATGTACTGTATTTAATGCCAAATGCCATTAAAAATGAGAAATTTTAAGAATGTGTGAAAAATTTAACACTGAAATTACCGAACCCGTCAAAATAACGGATTTTGGATTCCTTATTTTATAATTATTCACATCGTAAAAATGTTTTTGTGTTATATTATATAAATTAGTCACTTTTAGTGTTTGGTTGTTCTAGTGTTAAACATTGATGGTAGAAGAACGTAACCTTGCCCTATTATATTATAATGATTAAGCTTCCAATAATGAGGAAAAAGATTTTTATCAGAAGCTATTAAATTACTACATTATTCATCTCTGTTCAACTGAAATATTATTCTGTATCTCTGCGATCAATATTTAACTATTAGTCTAATTATGACACTTGTTGCAGCAATTACAATGGATATGCATTTCCGGCGGTTGGACAGAAGAGCTGGTGAAACTTTTTGACGCATGGCACACCGCGTATCAGGTCGCCTCTTAATTCGACTCCCAAAGCAACTGACAGCGCAGTCCAAAGGATCTGTAACAAAGAGATTCATTAACAAATTATTTTTACTATCTTACATTATATACTATATTAGAATATCTACAAATTGGTACTCCGTATTCAGGTGGTCCAGATTTCAAAAGAAAGCTTTCTTGTTTTCAATTATTTTTTTAAATGAAATTTTTACCAGCATTCCTGACATTTTTCTGATTAAAATGAGACCAAACACGACACAATTTGGATCGTATTTACTTGTTTAATTCGCGATATAGTAGAACCTCGATTATCCGTACTATTCAGTAGAACATAGGTGTTCGGATAGTAGAACACCTAGGTATTTATAATATCAGATTAAGTCTTTACTGATAAATAGACAGCGGATCTTTGTGCAAAATAAGAATTTTTTACCTGGATTGCAACAAACTCGAGCGAAATAGAAATTAATTTCCTGTCTTAACACGTTTAATAGATTGAAAACAATATAACAGAATTTTAAATTAATCTAATGTTTTCACTGTTTTAAAATATATCTATCCACTTTTGTCATGAATGCATAAAATCCGCTGTCTACTGATAAATAAATCGTGTTGATATGTGAAACAATGGAGAATACGGATGTCGTCGATTTCGGATAATTGAGGTTCCACTGTATCGTGGATTAAACATGTAAAAATTACTTAAATTGTATCGTGTTTGGACTCATTTTAATCAGAAAAATGTCGCAAATCTGTTAATAAAAATCTCATAAAGAAATAATTTGAAACAAAAAAGCATAGCTCAAGATACTCTAATTTCCTGCTTCAAACACAGCGTTCGGGCATTCAAAAAGTGGCCCAGTTCTATCAAATGAGTTTGATCGAGCACGCTGACTGTAATTAAATTTTTCACCGGCGAAACCGAGAATGCAAACCAGCGGCAACCGGCGAAAATTACCATAAGACCAAAATAAGAATCCGAGATAAGATTGAGCATCGCGCCACGCGCAAGTAGAAAAATCCTTGAGAGATAAACCAGAAGCAGAGTCGCGATATCTTGCCGGGAAATTACAAGTCTGTGGAAATACGAGGCAGCCAGGAAGGAATCCTTGATAAAACGATCCTGAGCGTGGATGAACGGTCGATATCGAGCAACCACGCCTCGTAGAACGTGTACGTGACTGTTTCGAATATTATATTTGCATCGAACACGCGAGACGAACAACGGCAACGAATCACCGCGCAACTTGTATATGCACAGTCCTTATTCGATGACTATACATACAGTGGACCACGAAAGTATTTGAATGCACTTTAAAACAGTATAACTTTTTTATGATCGAAGCAAACGACCGGGCCTTTTTTGAGCAATTAGAATAATTGATTTATTAAATGACATGCAAAAAAGATTTTGAAACAATTGCAATTGCTAAGAATTACACGAGGAAGTAAAAGGGCACCATTTATAACTTTTTTATTAGAGCCCGTAATGAAAATTTGAAATATGCGTTTTTTAGATGTATGCTAGTTATAGACGAGCTGAAAATTTCATCGAAATCGGTTGACGCAGAAAGAAACGACACGCATCGAAAGATGTAAGAATCTGTGGATTTTAAGCAGAAACTAACCAAAAGTCCCGAAAAACTATGACTTTCGCCACATTTAACCACTTGTAGCTCTTGGGTATGTTAATCGATTTTGATGAAATTTTCAGCATGTGTATAACTAACATACATAGATCTACAAAACATATATTTTAAATTTTCATTAAGGGCCCAACCAAAAAAGTTTTAAAAAATGCCATTTTTATTTTTGCATGTAACCTTGTGAATTATAATTTTTGGAAAATCTTTTTTGCATATCATTTCGTAGACCAATGCTTCTAATTGATTATAAAAAATCAGGTCGTTTGGTACAATTATAAAAAAGTTATTCTGTTTTAAAGGGCGTTCGAATACTTTCGTGGCTCACTGTATATAAAATGCAATGTAATTCAATTGCAATGTATTTAAATTAGCACAACTCTGGACCAGCGTGGTAGTTATCATGTCAAACATCGATTTACCGATAAATCATTTTGGAAGTATTGATGAACTGGTTAATTGAAAACGCTATTTATCGAGTTTTCGATGAATTTATTTTCCCACCGGAATCTGCAAAGCATTGTTCGCGATTAACGTCGTCCAGACTCAAGCGGTTGCGGAATCGCTGATCTATAACCGGAAGTCGGCTGCAGCAACGATCGTCATCCCACACTCGCCTCTTCATTCAGCAGCCGGTAGGCGTCATTGACTCCAGACGAGAGCCTTCGTGTACATGAGAGAAGTATGATAGTATGATCAGCGTGAAGCATTTACCGCCAGATATGAATCATGCTGTGTGTCTACGCGAGTCAATCACAACTTTTCATGCGAATTAAACTGAAAGATTTGCTTGTGCGGCGCCGCTTAAACAGGCCGCCATTTCCCTTGGCGAATCCATTTCGTTTACACCGTTGTCACGCATGGTGATCATTAGACTGCAAATTTTAAGAAAGTTGGGTCAAATAAAATCCTATTTTCATTGGTAATAGCATTTGTAGATTCAAAATAAATAAAAATCGTACTAAATTCTGTCGAATTTAATGCTCCAGCATTTTTTGAAAATTTTTGTAAGCCCTAAATGCATGTAGATCCGCCGTCTAGTGATCATTTTCTCGTAGATGAACGTCAAATTAATTTCCCTGTTTTTGAGACACCTGTTTGGACTATACAGAGCTGGGCAAAAAAGTATTTCCGAAATCTTACAATTAGTTACCGAAAAATTCGAGAATTCCAGCTTTGAAATCGAGTCGATTGCTCAAGGTCGTCGATTAAAATCTGTTTACTCTCGAAACCATTAAAATTAGATAAGCCGTGGAGATAGGTAAATTACGAACGCGGTTTGGGCAATATAAAGAAATCATTTTTATTAAAAATGGCGGAATTCTAGCTTTAAAATCGAATCAGTTGCCCAACGTGTAAATGTCGTTGGTCGTCCGGAACGAACGACCGAAAGTATCCGAATTTTAATTCGAATAACTGGCAACAGTACCAGTTTACACAAAAGTCAAGCCTGTTTCTCCTTGACTTTCTTCTCCACGGAACGATGGACAACAGTTGAACAAGGACATCGACCAAATTGCTTCCGAACCGGTGATTTGATCTTGATTGATGTCACGCCTCGCCGTCGATAAATGCGAATCGATATTGCGCGAGATTAATTTAATACGTGCGTATGAAGCAGTTTTCGCGATTAATAGTATCGAAGTAACACATTGAACCTGCTAGTAGTGATCCATTGTGATATATAAACTTCGTCACAATTCACCCGAATTTTAATTCGTTTACTAGGAAAACAATTTAATATAATATTTACTTATAGGAATTATATTATTAAGATTAACATTAGAAGGAATATAAATGCTTGGTTTTGTAATGTATAAAAAACAGTGGAATACAGTAGAATTTTAATTTGTTTACTAGAAAAACAATTTCATATAATATTAACTTGTAGGGATTAGATTATTAATATTACAATAACATTTGAAGAAATATAAATGATGTTTATGTATATGAAACAGAGAGAGAGAGAGAGAGAGAGAGAGAGAGGAATACAGTAGAATTTTTATTTTTTTACTGGAAAAACAATTTAATATAATATTTACTTGCAGGAATTATATTATTAAGATTAACATTAGAAGGAATATTAGAATAAATATACATTATTTATCGATAAATGTAATCTGAACTTCTGAACCATAAAAGAAATTAGAAGAAAGAAGAAAGGCAGGCGACACTTAATCACATCGATCACTCTGATTAGCTCTAACTATGATTTTCACCTAGTTTCCCGAGTAAAAGTGTTCGCCACGCAGCTGGAACCTTCTTAATATGTTAATACGTGTTATTATGATTTGCATGCAACTGCGTGTAATTACCACTGGTCACGCACGATGACAAAGTATAGTGTATAACCCTGAAGCATACGCGCATGTTCTTTTCTTACGGTATTGAATGCTAGACTGTCATATAAGATCATTCTTGCAATTATTCTCATAATCATCGGACTGTACAAAGTCAATCCTTTTTTTCATGATTTTTCAAGGTCACCTTCAATTTTTTGCAAATACACCTATAATTTTTTACGCCAATCTGTTAGAGGAATTCAAGGTGAATTCGGTAAGTATCATAACATAAAAAAAATTTTTTTTTAAATTGCAAAAAATTGCTTTTTTAACTTTCTTACAAAAAATTTGCTATAATCACGTGAAAGCTCTTTTAAAACCATACTATACCTGATGAAAACATTTTCGATCGGACTGCTAATAACAGAGTAATTAGAGTTATTAAAAGTAGCTATGAAACTGGCTACATGCGTAGTTGTATGCTTCCGAATAATGCAAATTACGCCTGGTAAACGAAAAAATAGGGCTTTTGAGGGCGATAGCGCCCTAGATCGATCTCTTATCTAGCGTTTTTGGCTACTGGAAAACCCCATTTTTGTATTATCGAGAAATGAGAACGCGAATCCTGGAAAAAGGAGTCTACTCCCTTAAGAATCGAAGATAAAATTAAGGTATTTATTCATATATGTTTATTGAATAACACGGGAAGTTACCTCGAAAATGGCGGAAAGTACTAGAACAGAATGGAAAATGTGTTATTGAATAAATCTATGAATAAATATCTGAATTTTAGCTTTCAATTTTAATTTACAAACGCTACGAACTTTTGTTCCAACCCAATAGTTCACCGACCTATAGAAATTCGAGTATATGGTCAATGCGGTCGAAGGGTTACTGTCTCAATGTCAGCCCGATCGACCTCAGAGCAGCATGTCAGTACGCATGTCGTGCTGGGAATCCTTCGACAACGTATGTGCCGCAAGCACGAGAAATGAACAGCAATACCGGTAAAAGGGGACACGAGGGAAACACCTGAGCAAGTGTAACTGAGGTGTATGCACCCAGCTGATCGTACGTTTGCGAGATTCTAAGGAAGATACCCGGGGTCATGGGTGTTGCTGGGAAATGTCACGCCACCGCGATACAGACTTCGAGTGTTCCTGTATCCACGGCCGCGTTCGATCACCTTTCCAACGATCCTCGATCGTGTGCCACGGTCTCTCAAGTACGAGCCCATTAATTTAGTTTTCGAGGAACATTCGACATCGATCTGACTGTATCTCCTGTATGCAGTAGCAGGGCTTCAAGGAAACTGTTAAAATTTTCAATTGGTTCTAGTGTAACAGTTATTTTAAGACTTTTAACTTCTCTGTTCTAAGAAAACAGTTATAAATCCACTGAAACTCTTACTCCATATACAGTGAACCACGAAAGTATTTGAACGCACTTTGAAACGGTATAAATTTTTTGTAATTGTACCAAACGACCTGACGTTTTGTAAGCAATTAAAAGCATTGGTTTACTAACTGATCTGCAAAAAAGATTTTCCAGAAATTACAATTTACAAGGTTGCATGCAAAAATAAAAAAAGCATTTTTTAAAACTTTTTTATTTGGGCCCTTAATGAAAACTTCATCGAAATCGGTTGAAATTCGGCAGGAAAAAACGACACGCGTCGAAAGATGTACGATTCTTTGGATTTTAAGCAGAAACTGATCAAAAGTCGTGAAAAACTACGATTTCCACCATTTTTAACCGCTTGTAGCTCGTGTGTATGTCAATCGATTTTGATGAAATTTTCAGCATAACTAACATATATCTACAAAACATACATTTTAAATTTTCATTAAGGCCCAAATAAAAAAGTTTAAAAAAATGCATTTTTTATTTTTAATAAAATTTATTTTTGCACATCATTTAGTAAACCAATGCTTCTAATTGCTTACAAAACATCAGGTCATTTGGTACAATTATAAAAAAGTTATTCTGTTCTAAAGATCGTACGAATACTCATGGGAGTCACTGTATATACATCTTCAATTTAAAAAATCTTTCAACAATTTTGAATCTCATCTGCTCAATTTTGCTATAAATGTATAAAGATCCGCAGTCTACTAATGATTAAACTGCGTCGTTCGTCACATGATAGTATTGTGAAGGTAGCAGAAAAATAAAATAACTATTGAACATTTTTCTTTTTAACTGAAAAATGTGTTAGTCATTGTGTGACAATTTAAAAAACACTTACCGGTATCTGGACGAAACTGCCATTGTTCAACTGTGGGTAAGAGTACAATGGCACCACGGGGACTGAACCATTTTTCAAAAAAATTGGTCCTTGGATGGGCGTGACGTGGGCATCTTTCGGAATGTGTTGCTCCTCGTCGTCGTAGTAGTCATCGAAATCATCGTCGTAATCCAGGACAGCATGGATCGAAGTCTTCGTGCCTGAACCACCTTCACCGCCGACTCTCGCATACCTTCAATTAAATCAATTTCATAATTAACACTGCACATTATCATGTTATGCATTTAAAGTAAAAAGCATTATTTCATTTTCAATTTGCTGAAATCATTGAGCAATATATATATACAGTGACGCGTTTATTCACACACTTCTTATAGGAGAATTTAGTATAAAAAACGACGTGTACACTACCGGCCAAAAGTTTGGAATCACGGCGTAAATTCAGAGAAACAGGAGGTTTACAAGAAGAACTGAATGCCTTTAGAAGAACCAAGGAAGATTAACACTGAACCTATCGACCATCAAAATTGTCTAATATGTATAGCATTATAAAAATAAGAAGATTAAATTTATTTATATTTTGTGCGACTTTTACTATAATATATACTGGAGTCAAAAAAAATATTCAATAAATTCCCATGAAAACACCTTTGTAATTTCAATAATTGTCAAATAAAAAATCTAAAATGAGTCATTTGACCCCTCATGGTAGGTTTAGTGTTAACTTATCAAAAAAACTTACGAGCACATTTTGTATTATTTTTTTTTATCAAGGAATGCGTATTTTTCTTCAAATTGTTCTTTCATTATAAAAAACCGCCTTTATTTTTTAATAACAGCCTGATATATTCAGGGCATCCTGGCATTATTATTATATTATGTCATTGTAATAACCAGACTACGAATTTTGAAGACATTTAATATTATATTAATGTTAGACATTATTATTATTATGTCATTGTAATAACCAGACTACGAATTTAAAGGCACTTAATATTATATTAATGTTAGACATTTAAAGAAATTAAAATAATGGATAGCTGGGATTTAAATATGAACATGAAAGTTGATATTTTGATTTTTATAAACGTTAGATTGAAATTGTTTTAAACAATTTACCCATTTGGTCTCTCAGGATAGCTCTCCTCTTCAGGCATCCTGGATGTCCTCTGATTGCTCTGGTCCCTATCAACAGGGGCTCGTTGCTGTTGCTGAGGAAGGGAGGGTGGTGGTCTCATCTGTTGCTGTTGCCTCGGCTGAGTCCTTCTGAAGTCCTGATTATAATTGTCGTATCTGGTGTCCTGCGAGGAAGAAAAGGACGAGTGCTCAACGTACGGGTTTGAACTCGTTTGCCGACTGAAGGATGACTGGTGTTGCTTCTGTTGCTGATAACCAGCGGGTGGAATGTACGGCTCATTTTGGAACGGTTCACGGTCATTGAAATTTGGAGCTGGAGCAGGCGGAAGGACCGCGTTCAAACGAAGGTTGTTCACTGGCGAGTGTCCTCCGGTTTGTCCACCGTAAAAGAACGGCGTAGGCGTCGCCGGCTGATATGGCAAGGAGAAGTTGACCAGCGACATTTTTACAGATCTGTGTACAAGGAAATTTTAAACAATCATTTCCCATAGATATGCAAGGGATTCTGTAATACGAGAGGTGACTTCAATAAAAAAAAAAAACAAATAAAACTACGAAAAGTGGGGAGTGGCTGAAACGAACGTAATAAACAAGTTTATTTTTGATTGCACAACATGAATTTATGAATAATATCATGTTCATCACTGATACTAATCTTTTTCTTTTTCCACCTCTTATTCTTCATTCCACCTCTTATAATTCATATAATTACACGGTACTTTACAATTATATTTCAATTTTAAGATTGAATTACATTGTAATCTAATTGGATGAGACACCAGAATTACATATTATATTGTAACTTAATTGAATGAAGCGACCGAATTTCGAATTACGAAATAATTGAATACAATGTATATGTATAATTCGTGAAGTAATTCAATTGTGATTCAACGCAAATCTGGCCTTCATAACGACACTTTAAAATTTGATGTACGATTTTCTCTCCAATATTTTATACATAAACAACAACAAAACAATTTTCTTAAATTTTCAATATAGGCCTACATAAAAAAATTGTAAAATGCAACTTTTAGTATTTTTTCTACAATTCCGATCTTGTAGGATGACTTGTACTGATGACTTCGATAGAAAAAAATTTTGAAAATATATTATCAGGTAAGGTATGCTATAATTTATTATGAAAGTAGCCTTTAGATATTTTTAAAAGGAATAAAGATTCTTCGACAGTCTCTTAATGTGCTCTTTGCAAGGCAATCACGTTGTGGCTGCAGAAAGTGAAATTTTATACCTTTCCAAAATTGACGATTCAGCCATTTCGAGAAAGTCGAGTGAAGATAGAACTTTCGTAGAATATCAAGTAAAGTTTAAACTGCTTTTTTCTGAACAATATTATTTCATAATTTAAAAGAATAACAGAATCAAAGTTCCTTTGTACCATTTCATAATAAAATGAGAAACTTAGATGCTGTTTCCAACATTTATCTTGACATATACGTTGTAGAACGATCAATAAATTATTCTAACATATCTTTCCTTGATGAAGCAATAAACTGTCCTGACATTTTCTTTAACTCGTTCGTAGAAAGCGTTCCATGCCTCATAAATATGTTCTGAACAAACGGAACAGAATTTCCGTAAGTAAAATCCACTTATAAATCCACATTATAAGTGCAGAAACATTTTACAATAACAATTTTTATTAACCTTTAAGTATACCTTCAAAAGTGCAATGATTGAATTCAATTATATTCAATATTTACCGAAATGGTAAATAGAAACATAGTGAGATAATGAAATTTCCCAAATCTATAAATAGTTATATTATTAATAATTACGCATTACATAATTATTGGTATCAATTCGAATGGGCCCTATCTGTCCCAATAGCTCACTTGCTTCTAATTGCTTAATATAACAATTATAATTAATTGAATTGTCCTTAAGTAGCTGTACGTAAATAATACTTTTTAATGGCGCATCTCATGGAGATATGATTGATTAACACGTTGACTGCCAACTACGAGATAATTCGTAGTTTGCGTTATTGCCTAGGACGCCAACTACGAATTATCTCGTCGGGTCGGGTCCGGTCGGGAACATGAGATTTTTTCGGATTTGAGACGGATACCCGAAAATCTCGAGATTCTCGAATTTATCGGGATTCCTGAAAGGTAGGGATTCTCGAATTAATTGGAATTCTTGAAATAATCGGGGTTCTCGAAATAATTTATTCTTTATATATTTAGTATAATTATATTATTATTATTATAAGTATATTATGTATTTAATTGAATATATAAATATTTAAATATATATAATTTACAAAATATATATATATGTAATTTTTCTCGCAGGTATACGAATTCACTCTCGAAAGGATACTTCGAGTAATAATTTTTATTGAAGCCTGAAATCCATGTAAAACCTTTTGCATTCTGCTCTCAAGGCTTGAAACTACTATTTAAGACAAAAAGATTTTCGATTTTTTCAAAATATTACTGTGTTCTAACCCCCCTTAAAGAGATCGTTGATCCGATCGTTTGGAGAGACGCGAACGCCAATCGGCAGGTAATAACGGGTAATATCTTCATGAAGGGAAATTATGCAAATTATGCAACCGCGTCGGCGTGTGCGTGGACGCAGTTCTCATGGAAACGAGAGATTCGCGAGTGCCACGTGCCCATGAAAGATGCTCATGGAACGCCGAAGATGTAACGCTTCTCGTCAGTCTACGGCACAACACGAACCGATAAAATTCGTCTGTGGACGAACTAGTTTGGCCGCTCGTCACTTTCGCCCATCGAATTGCCTTCTTCGGAACCGAGTATGCAAAGCATGCTTTCACCGAAAACGAGCTCACACATCTTTATGTCTTCTGCGTTTCGGAGAAACATCATTCCTTCCAAACACTCGAAAATCACCGGACTCTTTGATAGCTTATTCGAATTCTGAGACGATACTTGGCACATGTTGCTCTTTTCAATTAAAACTCATATAAAAACAAATACAAAACTCTTATGGCGGAAGGGTACCCTACTATAGATAATTAGACTCCACTAGAATCTAACTAGATTTTGGATCGAAAAATGGGTTGCAAAAATTCTCGATTTTTGCTCTACTTTGGACACTCATATTATTAGATATAAACGTAATGTCATGACCAGCGCGCGCTGCGCTGAACGTTCCTCTATCAGATAAACCGTGCAGCTCAAAATACCCTCGTATAAGGACGAAAAGTCGCGGCCAGCAATCCAGGATTCGATCCAAAATCTAGTTAGATTATAGTGGATTCTAGTTCTTTCATCAGAAAAGTTACGTAGGTAACCTTTCACCTTAACTAGGACTTTTGAGGACAATAGCGCCCTAGATCGATCTTTTATCTAGCGTTTTTGACTACTGAGAAAGTCTATTTCTGTATTATCGAGAAATGAGAACGCGAATCCTGCACCATTGGAATCCTGGAAAAAGGAGTCTACTTCCGTAATGAACAGCTAGATCGGACGAGTGGACCATTGCACGACGTGGACGCAAATATCGCATCGCGGTTAGCATAATCTAAAGTTTACCTGTCTCAATGATCCATGCTTCTTCATGCACGCCGGACAGATTCCGCGGAAGCACACGCACCGAAACAAGAATCTGTTCCCGCCGCTTTCACTTTCGGTGGTCCAGCGATCTCGATTTTTCTCGGAGACACATGGAGGAAGAGGATCGAGAGGAAGAGGATCGTCGTCGCCGTCCGAAAGAGAATCGCGAAGAGGAACAGGACACGTGGTTGTTGCTCGTCAAACTAAACACACGGGGGCCCGCTCGTTGAAATCGCCGAGTACCGTTCGTGACACCGCGCGGAACGCTACGTTTGCCAGCGACAAGCGACAACTAAAAGAGAAGCGTGTGTTTAACCGACTCCGCCAGAATGGGGATAAAGAGTGGTGTCCCCCGATCATGAAGTGTAGCGCGACCTATGGGTTCTCTCTCACTTTCCGTTCGTTGGTGTCCTCTCCCTCTCCTCTCGCACTATCGTTGCTCCCTACCTTCGATCGACGATTTATCTTTTTGTACCGAGCCACAGTGTGACATTTCGATCATTTGGGGGAATTTAATTCCGAAATAGAAAATTTTTTAAAAATTGCGTGTTTACTCTTACCTTGAAAGCAATATCTCCGTAACCCAGAATCACTATTGTTTTTAACTTTTCGCCGCATTCAGATAAAAAAAAAATTATTTAAATAAAAAGAATTAATTTTTTTTTAAATACCACGTTTTTCAGACAGACTAAAAAGTATAAAATCATTTTTCCTAGCCCCATTCAGATTCCTAACCCCATATAGATAGTCCTGAAAATTTGTGATTGTGAATTTTGAATTGTTATGAAAATACTTGTAAGATTTAAAATTAAAAACGTGGGGCGCATGCAATAGATAATTGATGCATGCACTTAAGTCTTGCGCCCCACGTTTTTCGTTTTAAATCTTCCAAGTATTATAGCTATTAAAAATTCACGATCACAAATTTTCAGGACTATCTGTATGGGAATCTGAAGGGAGCTAGGAAACATTATTTTATACTTTTTAGTCCGTCTTAAAAACGTGGTATATTACAAATTTTTTTTATTTAAATAATTATTTTCTGCTTTTTAGACGAACAGATAGACAAGAAAGCGAGTTAATATTGCATTGTCATCCAGTTAAACATTGTCATCCAATAAGCTATGTTTAAAGTTTCAAGTCTCTAGCTCATCGGGAAGTTAGTTTAAAATCAATTGCAAAATTTGTACCGAACAGACGAACAGACAGACAAGAAATCGAGTTAATAAAAACGTGGTAATAATAAAATCGATCGGTTTATTTCACGAAAGATACGTGCCCCGTAAGAACGTTCGATAGTTCGCGGGCCCTGTGAGGCGAGCGACGGCTGTTGAGATCCATGGATCAAGGTATCCGTTGGCAAAGAAGGTGAACGTAGGTGGGCCTGCGAGAGATCTTGATACAGTTATACCGTTCCACGTGCAGCAGTGAAATGAAAGGTTCCGGAGCGCGTTGCATCTAAGGTGATTCGAGCGGAGAAGGCACCTGGAAGTCGATAAAAATGTCGCTTCGAAAGAGAAGAACCGTCCTCCGGTGGGGAAAAAGGATCGACAGATATATGTTTATACACTACCGGCCAAAAGTATGGAATCACTTGCTGATTTTTGTAAAAATCGAATATATCGATAAATTTTGAAATGATCCATCGTTATATTCGGTTGGAACGAAAGTTCGTAGCGTTTGTAAATTAAAATTGAAAGCTAAAATTCAGATATTTATTCATAGATTTATCCAATAACATATTTTCCATTCTGTCCTATTACTTTTTGCCATTTTCGAGGTAACTTCTCGTGTTATTGAATAAACACATGAATAAATACCTTAATTTTATCTTCGATTCTTAATTTCAAAACGCTACGAACTTTCTTTCCAACCCAATACAATAAACGTCCCTTTACTGTCCGGGTTCGTGGGCACGATCACTGTCCAGTGCCTACTCCACTGCTCTTCTGTCCTTCTCTATGTTCGGCTCTCTATTGAAGTCTCGCTCGGCGCGGTCGGCGCGGTAGACGCAGTCATAAATCAAAAATAGTGTCCGGGTACGATCACTATCCGTGCAAAACACGGCTGTTGGACAGTAAATGCGCGTTTGTAATATCAAATATTACCCAGTTAAATAATATTTCTAAACAGATTTCAGAATTTTCTTATGTCCATAATGCTCTTGTATAGTTTATACACCCAGTGTAAGACAATGTTCGGAATGCACTTTTCTAAAGGGACATATTTGGCAACTTCTACAAGAAGCATGGAAAAATATCAAATTCGAAACATTCGAGAAACTAATTTCCAGGATGCCCTGAATATGTCAGGTACTTATTAAAAGTAAAGGCGGTTTTTTAATGGAAGAGCAATTTGAAGAAAAATACGTATAAAAATATAAATATATCGATGTCTTCTAAATAATAAAATTCTAAAAAATAAAAATATGTATTCTTATTTGTAAAACCCAAGGTGACCTCGATTTCGCCATGAAACTGTTTTCGAAATTTGCAAGTGGGTGGAAAATCGACGGAACACCCTGTATATATATCTGTGTGCACGTGATAGCATAATAATTGCCCGTTGCGATACAGTTCAGCGTGGTGACTTCTTTCTTCCTTCTATCTGTCTTTCTTCTCTTTCATCTGTGGCCTGCGGACCCTGTGAGAATCTTCGCTTTACGCGCCAGCCAGACCGAATTGCGAGATAGATGCACGTGCGAGAGAGTTGTAATATACATGGATAGGCACACGATGCTCTCGATCGCTTTTAACCACCGCTAACGGGCGTGATTCACATGGAAACGCTTTTATTCGCACGACTGCAACCGTTCAACAACAGGCTGCAACCGCTGCAATTCTCTTCAGGTTCTCGATGGAATTCGAATCTCCCTAAGGCAGAGGAATAGAAAAATATATAATTTTTTTTTAATTAGTTCAATAAAAAAATATTCCTGTATTATAGAATAAAAACAAAGATTGTGCAAATACACAAATGAGTGAAAAAGGGTTGTTAAACCTAGTTTGCTCGTGTCTCTGAAACTTATTTTTTCTGTTTTAATTTTTAACAGATCATGCATACTGAACCTATTCCTTGGAAAAAAATTCGATGTATAAATTGCAAACATTTGACCCTTAAATGCACGATGTCTTAAAAAATAAGAAAACATTTTGAAAAGGACAGTTTATGTGTAAAGAAACTATAAAAAAATAATTTTAATAATCCCGGCTTTAGACAATTTTTGAATACTTTTGAAGATGTCGTTATTTACAATTCAATACGATTTGTATTCTTATTAATGATGGGAGATAAATATTGAATATTATTTAACAGTTTGTGACTTGGAAAGCAAAGATAATTAGTATTCTGCTATAGCATTGGAATCAAGTAAAGGAATATGCTTAATGGTTTCATTTTGCGCACACGCGTGAGATACTTACGACATTGCCACCGCATTATCGAAAGTAGAATTAGCAAACTCTTGACAGACCACCCTGATCGCGAAAGTAAACTATTAACTGCACTGTTAGATACTGTGTAATAGATAAATGTATTGCACAAGTAATTACATGGGATCGTAATTTGTTTACAAGGGACTTAATACTACCAGATTAACTATCGTTAGACAAGTAGTAAAGCATAACAGTTTATGATATCGTCAAACAATTAATAAAGCATAACAATTTATTATATCGTTAGACAAATAGTAACAATTTATTATATCGTCGATCAAATAATAAAGCATAACAATTTATTATATCGTTAGATAAATAGTAAAGCATAACAATCTATTATATCGTCAAAAATAATAAAGCATAACAATTTATTATATCGCCAAACAATTAATAAAGCATAACAATTTATTATATTGTTAGACAAATAGTAAAGTACAACAGTTTATTGTATCATTAAACAAATAGTAAAGCGTAACAGTTTATTACAATCTTATATTGTGATCGTTAAATGGATATTTTAAAAATGTTTAATGTTAAATAAGCTAACTATTTCTTTTGTAAACACATAATTATACCAATCCATTTGTAATTGTTTTATTAACTACGTTTGTCTCGTCGGTTAATGACAAACATTAAGTTAAAACCTACAGCCTGGCCTGGTCATTTAACGGGGCGATAGTGCAAATATGAGTGTGTGTTTAAGGCAGCAACAATGCGGCAATAAAACACAGTCGTGAATGCAATATACGTCAAGTGCATCGAAAACGTCAGAACCAAGATCGTGCAGGCCGCGTGAATGGACACACGCCAGTGAACCCGAAGAAAAGACTGACAATGAAAGGGGGTCAGGTCTGTGCAGCACGCGCAACGCACGATGATAATTCAGTAGTTCTTTTATTATTTTTTACTTCCTCCTACCGTTTCGATTGGAAAATTAAACGCCCGGTAAACGTGTGAAACGACGAACGTATCGGGGAAACAAAAAAGCGTTATGTTATCGATAATGTGAAGAATTATTCCAACATATTGTGTACAAGTGTAATTAATTTCAATCAATTTTAATTATATTATACATATAACAAAATATGTACTCCTGTTGTAGAAACATTTTTTTTACATTTTACAGATCCTGTCCAAACTGAAACTATTATAGTCGTAAATAAATAAGTTTCAGTTTGACAGGATCTGTAAAATGTAAAAAAAATGTTTCTACAAAAGGAATACATATTTTGTTATATGTATAATATGTTTAATCAATTGAAGCATTATTGACTCCAAAGCCCGAGCAGTTGGCTAACAAGAATTGCATCATTTTAATGAAAATTCCTCCTGAAAATTTTCTTCGCGTAATATCAAGTTAGAAATTACCCGTTAATTATTAGGTTCAGGGCTAATGAAAGTCCATACTTTTTTACTCAGAATTCGACATTCTTCCATATTTTGGTATAGAAAATATAGTATTCCATTTAAAAAAGCAAAGTCAACCTTCAAATCTCCAACTTGTGTATGCAAGTTATGTATAATGTTATAATGTAAATGCAACTTCTGTATACAAAACTTTTTCGTGCAACGCATACTTTGGAAGTTATATAGGTGTGCAAGTTGCGTGAACCACCCTGTATATCTCGACAAAAACACAGTTTAAATTTTTTCAGTATGCATACATAGTCTTGATTCCGTATTTCATCTCGAAATTTCAGCAGTTAATCATTAATCAATTATCCGATTGACGATTACAATTGAAAAGAATGTAATCGTTAACCGCAATTAACGACTGAAGTAGGAGTTTAATTGTTAATTGCCATTAACGATTGAAGTAGAAATTTATTCGTCAATCGTTGATGAAATTTTCACCCAACTCTGGTTTAGTGTCAAGAAAAAATCATCGCTCTATCTCATTTCTATCGAAAGTTCTTTGATTTTGACACAGACTTCATCGGAATTGCCCAGTGTGCGCCGCGGCGCAGGGTTTGGAAAGCACTGCCTTAGATAGTTGCTGGTGTCACTGTCTGTACAAAAATTTCGTAGTGCTTCGAAGAGATTGCGCGGCTTATAAATGATTTCCAGGGTTTCATAATCTGCTTGATGGTCTGCACGGAGAACTATTAGGTTGCGAGCGAAGTGGTTGCATTTATGGCTCTAATTTATCGATCCTATTAGGGATAAGCGAAAAGAACAATGTGAAACCGCTCGGAGTCGTGGAATGCGTATCGATAGTAACCCTGTGGCTGGAAAAATGCTGCAAAAGGGACCTAGTTGCCTGGTGTGCAGAGGCCCGTAGAGTAGTAGGTGTACCGCCGTTCGTCGGTTCCTTCGGCAATCAACAATGCACGGATTGAAAACGGTTGCAATATAACGAGGCAGCAATGCAACACGTGCAACCACCTTTCCCTACCCTTGGAAGAAGGAAGCCCCAGTACGAGATCGAGAATTATTGCGAGCACTTTCCAAAGCGTGAACGCGGCCGCATAGTGACGGATTATTCTACAGGGCATAAATTGTGCCGCGTGCAACGCCGTGCATGAAAGTAATTGATATAATCTTTACCTGTCTATTAAATTAATGCTATCGACATTTTTACATCGCTGTCGTTAGCGCTCGTTTATTATACCTGGATAATAAAACTCAGCTAATAGGTTCGCATTACTGAAACATATTTTCTGTATCCGCGAAATGATCCGTGTAGAAATTTGTTTAAAAAAGGTATCACGAATTTACATTTCTTGTTATACGTCGTACACACCATAATAGGAAGTTCGTAATTCAGTTGTATACATTATAAATAAATAAATGAGATTAAGTTTTATTTACGATATGGAAAGTTTATCATAAATATGTAAACTATGTACACTAAATTGAATTGTTGCACAAATGTTTTTATCCTGGTTTGCAATTACATAAGTTATAAACTTGTTACTATATTTTATTTCACACTATTGGTATTGTATAAATTATGTTAAGTAATAAAGTGGACCTTCAAAATGTACTTTATAAACGCAATAATTCAATTCTCTATCTAAATAAATTTAATAATTTTTTATAATTATTAATAGTTTCACATTAAATAATTATTAGCCCTTTGCACTCTTTTGTCGAGTATGACTCGACATCGGAGAAAGGAAAATGTAAATGAAACGTGTTTTTATATGTATTTGGTTCTTCCTTTATTTGTTTCATTGTCTTATTTTTTAGTTAAAACAAATATAAATTGCAGCAAAGTTTCAGAACTGTAATTAATATAATTAGTAAACAAAATTGTTGGAAATAAGTAACAGTCAAGGAACCGTGCTTTGAAGAAAATTTCAAATGGAACACTTAAAATAGTAGGGAAGAAAATTGAAAAATAATTCGGAGTGCGAAGGGTTAAGCTGGTATTCGACTCGAATTTCTAATTCCTCGCACGGAAAATTCTTGTTCATGAAAATCCGCATCCTAGTTGTAAATGTTGAAGAAACTGGTACTCGGAAATGTGAACCTGCGACGCGAACAGAGAAATGAATCATTCGTTGGTTACCCGGTACCGAGGATCTCGGGCTTTATCAGTGACCCGTCCGATCTGAGAACAATTAATCGATCAGCATAGTAAATGCAGCCGGAACCAGGACCTTATTAAAATAGAATGAAAAAAAGGTGAAGCCTCGCGCGGCGCACGTGGCACAACGACGAAACGATTTCGTAATTCCTTGGTAGCACGTTACACTTGCACGACAATTCCGTGATTCACGCATGGTTATGCACGCGTAACGGTAGCGATAAATTATTATTCCATGCTTACACGATCTTTTATTATTCTTTGCTGGCTGATTTTAATGAATACATAAGGATCTTACAATACTTCCATCCCGTGATAAATTAGCCCTTGAATGGGAGACGGACCTCTGTTCAATAAACACCGGTGCTCGAGGAAATTTCAACAATGGCCGATTATGCTCTGCTCTATTTCTTAGCTATACAACGTTCATCTACTGAAAAATCTGCCAATCACACGTGTAGCTACAGGACAAGTGGACAGTGGTGCAATGATATTTCAAGCGTCATAATTAGACTGCGGATCTTTATGCATTTATAGCAAGACTGAGAAGATGAAACACAAAATTGTTTACAAATTTTTAATATTGAAGATGTCAATATATGATTTCTCCTCTATTACAATCATTAACCCTTTGCACTCCAAATTATTTTTCTATTTCGTTGCCAACAACAATTCTCTACTATTTTAAGGGTTTTATTTAAAATTTACTTCAAAGGACAGTTCCTTGACTGCTACTTAATTTTAACAATTTTGTTTACTTTGCGATTTATATTTGTGGAACTCATATATTTGTTTTTAACTAAAAAATAAGACAATTAAACAAACAAAAGAAGAACCAAATACATATAGAAACCCATTTTATTTACATTTTTCTTTCTCTAATGTAAAATCACACTCGACAAAGGAGTGCAAAGGATTGAGGGAAGAAATAATTGCAATCGATAAAGACAATTTTTATTTCGCATAAAGATCCGCTGTCTAGTAATAATTATGGACTTTATGCATTTAAAACAGATCAAATGCAAAATAGTAAAAAGATTTTTAAAATTTAGAAATGTTGTATTATATTCAACTGCTTAAAAAATAAATGTTTATGTGCCTTCTGTATCTTATAATTAATGCAGACTATTTTTATTTTGTATAAAGGTCCCATCGTAATGCATAAATGAATAACAAAATTGCAAAATGTTGAAGAAATAATAGAAATGATTGACAGTTATGGAAATTAATAGATATAAAGGAGAAAAATAGTCGTTTTCATTATTAAATTCGTGGAAACATTTTTCTTAAACAATGAACGAGCACACGGTGACAATTAGGATTTCAATTTCAGCCATCCATTTTATGCATTTATAACAAAACTGAATAAATTGTGAATCTTTTTTGAAATGATTAAAAAAAATTGAAGAATATCGATATACATCGACCTACGAAAATTTTGATTTGGCATAAAGATCCGCAGTATAGTGATGGAACTCCTGTTCCCCAGTCTTTGAACAGTGACCCCGTTCGTTTCTCTTTTGTTTATATGTTATTCATAAATCGCTCGGACTTTTTTTCGTTTCAGACCGATCGGAATTTGAAGGTGACAAGTACAGGACCAACGCCCACATACTTCAAGTATCATACCAGCCATCGATCATAATGAATTAACGATTCTGACGCAAGACAGTTCCGTCTCTTTTTTACTAAATATATCAGACGTCTGTGTTCAGGAAGCACAGAAATCGATTCCTGTTTGACAGCCGATACGTTTGCCTGACATGGTCGACAAGCTAAGAACCATATCGAACTGAGAGCTGACACAAGCGGTTCTGCGTGTGACGCACTTTGCAAAATGATCGGTAGGTGCGAACATAAAATTTTTGATTACTTAACAGCAACCGAGCACGTCACGGGAAGAAAGGGCAATGCAGCCTTTCACCCCGCTTTCATTTCACGCCACCGAAATTGACCTGTAAACGCAGCTTGTTTTATAACCTACATATGTATACGCACTCGCAATAAATCTTGTTTTCAAAAATACTTGGAAACGTAGCTCGATTTTTATGAAATAAAACTACCAATGTCTGTCTTTTTACTTCGTCTCTGTCTCAGAATGTTTAACCCTTTGCACTCGGAGCTATTTTACCTCAGAAATTAAACATTTCTTCCAACCTAGAATAATTCCATTCTATATGATTTTTTCATTTTATGAACATCATATTAATATAATACCTCATACAATACTTAAATGTTTAGTAATTAATTTTAGTAATTAATTTAAATACCAACGTATTTAATAATAAACAAAATTTTGAATAATGGTGGTAATTTTTAATGGTGGTAATACTTTTCAGACGAAGTTTAATTGAAATATTGAATAGTATAATTACAGGACTGCGGGTTTTCATGCGACATAAAAATTGTCTGCATTAATTGCAAGCTGTAGGAGTTATGTACTCACGTATTTATTTTTTATAACTATATTGTTCTAAAATCCTCTAAATGTTTTTACTGCTCTTCATCATTTTTATCATAAATGACGGGGTCCATGTTGGCCCAGAGTTACGAATCTAAATTCTTGGGAGCCAGTTTAAACGATTAAGTATTTAATTGAGTCTAGTAACTTAAATCTCAATGAAATCGATTAAAAAATGTGCAAAAGAAAATTGATACAAAATACACATTGTCTGCCTGAATTGCAACAAACCGGAGTGAAATAGAAATTTATTTTCTTTCTTAATATGTTTAATAGAGGTTGAGACTAATATAACAATATTTTCTAATTCCTTTAATATTTTTTTTATACTGTGTCAAATTGCGCTCATATTTGTTATAAATGCATAGAATCCACTGTCTAGCCATAAATAATCAAAAATGTTCACCGTTCAAGGGTTAAGCAGTCGAAAAAAAGAGAATGCTGTTAAAAAATGAGCGTTTCCTATACGTGACCAACATGAACATAACACTCGGCATACTAAATGCAGTATTCCTCTAAATGAATAAATTGTTAACGTAACAGTGGAAATAAAGAGAAAGCATAAATATCGGATAGCTCGTAGCAGAAAGGTGTAAGCCATTATTTGAGCAAATTATAGTCGCGCCGGAGAGTATCTGACCATGAGGACCACGCCCGCGATACTTGAATACCCGTATCAAGATAAGTCGCAGCAAATGTGCGCCGGTACTCCGCAGCGGTAGAAAGCACAATAGCGTTTATCGTCGGTCAAACATTTACATCGGTCGTGTGACAACGCGAAATATTCGTAGCTTTTTTTTATGCTCAGTGTTCGTTGTTCACGACACGTAAAAGGACGATCCTGGTAAAGGTGGCCGTCGTGAACCCGCGCCAGCCCTGAAGCAATCTCTGCGGTATAAATTTCGATTACAATAGTTTACGTGCGAGCCCGCGATAAGTCTTGTGTCGGAAATGTCACGATGGTCACACCTCGAATGATAGTCAGTCTGCTGCACCGCGGATGTTTTTAGTTTTTACCGATAGTAGGGCTTCGTCCATTTTCTTCCTTCCCTTTTTTTTTTTTACGACACGGCGCGGTGGTTCCCGGGTCTGTTTTGACCCGGAATATCAAAACCGCCATTTAACACTAACCGTCAAATGACCGCTTTCACATTGTTTATCTTTTAATTATTGAAATTATAAAGACGCTCCATTAGGAATTATTCAATAAATTTCTTGATTCGAGCACGCATTATTATAAAAATTGTGAATAATCTAAATAAATTCAGTCTTGTAATTTTTATTAAACAATATATTATTGCATGAGTTCGTGCCCGATTTGAAAATAAAATTCAATGGTTAAATTTTAAAGATTGGTTAAAGATTTGGTTAAAGATTGGTTAAATTGAAATTAAGAAATGGTGATCTACAATTAGAAAAGAAGGGTGACTATATGTATAATTGATTAATAAAGTTGTATTCTTTAAAATTTAACCATTGAATTTTATTTTCAAATTCGGCACGAACTTATGCAATCATCTAATACATATATCCGATACATTTTGTTCCCGGTACGGTTAGTGTTATGGCGGTAGACTCGTTTCCAGAATTGCAAGTATTCGGGCTGCGCGTTCTCATTTCTCGATAATTCAAAGATGGGATTTTTCAGTAGTCAAAAGCGCTAGACAAAAACTCAATCTAGGCTGCGATCGTCCTCGAAAGTCCTATTTTTATGTTTATGAGGCGTAGTTTGTATTATTCGGCAGCATGTAGCTATGAAAATAGAATAATGCAAATTACGCCTTGTAAACGAAAAAATTGGACTTTTGAGGGCGATAGCGGCCTAGATCAATCTTTTATCTAGCGTTTTTGACTACTGAAAAACACCATTTTTGTATTATCGAGGAATGAGAACGCGCATCCCGCACCCTTGCAATCCTGGAAAAAACGAGTCTACTCCCTTAAGTATTCGGTTTCTGACGATTCAACTAAACGAACATTACATTAGGAATAACAGGAAGATTAAAATGTCTGCGAAAAGTAACTCCAAAAATATGTTTTCAAAAATTGATAAATAAAGCAGTGAATATTAGTCCTAAACGTCATCAATTGACTGCGGATCTTTATGCAAAATAAATTATTTCTTCCCTTATAGCGATTTTAACAGAGGAGATATTATGTATTGACATCTTTAATTAAGTTTTTAAATCTTTCAACAATTTGGAATCTCAACTACTCAATTATGTTGTAAGTGCATAAAGATCCGCAGTCTATTAGTCATCAATTATACAGTTTTTGAGTAATTAAATTGAGTTTTCTTTCCCTGCATTTTCTCAAAGCACGCGTCTTTAAAAATATATCTGCAACGGATTTGTTTAAATTCGTAAAGAATTGACAATGTAGATGAATGAGTAATGTCCAGCTATATAAAATGTTGAATTTGAAAAAATGCACGTGATGGAGAACTCTACAAATGATATGTTGAACGAAATGGTAAAAGAGTGAATGGTATTATCGTAAGGGACTGGAAGAATTATTAATAGACTAGATAATAGAAAGACAAATAGATTTAACGTGTATACCGCAGCAGTACATTGATATTAGGGCTATTATACCACCAAAGTGATAGCTGTTGGCCTTCACTCATGGGGGAGTGACCAACTTTTCTCAAAGTCAATATATGTGTATCAATAGTAAAGGCATTTACTCTTGCAAAAGCGTTCCGAGGCACGTTAATTGTATTATAGTATGAAATTGACTACCGTTAGTAAGCGGCGATAATAGCGAATTGATTTATACAAACAAGATTTTAAAAAACACGTTCTAACGAAATAAATAGCATAATATATTAATCAGACAAATACAACAAAGACAATTTTGTCCTCCTGACCAAAATAAAAAAATTGACTACGTTAACTGTAACAGTGACTCTGAATTAATGAATTGGAAAAGCTAATTTTTAAAATTACATATATTTGCATACATGTAACATTCCACAATATAATCGAACATTGCTTTATAAAGTAAGTCAGATATTCGGTATTATTCCATATTGCTATTGTGACAAAGGAGCATATACAACATTTCGAAAGTAAAAGTTAGAAATAAATAAACAATAGTTACAAATGCTTATATTTACAAAAACTCTTACAATAATGTTTGCGAATTGAATAGCACATTGAGTAAACTTGTTATCAAATTCCTTTACTGTATCAAAAGGTTATTGTTTGAATAATGCTAAAAGGTAACAATAATCTTTTAAATAATATGTTAATAGAAAGTAATTTAGATATTCGGTATTATTCCATATTGCTATTGTGAGCGTATACAACATTTCGAAAGTAAAAGTTAGAAATAAACATTAGTTACAAATGCTTATATTTACAAAAACTCTTACAATAATGTTCGCGAATTGAATAGCACATTTAGTAAACTTGTTATCAAACCCCTTATCAAATGGTTATTGTTTGAATAATGCTAAAAGGTAACAATTAATCTTCTAAATAATACGTTAATAGTTGGTCAAAGGAAAACTGTTCGTGTAAAATCTCTATAATCAATTTTTTTATTCAAATAATCATTCATCGTGATGTTGTATGGTGTGAACTACTAAATACAAAAATAAATATACATTTGGCAAATCCGTGAGGGTTCATTGTATTGTTACAGAGGGAATTAACCCAACGCGGGTTTTACAATTTAGTATGTTAGGCTGAAAATATTGTTTCATTACGAATCTTACGTACAAATTAATGCTTAAGTCGTAAAGTATCTAAGGATATGTTTAAATCTGTCCTTATAAATGTAAAAATTATATTACACGCCGAAGACGTTGCAATTTATTCTATTCGCGTCGAACCAAACTTTTAATGTGTTCAAATTACTAATGAAAATAAAATAATATAATACATTTCGAGATGATTAACAGCTAGAATTTTATAAGGACGACTTAATACTGACTATAATAATAATATACACGCAGAGCATTCGAATATTGCGAGTCAATTCTTCATCGTTTTCCACGTCATAAATTGCACGAAATAGAACAATTTCAAACAAATCATGCCCAGTTGGTAATTCAAGATTAGATTCCCTGTTATCTTATGCTAGAGACACAAAATGTGTAGCTATTTGTTAATTTACTAGAGGTGTCTATCATGATATAAGAGACAGTAAAAAATGTTCGCAGAGATGACGCTTCGATGGCCTCGAGCAGCCACTTGTTGATCTTAACTCGACTGTGATGTCCAACGTTGTTGCTCTTAAATGCTAATCTATTTGCTCCTAATATAGACGTAATAAAGATTTAATAAAATAATATGGATTTGTATTTTGTAACAGTTCTCAGGCTTAAACGAAAACTTCTTATATCCGACATACGTAATTCATTTTGACCAATATTGTTTTCGATGAATATCGTCCGACTAACTTTAAAAAAAAGATATTTCTGTTTTTGACTTATTCGGACACACATCTTTATTACTAAACTTATAAAAATATGCCAGAAGCTCTCTCTCTCTCTCTTTCTTTCTCTCTCTTTCTCTATCTCTCTCGTCTTTTTCTCCTCCTTTTTGACCCAGAAAACAACGGCTGAGTCAAAAGAATCACCGACGAATTATAAAAGTTACAATTTCTATACATCTCAGATCATTATACAGTAAAACACATATGTCCAAATATTAGTCTATTGTACACATAACTCTCTATACACAGAGGATGAACGCGATAAACCTGGCAATTTTCTGTCGCCGTACAATTGAAACCGGCTGCCAGTTAATATAAAGTCAATCAAATTCAAACAGCTTCTATGGAATCTCAACAATACATCGGCAGAACTTATCTCCGACTATGCTTAACCGACTATACTTATTTGTGAACGTACGCGTATGAATGAAGTTTGTGTCTGTCGTTCCGTTTGATATAATTATCTCAGAATATCGGAGCACACATAAAGCATTACATGTCGATACATGTGCGAATTCACCTTAAATATTTCGAACAATGTCAACCGAAGATTTTAACCTTAAAAAATTCAACAAGTATAATCTATTCTACTCTTTGCCGAGATATGCTTATAACAAACTGTATGCGGATAGTTAAAAAAGGGAGTCGAATGCGATTACTATCAATATGTACTACTTTCCTCTCGCTATCTCGTGCAGGGAGATGTACGCCATATTTTCAAGTATCACAAAATTACGTCGTTACTATACACTCGTTAAAAATAAAGGGACACGGATGCTTACTCCTATCTTACTTTTGTAGCAGTTACAATGTCGTATGAACGGTGTCTAAACGGTCACAATAATAAAACGCTATCCGATAATGCCAAACAAATCACTAGATCAGAGAGTTACAGAATGAATCTTGATTAAGCGTCGTCGCTGTCGCTGTCGTGCTGATTACGGGACTCTTCCTCCATCGCGGGGACAGCGTCCACGTTCCTGTCAAAGATGTGGGGACTCCAAGGTAGCAGCCACTTGTCCACGTACCACCAATGCACGGAAAATCTGCCATGATTGCATTCGGCTCGCTCGCACCTGCCGAAGAACTGGCAAATGCCAGTGATGCCTCCGCTTTGATTTCTGATGCAGGAATCGTCGCAAGTATGCTGACGCTCCGTGCTCGATCGGTTCGAGCAAACGGGGCCGCGCGAGGTTGAGGAATTATGCGAAGAAAATATCGGTCGGCTGTTCGAAGACGTGTTGGGCTTGTTGGCTGCAGAGCCTCCTGCACCGGATGTCGAAGGACCAGGATCTGCGCTGCTACCAGCCGCGTTTCCGACAGCGGAAACACATGGTCTGCCAATGTGGATGGTAGCGTAGAGAGGATTATTGACCGACGGGCCAGCTCTGTTGATCCAGTCGAGATATTTACCGACCTGGGTGGTAGAATTACAGTTAGACAAAACCTTGGATCTACAAGAACAACTACTAGGGTTCCTACAGTAGCATTCCATTCTCCAGAACTCAGGAGGTCGGCAAGAAGTAACAGGCAGTTTCACGTAAGAGTATTCGCCGCGACAGAAAGGACACCTGCAGTTCCTCGGCAATTGATATATAACGTGTCTAGAATTGCTCGCTGGCCCATCCTGATAGCGCGATCTGTTATGCAAATTATGACAGTGGTGACACAGATACCTGGGGTCTAAGTGTCTGCAGAAGGAGCACATACAATTGTAACCGAGCGGGTAGATCGTTCGTCCGGTGGAAGCGTGAGCGATATTCTCGGTAGAGAAGCAGTTGCGACCCAATCGGTCTACCCGATTTTGATAGAAGTGGCTGGACAACCGGGAGTCTAGATAGATCTGTCGAGGCTGATCATACTGGTTTGTATTTCTAGACTCCATGTCGTAGAGAAAATTCGGAATAGCAATGTGATTTAAAATATGATATTTGTAACAACGGGAGTACATTCTGCCACTACAAGAATACCGATCGTCGATTCTCTCGTACGTATGATCGTCCGCGTGGTTCTGATTGTTCTGGGCTATCGGTTCATTGCGACTGGCTTCTCTGTTGGTCCCGTCATCGTCGTCGTTGTCCAGACGTTCGTAAATGTTCTCCTCTCCTTCTTGCAGTTGTCGATTGCGATTGTAATTGTGAACCAAATCGACAGGGTTCTGGTAATTCGGATTCAGATTCGGGTAGCCTTGTACCGCACCGCCAGATCGGTTTTGGAAGCCCCGCACATTGCGTCCTGTGTTCTGATAATTGTCGTCTCTCTCTTGATTGCTTCGGTTCTGATTCATGACCACAGCCGCCAATTCTCCGTTTTCGTATCTCTGACAGACGCAACGCGGCCCTTGACAGTTGTGACCAGCGCCGCGATACTGCTGGAGCACGTTCTGGTCAGGATTCTGGACTTGCACACCGCTGGGCCCGGCTTCCCGTGATTGATCCGACGTTTCGGCACCCGGGTCTGGGTTCTGCTCTGTTCCATGCCCAGCGGATTGCAATCCTCACATCGATGTCGTAGACGGCATTGGCTTGTCAATTATCGCGACACCCGCGTAACTGCGACCGATCCCCATGCATGTCGACAGCGTTGTCCAGGTGTCAGTTCTTGGCGAATATATCTCCACAGATGATAGGCTTGATACGCCGTCGTCGCCTCCCACCACGTACAAGAAGCCACTTAGGGCAGCCACACCTAAAACGATAGTTACTTCACCACCTTAACCTTTCCGTGCCTGGCGGATGATATGTTGTGGGATGATATGATAATGACGTCCGCGAAGCGATCAACAATTAGTAATAATTTGAAAGCATAATCGCAATGTCATCTCTTTTGATTTCTATTGTACTTTGTTTTGTAAGATCCTTAAAATATTTATCATAGAAAGTACAGTAAAGTCCCATTCTAAGTCAATTCTCGGTTCTGTGTAGTGACATAGATCGGGACGTAGAAAAGAAGAAGGCGCAACAGAAAATAGCGTATCGGTGAAACAATACTAGTGCAATACTGAAGCTTCTTTATTTTTTACTAATTTTTAATGAAATTTTACCAATAATTTTGCGACATTTTTCTGATTAAAATGACACCAAACAAGATACAATTTGGCCCATATTTACTGTACATGTAAAGCATAACAGATGTGCTATATATGTATATGTATTTTAAATACAATGAGTTTTGAATTTTTGCCGACTGTCGCGGTCGCTGTTTCTCTTTCTTTTTTACTCGCTATCCTCTTCTATGTCCTAAAGTTACTCCATACCATCAATTAAACCACTAAATACAGTTGAAATTATATCGTGTTTAGTGTGATTTTAATCAGAAAAATGCCACAAATAAGTCATTAAAAGTCCCATAAAAAATAATGAAAAATAAAGAAGTTTTATATACGACCCGACCCGTTATCGAATTACGCGGCATGTTTACACTACTTGGCGACCGAGGCAGCTCGAGCTTCGCGGCTCCTCGCGGGATATGCCCCCCAATGTAATGGGTAGGCGAACTGACATAGAACGGTCTCCTCCACCGGACTTAGAAAGGGATGTTACTATAGTTGAGTCTTAGACAAAAAATGGTTACCAGCGTTTCGACGGCAAAGAGCCATGTCGCTGACTGGTGTCCACTGATTGGTATCAGGATTGAAAGCTTCTACGCTTTTTCTAATCAAAGGACCATCGTGACCACCCACAGCGTACAGAATTCCATCCAAAACACCCACACCGGCTCCGCTACGACGAGTCGACATATCAGGTACTGGCTTCCATTGATCTTTTTCTGGGTTGTAGCATTCAACGCTAGAAAGACACTGTCGAGATGCTCCATCGTAACCACCGACCTGAAGAAACGTAGTCCCTTTATTTATTACTTTTCTCAATGGTATTTTTCAGTATTTTGAATTCGAAATTTCAGCACAATTGATGCTAATTTCCGAGTACAAACGTCACACAATATTGCATAATTCCGTACGGATTTATAAATAAATGTTACTTATATTCGGAAGTCTAAAATCGCACGTACCGTACCCGTATATTTTTAGATTCTAGAGATTATATTGATACACTTACCACGTATAGTAATCCTTTAACCACACCCACACCAACACTACTCCTACGTGTTGACATCGGCGCGATCAGCCTCCACTCGTGGGTCCTTGGATCGTATACTTCAGCAGAATTTAAACCAGTCGAGCCATCGAATCCACCAACCTATTATGTTTATTATATAATTTAGCAATAAATAGACATTTACCGAAAACTGAAATTAATTTATGTACATTCTCTGCGAAAGTGAAATACAACAATATATTTATGTAGAAAAGAATGAAATACTATAGTATTTATAGTAATATTTTGATGCGCATAACAAAAGAATAAAATATATACAGCATAAATGCAATTGCCGAGAACTGCCACACCAAGCGTCGATCTTCTTACTCCCATTTCTGGACAAGGAGACCACTGATCTGTAGCTGCATCATAAATATCGACTGTTCGCACTCTAAGAGATCCGTTGAATCCACCGACAGCATATACGCGGCCATTCAGGACAGACAAACCTATAAATCATAAGTAATTTAATATTCTCCCGAACGTATTAACCCTTCCGACCCGAAGGACGTACGTTGTACGTCTATCGTATATGGACGAACGACGTACGGTGTACGTCCTGATGCAACATGATTTTTCGTAATTTTATGATTCTACGATACATATTCTAAAAAAAACGATATTATTATTATTATATATTTAATACCTTACTCCATCATTTTTTGATTTTTATTTAGAAATCTTTATTTCATTTATAAAGATAAAAATATAACATCAATGCGCGAAAACGAAAGTCGGCCGTGCAAGGGGACAGACGGCGTACCTCCGTCGGGTCGAAAAAGTTAAGGCGGTAGACTCGTGTTTCCAGAATTGCAAGGGTACGGGACGCGCCTTCTCATTTCTCGATAATGCAAAGATGGAGTTTTACAGTAGCCAAAAGCGCCAAATAAAAGATTAATCTAAGCCACGATCGCCCTCAAAAGTCCTATTTTTACGTTTACGAGGCGTAATTTGCATTATTCGGCAGCATGTAGTTATCGCAGTTTTATGAAAAGCTACATGCACATAGTGAAGACTACTGAAGACTAGCTTTTGACTACTGAAAAACCCCATCTTTGCATTATCGAGAAATGAGAAGGCGCATCCCGCATCCTTGGAATCTTGGAAAAACTAGTCTACCCTCTTAATAATTAATTTTCAAATATTTTATGTACCTGCCCTACAGCGACGCGTCGGCAATTCTGATACCTGATACCATTTTTCTTCCTTGAAATCATAGCATTCAACACTTCTAATTGCTTTGGGAGCTTGACCGCCAACCACTAACAACACTTTAGGCAACTCTTTTGGCTGCCTTGGTTTTGTACGAGGTGTCTTAAATAACGATTTTTGTTCTCCCTTCAATAAATGATATTTGAGAGCTTCGATCAAGAAATCCTTGCCTGTATGGAGTAAGACAAATACAATTCTTAATACTAGTACATTAAACCATTGCACAGGTCACACACAAAGGAATATATATATATGTATATCATTTACATTGTAAATTTGCTTTCAAAAGTGGTTCCTCCTCTACCCGTTGAACTAAATACTCCTGTGAGAGTAACGGTAAGCGAACATATTCCATTAGTTGAGCCAAATCAGCTTGTCTTTTGTCTAAATCGTGGTGTACCCATGATATCACACATTCAAATACTTTTTCTTCCGAGGGTACCATCAAATGATCACTGCAGATCAATTTAGCAACTTGTTGTGCAGCTAATGTTAAAAATTCATCACCGTCCACCACTTCTCTACATACAAAATACAATATATACTACTTATAGTAGTATAAGTAAATATAGTATATGATTTTATTCGCTTACGAAAAGTGTTGCTCAATGTAACTGTCTGCATGAGATAGTAATTCCAGACACCCATGGAGATCAGCAAATGCACGAATTCCTAAACAGTTTGACGGATGTAATTGAGCTTGTAAAAAGTCGCAGCATGCGTCGCGCACATCGGTCAGTTGTAAAAGATTTGCTGCGGGTAATAGCACTTGCACGTTCTCTTCGGTTACATATACCTCTGCAGAGTATACATAATCTACCAACAATTCTAGCGCAGAGTAATCGACTCCTTGTAATGTTATTCTTTCTTGATCTCGTTCCTCAAAACTTGTAAACATAGCATAAAAGTAAGGGCTACAAGCAGCGAGGACCATTTTGTGTGCAGGTACTTCCATTCCTCCATCAGCCACCAATATTACGTCGCATAACAAATTTTTCCTAGTAAACGATGGATGAAATTGCTTCATAAATAATTGATAAAATGAAATGTGAACTTAAGAGATGCAACTGGTCCAATAACAGACTCTGATATACAATCCTCTGTTTTGGACATGTTTATTACAATATAGTATTCTAATATATAAAAAGCAAAATGTACTTTCGGATACATACTTCCTCATTTCATTGATAACATCAAAAGCCCGATTCGTGTGATGATGATTCCTATAAGGTGGCTTGTCTTTTCCACTTTCCCGTGGAATGTGTTTCTGGGAACTCTCATCCAAAGAGTTCTGACTAGCGTATCGCAGCAATAAGCAACTGAAACAACAAATGTGTGTGTGCGTTACATGATGAGTAGTACCATCAGAATGTGAGAAATATATATAAGGAGCGTGCATATATGAGAAATGTATAAAGTTGAATGAAACAGAATAGTACGCAATAGAAATCTTACCTCCCTTTATTTTCGGAACTATCGTTAGTGTTGGAAGAATTTTGCGCCTGACTCTGTCCCGCCAACTCCATTGCGACTGTTCGAAAAAAGATCGTTTAAAAAGCCGGGGTAAAACGTCCAATGGAACTCAAGTTATAATTACGAAAACAGTTCCGTTTGCACAAACATCATTTCGGTACAGCCATCAGCTGTGCGAAAGAAACGAAAACGACGCTGCCGACTTCACGTTATCGCTTTCGATACGTCGTTATTTTGCACTTTATGACACATGCACGTTATCTGATATTGTCAGAGAGGTGTTGTAGCGGAGACCGACAACGGGACAAACGCTAACAACGATATTTTGACAATGTACAGAGCTACAACATTTGATTTCCCTTTTTTTAGTTGATTTATGAATTTCATTTACTGTTTCTCGTTGCTATCGTCGAAGAAAACACGTGTCGGTGTCGACATCTGCGGGACAATGCGTGCATCCTGTAAATCCTTTCAAATTTTAAATATTAACACAGACTTTCAGATAAGTCTGAAGCGATATTAATTTGACACTGTGTGATGTCGTATTATTTAGCATAAATATGCATCAATTATTCGCGATGTCACAGAATTATTAATTCAATGCGATAGTGAAACAATTAATGTGTTTCAGCTACTGGAATTTTATAAATTCCTCCATTTCAGCAACAAACCCCATTCAATTCATCTATATATATTTATACCTATTCTATATTTTATTATTTAAACCCGCACATATTTGTGTTAGA
Organism: Lasioglossum marginatum; assembly: GCA_028455795.1. NCBI lineage: Eukaryota > Metazoa > Arthropoda > Insecta > Hymenoptera > Halictidae > Lasioglossum > Lasioglossum marginatum. The sequence goes on along the minus strand of CM052251.1, from coordinate 2,044,027 downwards.
ATTTACTGTATTTTTAATTCGATAGACTTTTTTACTGGTTAATTTATGCCAATGTATTCGTTGTCTAATCATTTATACATAGAAACAAGTATAATAATGTATATTTCTACAAAAAATAAAATAAAATATTTATGCATTCAATTGATTAAATTTAAATATATTATTAGAATTATAATTGAAACAAGATTTATCAGACTATTCTTAATAATTGCATATTTTAGTAAAAAGCATCCCGATAAACTTTTTTATGTGTTGTTGAAAATAACAATAATTAATTATCATTGAAAACTCATCGTGTAGAAGTAACAAGTCATTATTCGTCTTAAAAGCTGTTACAAAACATACTCTTAAATATGGATCAATATTTAAATATTCGAGTTTCATTTCAACGTCATTTATTAAAATCATAGCATATGTAATATGTAAAGGTATCGCCGATTAAAAATTGGATTTATTAAATTAATTTGTATAAAAATATAATTTAAATAAGGTCGTAAATATACATGAAAGTAACAATACGGACGAATTATAAAATCACTCCGATAACTTAATTCTCACGCTGCAGTTCACTGCTTATGTTGTCAGTTACGTAAGAGTTTGCAACGAGTTTCGTAGTGAAGCAAAGTGCAAACTTATGTCATCGTTCAATGGTGTGTATCTCGGTCTGCAAAATGCAGCGCGAGCATCTTTAAAAGCATACTGTCAAAATGTCCCGGTGCATTACTCGGATTTATTATTGAATTTTCAGATTTTCAGAGCGTTATCGTACGGGCTGCGGATTTTTATGCAAATTGCATTTTTATAGCCAGAAGTTGTGAAACTGGAACGTCTACAAAAAGTTTGAACATTGGAGTTGTAATTATATAAAAATTTACAGTGTATATATAGTTATCATTTGCATGTCCTTATAAATACTAATTTCAAAAGAGACCAATTGGAGTAAAGAACGTGTGTCATATCACCCATTTTTATATCTGACAGATAACAATAAATGCAAGGCATACAATATCGGAAAATTAGTTAAATAATCTCTTTAGAAATTACAGAGTCCTTCATCCATAAAAAATTTACAAATATTCTATATATAGATCTTAAAATAAAATTGTTTACTTATTTTGTAATGATATTCATAAAGAAACGTTAATAATTATTGTATCTTGATACTGTTTATCTGTTGATCTTCTTTAGAAGATTTCAATAGAACAATTAGATATTATGTCCATTTAATTTTTATTTTAACAATACTATGTTTCTATTATGTAATTTTTAAGTAACAGTAATATAAAGCTACAATAAATATATACAAATTGTTGTGGAAATTTCATAGTTTTTAGTGCATCATCAAGGTTTTGTAAAATATATTTACATAAACAGGGTCTGAAAAGTTTTAATAATTTCGTTTGACTGTTTTATATTATCCAGAAGTGTTTAACATTTAGCACAATACCATAAAATACCATAATATATAATAATTTACAGACGCAATTATTTCTTGAAAATGATCTAAATTAAGATCGAAACGTTGAAGTTAATTTGGTAATTTGCAAAATTGCTTTTAAATAACAATTGATCGAACCAGTGCGCCGATAACATTAATATATTTATTATTAACAACTCTACGATCGACATAAGGAAATATTTATTAATAATTATCCAGAAGGTCCAATATTTGTGTTAACAATACTATATATATATTTCAATTGTAATTTTTAAGTAACATGGAGCTACAGTAAATATACAAAAATTACCAACATTTTGTAAAATATGTTTACATATGAAGGAGGTATATGAGCAGTTTTAATAATTTCATTCAACTATATATCGTCCAGAAGTTGCTCAATTTTCATTTGAAAAATGTTTTGTACTTTTAAGATAGAAAATGGCAAAATACACATCGTGCTCTGGGAATTGTGTCCACCTTGTAGGACAAGATAGAAGTCAGATCTAATACAAAGTTCAAAAAATGTTGGAATTTCCAGGTTACCGAAGTTCTCATGTCAGATCAGATGTTCGCAAGGTTTCTCATATTAAAAAACTTCCGCCGCGGCTGAGTCGTAGGGAAACCTGTTCTGGAATAGTCTAACGATATAACACTAGGTGTATCGGGCACTTTAAGTGTCTTGTTTGTAATTTCTTATTAAAATTACAGAGTACATTCGATGAGATTTGACATGATTTTCACCGTAATGTACATATGTACTGGTACATGAATCTATTGGACATTTACTGGATTGCGGATTTCATGCATTCATGACAAAATTGAATAGGAGAAACACGAGACACTAAAAGCATCAGAAGCATACTAATTAATTTATAATTAGTTCTAACATGCGACTTTCGTTGTCTGAAATTCATGAAGAAAATTTTTATTTTGATTAAAGATCCATAGTTTCATTTTAATATTTTTCCGACCAAAGAAAATATTTTACCACTTCTATAGGCAATCGGTTATTTATTTACTATAATTTCGTTTAACAGTATATTATTTTCTCGGAAATCTCTTATTATTTTAGAAACCGTTCTGAATGATCATTAATTATTAATATTACATCCATAAATCAGTATTTATTCAAAGAGTCTTAAATATTAAAGTGTTAAAATTGTTTATACATTTTTATACATTGGTTTTCTACACGAATGTTAAGCTTCAGTGTACATAATTAAAGCAGAATCATTCCTTTCACGTTGTGTATATTTTAAGTACAGACTTTTGTTTAAATTTTACGTCTCTAATGATTTACCATGAACATCTGTGCTCAGGCAAAGGAATACGACGATATAACAAGAAACAGACGCTTGAAATATTTTGAGATCGGACACTTCAGCATTCTGGAATGTCCAGCAATCTCCAAAATCTCATCATAGTTATGCGAGTTTTTCTTGCAAGATTAAATTTTTCTCGTAAAATTTATTTCATAAATAATAATGTTTTCGGTGAAGTTTTTGGAAGAAGCAAATTGTAGACAGTGAGCACTTTGTTATGAAACTTACAAATGATTAACAAAATGGTTATTATCATAATATAAACTCATATTATTATTATTATTATTTTATATGTCGTAAGAAGAATGTTTTATTACATCTTCATTGTAATATTTCGTAATATTCCGTTCCTGTTGTGATAAATGTACTAATTTTTAAAAAATGACGATGCATATGTTTTTAATAATAAGTGTAGATAAAATAAATGTTATGGTAAAATGATTCGTGCGTAAAAAGGGTGTGCGTTGTTGCTTTTATTTTTATAGTATTGTTATTAATAAACTGTAATATCGATTTCTAAAAGAATAAGGAAGAAGATCGAAATAATTAACCGTGCATCAGGCAGAATGATAAATATTTGTTCAAGCAATACAATGTCCAAATATCATCTAATTGGATCAAGAATATTTTTCTCTTCAGAAATATAGAAAATAATAAGAATAAAGTGATTTTTTAATTAGAGTACTAGAAGCAACAATATATTGGATCAAATGACTATTTTAAATTATGCATCTAATGAAAAATCGTTAACTACAAAAGTGGTTTCAAGAGCAGCAAATGATGGTGTCTCAGATTTCCTTGTTTGTGTGACGATTTCAAAATTTCCGAGGTCAACTTTGTTTCGGAGCACTTGGAATCTGCCAAATTTTGAACTCCAGTGAGAACGGTAACGGACAAAATCCGTATTATTATGTGTACAAGGCGAACCCTATTTATGTCGGTGGAACAGCGGGATGAGACTATTCGTGCTACATGAGAGCAGTCGTCAGTTAGTGAATTGTGCTATTTGAAAACCGCGGTGTAAGAATATTGTGTTACACGAGGATCGGAAACCGCGATTTTGGAATATTGTGTATCGAAATGGACCACCATTTTAAACGGGAAACTGTCCACTGAATTTGGTTTTCTGTACAAAATCTACAATTATGTAAGTAAGGTCTTTATTTACATGCAATTAAAAAATATTCAAGCTACATAAGGGTAGCTAAATCGTGCTATTTGGAATCCATGTTACAAGAATATCGCATTATAGCAATTTTAGTACTTTTCCACAATGTCGTGTTATAAGAGGGTTGGCTGCACACATGATTCCACCGGTATGATACCGGTATTTTTCGGTTATTTCTTCCTAACCGCTATAATTTCGGTTTTTCCAATGTATAGGATACATTAACTGCTTCACAAGCATAAACGGGGTATTCCGCGACTCGCATGTCTTATTAATAATTAATGTTAATACAAATTTTAGTAAATTTTATTGATATAAAATATACTTATCAAATGTTCCCTTATAAAAATGACAAGATTGATTTTATTCAAACTTTGTGCGGCTCCTGTTGTAATACGTGCCTATTATGCATATGTCTATATGTATACGCATATATACAATCGTTTCTTATGAAATCAGTTTTATCATTTTCCTAATTGTAAAATAAAAAACCTGGAATCGGTCATTTCGATCGGTGTTGGTAGGTTTAGTGTCAGAGTTGTGCAGAATTACAATTGAATTACTCCACGAATTATAATTACAAAGTAATTGAATTACATTGTAATTCAGTCATATTGTAATTTATAATTCAGGTCTTCATTCAATTAAATTACAATGTAATTCGTAATTGCAATTGGAGTGCAATTATAAAATACTTTGTAATTATATTACATTAATTACGAATTACGAGGACGTGGAATAGAAAATACGCCGCATAGACAGCAAACGAATATATGAAAGAAAAACATAAAATATATCGCACCTCTTCAAAGTTCTGGGCTATAATTTGGAGAGCTATTTTAATTATATTGTATTTTAATTACTAAAATAATTAGTAATTGAATTAATTAAAAGGTTTGAATTATGTAATTCAGTTACGACGTAGTTGAATTACTATATAATTAATAAATTCAATTACAATGTATTTGAATTAGCACAACTCTGATTTCACCTAACTCCACGGCGCGATGAGCGTCAGTTCCGGTGTGACCGGGTCCCCGAAAAATCGGCGTTCCCCGGTGGCCGTGGGGGCCACGGTGCCGCGACAGGTGTTCACGGGCAAGGGGATCGCGAGTGTTTCGAAGCTCGGGGCGCCAGGTGTCGCAGTTTCAGTGCTGGCCAATAGGCGCGACACGGCTCGTCAGTCATCCGGCAACCGGCAGTGGAAGCGTTTCGTCGTGTCACGGCAGAGGCGTCGATGCTTTCACATCCGATCCTTTCGGTCACCTTCTCGCCCCGGTGCCGCCGCGAGAATTGGCGCGTCTCGAGTTTCGAAATTCGAACCGCCGCGAGAACGAGGAACCGCCGGTCCTGTTTGTGCACGATCGACCGTGCGCCGGCAACAACGCGGGAGAAAACACCGAGAAATCGTGCTCGTGGAATCCGCCGTAGGAATCCCGCGATCGTGAAAGTCGATCCGGTCCTGCACACGCAGAATCCCATCGCCGGCGAGGAGCAGCCTCTTCACCGTAACTTTCCTCGTTTACATTTCTCCGAAAGGTACGTCGCGCGACTTCTCCCTGACCGACACCGCGGAAACGCGCTCTCTCGCCTCCTTTGTTTACATTGCAGCCTAGATGGCGACGTGTCTGTTCGCGCACTTTGACTTTTCTCGCTCTTCCCCCGCCGAACAAAGACGTTACCAGAAACCCTATAAGCTCTGCACCTGCGAAACTCCACGCACTCGATTATTAGAAACAATCTAGTACAACCGTTGTTGTATAGTGTTGTGCAACCTGTCATCTTTGTACAATATCAGAAACGTTTCCCATCTACATCAGGAACAAAAGAGATCGAGACTTTTATCGCTCCGGAGATTATTCGGACGATTCGTGTGCGTGTCGGACATCGGCGCGTGTGTTCTTCTTAATCAGCTCCGTGCAATTTTCAGTCGGACACACGTGATAACTACTGTCGATCGCACGATACTACTGTTGACCCTGAACACACGCTCTATTACAGACACACGTGTTTTTTAAACACGACTCGAAGTTCGCTTTGCACTTTCGTGGAAGCGCACGTGGTTGCGCGACCACCGTGGTGGGGGTAGCCGCGCTATCACCAGGAAGAGCGTAACTTATTTTTATGTCTAGTTGTATATAACAACTGTCCATTATCGTCGCACATCCAAGCCAAGAATTCCGAGCTTCCGTTTTCCTACTGCGAGAGCTGTTTTCGTCCCAATCGCGAACTCGCTCCAGACCCCCCTACCCCTTTGTTTTGTGAGAAAATAGTCCGGGAACTTCCTTGATTCTAACGAGTTTTCCTGGTTTTGCGGGAGGCTCGCTCCCGTAAAAAGAGGATAACCGTTTCTAGGTTTCTCGGGGTGGGTAAAGTAGATTCCTGCAGGGATAATTCGATCGCTCCTGATGGTCGGCGGTGTAATGCGATTTCGACTTTGGCGCATTGTTCCCGGTGCGTTTCACGGATAATGCAATCAATGACTCAAGTTCGCTTAACTCGTATTTCATTTTCTGGAATAGCGAGAATACTTTTACCTGACAATGTAAAAGTTAGTTAATTTCAATACTTCTGAACCTTGGAGAAACGCATGACCATTGCAATCTTGATTCATTCGGGACATAAATATTTTGAAAGAAGATTTTGGTAAATTACGTTGTTTAATAACACTGACAATCGATTTTGTTCACTCTGTTTTGGCGTATTATTTTTGTATTTCATGGTGAATTTTTGAAATATTTATTGAAACTAGATATCATATAAAAATTTAATAAAATGAAAATAGCTTAGTAATTAGTAAATTTTTTTACATTTCGTTTGTATAAATATAGAGTAACAAAAATTACGTTATTTAACAACAGTGACAATCAATTTTTTTCACTTTGTTGTAGCGTATTATTTTTGCATTTGAAGGCACACGCGAATTTTTGAAACATTTATTGAAACTAAATATTCGTTGAAAATGCAATGAAATGCAAAATCGTAACAGTTTAGTTTACGTTAAATTTCTGAAACAACAGTTAGTGTAATTCTTTTTATATTTATTTTGTAGGTATATACTATATCGGAGTAATAAAAGTTGATTTATTTCAGACTAATGAAAATAGTAATTCTATAAAAATTAATAAGATTCATGAAAACTCGACTATTAGACTGCGGATCTTTATGCATTTATGGCATCTGAAATTTTTCAAAAAATGCTGGAATGCAAAATTCGATAGAATTTGGTACGATTTTTATTTATTACAGATCTAAAGAGGCTACTACAGTAAAGTTGCGTTTACTGTCCAGTGCCTACCCGCTCCACTGTCATGCTGTCCTTCTCTACGTTCGGCTTTCTTTTGAACTCTCAGCGCGGTCGGCGCGGTAGACGCAGTCATAAAAAAATAATGTCGGTATGCAATCACTGTCCGTGTAAAACACAGGCTGTTGGACAGTGAACGCGACTTTACTGTACCACTGAAAATAAGATTCTATTTAATTCCACTTTCTTAAAATTTGTCTAGAATTTCACTTTCTTAAAATTTGTCTAATTATTATAAACTAATTTACGCGTAAGAAACCGCCTAATCGCGATTCACGCTCATCTTTTTCGCTGATACGAAAAATCGAAATGGGAAATTGCAGAGTGTGAATAGACCTCGTCACAGAGACAGCGAGGAACAGCGAGGCTCCCCTTTGTAAATACACCATTGTTACAAGTGCAAGGTTACATGCAACGTGCATTGTGTATCTGGGCGATTATTTCCCCATCGTAAACGATCGTCGATTCGCTGTTTGCACAATATGAACGGTTCTTTCCAGACTGCCGCGTCTCGCCTTTCAGTTACATTCTCCGACTAACATCTAAATCATTCCCGGAACAACTTTATCGTTGTTTTACCCGTAATAGTCCGCTTAGACCGCATTCCATCCGCAATCTGTTTCGCGTCGTTTAATCGGTACGCTAATCAATAACATGCATTTCTTTTCGAATTCGCAATTCAGACGATGACGCGTTCCGTGTAATAGATCGCGCGCTAAAAGGATGGCGGTTGTCAATCCGGGGAACGTGCTTGTTCATTCGCGAAATGTATTCAGATGTCTCGCTCTCGCCATTTTTCCAGAGATTGGCAAACTTTTAGCGCTCGATAGTGAAATCGTTTCGATAAACTTTTTCGGATACATATATATATTCTGCAAACATTCATTAAATATCTACTGGAAAGACAAAGGTCAGTATTGTGATATGAAAAGCAAAACGAAATTGTTTGTACTGATTTGCATTCATTCAGTCATATAGTATTCACGATAGCAGTTTTTAACGTGTTACGGTTTAAATTGTTAGGCAGCGGATTTTTATGCAAAATAAATTTCTTTTGCATCGGTTACTAGAACCAAATGAAAATTTCTTCTTTTAATAATTTGCGGGACTTATTGTTACCGTTGGACTGCGGGTCTTTATGCATTTATAGCAAAATTGAGTAGATGAAATACAAAATTGTTAAAAAGTTTTTAAAATTGAAGATGTCAATGTATATGATTTCAACTTTATTAAAATCTTTAAGGGAAGGGACAACATTCAATTTAGTTTATATTTCTTGCAATCGGTGCAGACAATTTTTACATTGTAAAATCTGCAAACTGTGTATAGCTTTTTTATTTCGATTTACTTCGTATTTTTAATGAATTCTAAACGGAATAGTTCAAGTAAGTGTTAATTTTATTCACGAGAATGTGAAAATATTTTAACATTGGTCAGAAAGTAAAATTATACTAAATTTCGTCTTACTGTTTACTACTTCGATACCTGAACATATATATTTATTAATTTGAAGTCGGTAGAAACTTTGATAGTAGTAAGAGTGGAAAACACTTTCACGCACACAGGAACGAGACTTTTTTTGGAGAAATAAAACAACGACTGCATTATGTATGCTAGAGCTTGGCAGTCAATCCAGAAGAATACGTTTGCGTATGCCTGAGAGTATATGCATAATGTATGTCAAGTGGATGTTCTGTGATAAGCTGTGTTTAAAATGAAGGATAAATCATTAATTTTTTTCAAAAAATGTTAATGGAAAAATAGTTAACGAGTCGACCACATAATGTAGTTTTTTTTCCTTATCTCTCAAATATTTTCAAACTAATTTACTATATAATATACTATATAATATTATAATATAATATTTACTATTTGTAAATATTGCACATACGTTTATAAAAGATACCTACTTTGACTGCCACGTTAGTCATATGTATATAGACTGCAGATGTTTATGCGGTTTGCAATTTTTGTAGATGAATTTTAAGAAACTGATCAAAGGAAATCTTATTTTCCGTGATAGTAGCCTTTGTAGATCTGAGATAAATGAAAATCATATTAAATTCTGTTGTATTTTATGCCCTCGCATTCTTTGAAAATTTTCAAAAGCCATAATTGTATAAAGATCTACATTCTAGTCATATATTAGATTGGAACGAAAATTCGTGGCGTATTTAAATCAAAATTCAAAGATAAAATTAAGATATTTATTCATTGGTTTATTGAATAACATGATAAGTCACCTAAAAAATGGCAAAAAGTAATAGAAGAGAATGGAAAATATGTTATTCAACAAATCTATGTATGAATATCCTAATTTTATCTTTAAGTTTTATTTTAAAAACGCTACGAACTTTCGTTCCAACCCAATATTATTTTATCAAACTTAAAAATCAATGTTTATCACGACATATTACGTAAATCAAACGCGTTTTAAAAATTAGGATCTGCAAGATGTAAGAAGGTTGCAAAAGTAATTGTTATAATAAGTCATGTCTTTTTTGTTCTTACATTATTCATTGGTGGATCTCGAATGAAAATGTATGTATTTCTTTTCTTAATAATTTTGATAAACCGAGAGCAAATGCACGAGGTGCATTTAATAACTAAAGAGTTATTCTTTTTATATTTCACAAAAAGATTCATACAATTTCAAGATCAGTTTTTGTCGCGCACTTATCAAAAGATAGGTAAATTAGTTTCGATTGTACCGGCCTGGGAGACAAAGAGAACTGTGCTTCTCCTCGTTCTTCCTATAAAATCGATCGTAGTACGGAGGTTAGGACTGTTTTTTACCAAGTGAAGCATCACGATAAAAGATAACATTCAATTTATCTCGGAGCCGTGAAAACGTTCCAAGAAATAAGAAAAACGTTTTTCGCAGTAAAAATACTTCGCGGAAATTGCCGGTCGTCCTACATGTGTATCTTACCCGCGATTCTTTCGATATTTTTATTTTGGGGCTTGAAAATATGGTCGCCGCGGGACCATACGAGAGATCTACAACCTGCAATTGGGACAGAGTTTATGGCGGATCTGTTATGCGCTGCGGTCAAGCAGGATGGTGTCGTACGAATCGTCGCACGACAGCTCCACATGGGTCACGATTGTCGTTTCTGATGCTCGTATCAGACAAAGTTGTACGACTCGTTGTGCGATAAATCGTAACGTTGTATGCACTCTCGTTTATCTCGCACGAAGTTTGCAACGTGAACTGGAATCGCGATACGAGACGTATCTTCCTAGAAGTTCCCGATGATCACTTCTCCGTCGAGCCCCGATCATATCGTGATTTCGGTTCGTCATACACAATCGGTGATCAACTCGGTGTCTCTTCTTGTAAACTAAACTGGGCCTAGCTGTACAGGATGTTACAAAATTATATGTCGCGGACACCACAGCGCGATTCTACAGCCCCGATTTAAGGGTAGCGTCTACTCCAGCAGACAACAGTCGTGCGTGAATGTGTGTGAGTGCACACAACGCTAGACACATATATATACGCGTGGATTGCAAGGGTCCGTGATTTCTCTTCTGATATCTCAATAATGCAAAAACAGGATTTCTTAGTAGTCAAAATCGCTAGATGAAAGATCAATCTAGGGTGCTATTTGCCTCAAAAGTCCTATTTTTTCGTTTACGAGGCGTAATTTGCATTATTCGGAAGCATACAACTGCCTATGTAGCTATTTTCATAGTTAAATGCTGCCGAATTATGCAAATTACGCCTCGTAAACGAAAAAATAGGACTTTTGAGGATGCTGGCGCTCTAGATCGATCTTTTATCTAGCGTTTTTAACTACTGAAAAACCCCATTTTTGTATTATCGAGCAAATGAGTACGCGAATCCCGCACCCTTGCAACCCTGGAAAAAGGAGTCTACCCCTTAAATCCGGGTTATATAAGCCAGTTCAGGCCATCCGGACAGAATATTGTTATCCAGGTTTTGTCAACTATGGTATTGTCAACTTCGTTCCGATATTTCTTTCCGGGACGAAGCCTGGCAGGCATTTCCGTTCGAAAATAGTTGACGCAAACCTGGTTAACAATATAACAATATTCCGTCCGGGTGGCTTGAACCGGCTTATATGTATAACCCGACCTTTAGTCGAGAATGACATACAGTGGCCGGATTTAATATTCGGACACTCTAAAAAACACGACAACTTTTTTAATATTGTACTATACGATTTGAACTTTTTTTGGAAGCTAGAACAATTAGTTTACTACAGGATGTGAAAAGAAATTTTTTCAAAAATTGCAATAGGTCGGAATTGTAGAAAAAATACTAAAAGTTGCATTTTAGAATTTTTTTATGTGGGCCTATATTGAAAATTTAAAAAATACATTTCATATTAAATATCGGATCGAAATCAAAAAATTTTTTCTAAAATTTGAAAATTGAAGTGTGTTTTCATTATCTGTTATCAATAAACATTAGCGAAAAATTTTTTTAACTTGCGGAATTTGCTTTCTTTTAATTGAATATTATCAGAGTTGGGCAAAAATTTTTTTAGAAGAAAAATTTATGTCCAACTCTGCATATTACTTTGCGAGAAATTGCATATATTTTTTTGGTTAAAAGTCAAGGTCTTATAAAGAGAACTGAGTTTCGCAAAACCCTCTAAAAAATAAACCGTTAAATAAATATGAGCAAATCTGTAGAACGTCGTTTGGGCGAATCATCATTTCTTTTAACACTTTGAGTGTCACCACATTCGGGAAAGAATTGTGCAGATTTAAAAATGAATTTTTGCACTACGTTCAGTAGATGTAAAATGGGTCTGCATAAGTCAGACTCGCCAATAAATATATTCTTAATAAATATATTCTTTATCACATACCAAACCACAGATTTGTTATAGTAATCGTGAAATATTTTCTGGTAACATTTCATCGTTCAGGCTCAGGTATTCACGAGGAGATACGACACAGAGCTTTACTTGGAATTAAAATCTATTTCGGCTAAGCTGTCCTAAACCTATTTGCGATTTAAGTGATATCTTCAGATTAGTTATACGATTGAAGTCTATGATAGTAATCGGAGGGAGAGAAGCGTCACACTTTAAATTTTGATAGCTATTGTATTACGTAAGTACTTACTAAAGTACAAATACCGATTAAGTATTTATTCAAAGAATATTTGATATCTCTGGACTTTGATAAACCAGTTCTGGAATTTATAATAAACTCCATTTAACATCATAAAGTTATTAGTTGTCGTCATTAATATAATCATGATCGAATACGCTGGTTTATCAAGTATGCTAATGATCGGACTGCAGACCTCCATGCGAAATAAAAATATTCTACAGCAATTACAAGGTACTTTAATCACAATTTACTTCTCCTTCTAATAAATTGATAATAATATATTGATGCACTTTCAAATTCCCATTATATTTTAATCTACTCTTTTTTGTGTCATATTTTACTGTATTCGAAGTGAAAACTGACTCGTCAATGAAAGATTTTTTCACTCGCGGTAATTAATTCTTTTCATTACGAAATTGCGGAGTGTCTACGTGACGATTTAAACTAGATCCCGGTGAATCAATTCGTTCTCAGTATCAACACTCACTGGCGTCGTTTAAGTTTCAATGCGGCACGGTAATAACTCACGCGATCACTTAGTAATTCAGTCGTGGATTCCAATGTGAATGTATGTATCTTCATGCCACCCATGTAAACTTCCCTGGGCCGTGGCCACGAAATTCGTCAATTGGAAAATTAATCGAATTACGGATTGTGCAGTATGATCATGAAATTCGTGTCCCCATAATTCCGTTGCAAACTATTGTTTGCTACCATGCTGTAAAATTCAAACCATTCCTTCACGTGCTAAAAACTGATTACACATCTTTAAACAAAATTCAGGACCAGCACGATTTTTGTCTGCTTGTGGAGAAAAATGAATAATTACTCAACTAGGAGTTAATAGAAGTAATACTTTCGAAAGTAATTTCAAAATACACATGGTCCTCTTTTTACACGGTTTAGACAAAGGATTTTTACATGGGTTTTCATCAGAAATTTTTGAATATGTTTTATTTGCTTTTACGTAATTTCTCAAATATGTTTCAGTGATTTCTCTGCAGTTTTATTTATATTTACGCTTTAACAACTTTTTGCACAGTGTGAAAAGAGAACATGGCGTATTTTTGAATAAATTCTTCCGTAACTATCAGTCAATTATACTGAACTTTTTTACAAAATTTAATCAACAAATATTTTTGATTATCTTAAGAGCAATATAAAGAAATATGAACTACATAATTTGTTATTTTATTCATAATAAATGATGTACATATAGAAATGGGATTATGTAAATTCATATATCTTATAAAAATTATAGGTCAGATATTTCGACTGTTTTTGCGTAAGTATTGTACATTAATACGTGTCGCTGTCATAATAATTCAACTTTTGCCGACCGATAAAACATACAACTGAAAGAAGTAACATCTTTTACGTTTCACATTGACGTCAGCTTAATCGCGTACGATAAAATGATGCGTAACAGTGGTAAAGCAGCGCCATTCGAAGCTGGGAGGATTGAGAATATTGTTGGCCGCCATTATCGGCAAATTTTTTGTGATTTCTCGCCGAGTTACCCACTATCGACATCGGCTTAATCGGATTTTCCACCGTTTGTCGTGAGATAAGAAGTTTCATCGATGTTTGATGAATTAGCCTGCGAAGCACGAGTTTTTCTCTTTTCGAAAAACGATTGTGATAAAAACACTGCGGATTTTATACATTTAACATAGAATTGGAGGATGTTGTTACGTTATTTTTGATCTTTTTAAATGATTAAATATAAATTTTCATTCAACTTCAGTTTCTTACAATTGACTTGGACAGTTTTCATTTTGCATAAAGATGCACGTGATAACATGTGATAACAAAATATTGAGAATTATAGTTTGACTGCTAATTCAATTAAAACAACTCAAAGGAGAATTTCTTTCGGATTTTATTGTATCCAGATACATAAGCGAGCAGCCATTTCTATTCTTTGTTCGCACGATATTTTATGGTTAGACTGCAGATTTTATGCATTTATGCGAAACACGAGTAGCTGTAATCCGAAACAGTAAAACATCAGCGGATTCTGAAGAGATTGGCATATGATTTCCAACTTGTTAAAATTATTAACGTAGAACATACATTTTTATTTAACTCCTAGTTATCGTTACTGAGATAGAACATTTTTTATTCCGCATAAAAATTAGAAGACTATTCATGATCGATGTTGGATGGGATGCTGCAGTCTTAACCTCTCTTCCATGGAGTGCTTCCTGGACAGAGTTGAACAAAAATTTTATTCAAATAAAAATTTCGAATAAAGTGGATTTAAAACCAACTTGGAAAATATACACTTTATTCGAAATTTTTATTTGAATAAAATTTTTGCCCAACTCTGTTCCTGGAAGGTAACAGTGGGCGCCATGGTGGGGACGGTTTTGCTGAACTTACATAAATAACAACTTAAATAATAAATGGTACTTTTGGTCATGGAATTTTATTTACTTCTCGTACATCAAAGGCTTAAATATTAGATAAGAATAATTTCATTTGCGAACTGACTAGACTGCAAATCTTTATGCATTTATGGCTCATGGAAATTTTCAAAAAATGTCAGAATACAAAATTCTATAGAATTCATTCAGATTTTTATTTGTTTTTGTGGATCTACGAAGGCTGTTTCCGTTAGAAAAAGGATTTTATTCAATTCCATTTTCTAAAAATTTGTCTATAAAAATTGGAAATTGCATAAACATCCGCAGTCTAGTTATGACAAATGTAAATTTCGTATTCCACAACCACCGAAATCATAAAAATGTTCCAATAAGAACGTGTGAAATAAAATCTTAAGCTTCTATACTTTTAATAACAATTTAAGAATAATTCACGTGATCAAGTCAGTATTTCTAGCATTAATTTACGGGAAACGAGAGGAAGGGTGAAAGTATGAGAGTTAATAAGGGCAAATGTTAACCCCTTGCCCTACGATTTATTTTACGGTCTCAGTGATTAGAACTTTTTTGTAGATCATAATTTCCTAAAAATCCAATAGCTGTACATTAACAAAACCAAAATAGAATTTCATTTCGGTTTGAAGGAAATTATTCACATACATTTTTATCAGAATCTGTTCAGAATCTTCATCACGAGTCAGACACAATATTGTAAGACCATACTATTTCACAAAAATTTTTCTATGTAAAAAGTAGAAAATTTTCCAGTTCGTGTAATAATTCGAAATGAGTGTTCCAGCGTTAATTTACCGGAAACGAGGGGAAGAGAGAAAGTGTGAGAGCTAATCAGGGCAAATGTTAACTATAACATGCTCAGTATGTACCTATAACACGTAAGAAGCTTAACGCGTATTATGAAGTTGGGATCCACCTTGTAGCGTAGCACGGTGGGCACGAAACCGTCAGAAACGAAAGTCGGACGATTTGATTTACGATGCCGCCGTGAAATTTCTAATGCGTGTACGTACGCACGGTGCGTACCAAATAAGAGCCCAGACACTTTAGCTGGTAGCGCGTTTGGCGAAAAACCAGTAGCGTCATCGAATATTTTGGTACCTCGAGGTCCGAGAAATCGTTATCCAATAACCAAAAATAAATTAGAATTCATTTTTACAACCGTGCATCGAGTCTAGTCACCTTTTACAAGGTGTTGCGCAAGCGCACATTTTTTAATTTTTCTTTAATTAAAATTTGTACACACCGGAAAATTAATTTTTATTAGAGTAATAGATTGCGGATTTCTATGCAAAATAAAAATTGTCTGTGTTAATTGCAAGACACAGTAGCTACATAGAAAATTATTTCATCAACAACAGTATTTTAAAATTCCTCGAATGTGCAATTAAAAAAATGACTTATTTCTGTTACCATTTTATAAAATTGCAGTCTAGTGATTAGTACTATCAATCTGAATTTTTCAGGTTTGGTTTATTAGGTGAACAGCTTCGATTTTGGTTAATTGTTGTGGTTACCGGATTGGTAATCAGTATGTTAAATGGGGTTGGTAATCAATATGTTAAATGGGTTTCGGTAAGGGGTATTAATTCATTTCCTCTGACATTTGGGCCAACGAAATTGTTCATTTTAACGCACCAACTACCACACCGTTGCCCATAAGTATTCCTATGGGATCAATAACCTTCCTTTAGCGGTCGAATGGCGATGGCTGGATCACAGGGGACCCCAACGGAATAAAATAAAAGACGCTATCCGAATAAGATAAAAGACGCTACCCGAATAAGAGATCTTTGATGCACGTGGAAATCGATACAGGGGATAGAATAATCTTGCAAAAATCAGTCCATTGACTATTGTGCTGCAGTCATTTTCATCATGCAATCATTAACACTAGGTTTACGGAGCTCTAGAAATAACTACTCCACATTATTTTATAAACATAACAAGGATGTGTCTATCCAAATTTTTGGCTATTCTTTCAATAATACATACATACATATACATACAGAGTGTTTCGTTTATCTTTGAACGGAAATATCTCGTGACGCACTGAAGTTACAAAAAAAATTTATTTGCAAAAATTGTTCGGTATGAAGGGAACAATCATACGGTGTCATCTTTTTCGGGACTATGACGATGGGGAGGGGGGATTTCAAAAACAAAATAAGTTTTTTAAATGGAACCAAATATTTTTTTTGTCATACCACGATAGCATTTTCCAAGACGAATTCAACGATATATCACATTATGTTATTTACTGTTACAAAACATTAGAAATTACAGGATGTTTCGCGCAAATTGTTTCAGGCCATAACTCCGTTATTAATGCATTTACGAAAAAATATCACAGGGGAAAGATAAATGGTTCGAAGAGCGCTTCATTCGTAGGTCTTTAGACATTTTTTAGGTGGAACTGTGCATGTGCAATTGACTATTGCATCATTTTTTTAAATAGAAATACATATTTTTTGTTGCATTATTCGATTTTAGCTTGCGCCATTTCGGCACTAAACGGCTCGTTTCCTGAACTGTTACAGCGATTATCATTTTTACCGCATCCGTAATTTTATAACACAGGAACGCTAGTGCGATAACAACAAATATCATGCGGTATATACACCTGTAAATTCGTTCAAACAACATCCCTGTTGGCGGTTGTGATAGGCGACAACGACCTCGGCGGAGCCGAAAAAAAATATCGGATGGTATAGGCGAGGAGAGTGCAGCGAACCCGCCGCGAAAAGCCACTTCAGATAATACAGGATAGGACGTGTATCGTTATCGCGCCGCGATGTCGCGTGGTCGAACGTATTCGGGTCGAAAGTTCCGTGAAACGGAAGAGCTCTCTAGCAAACGTGGCAGAAAATCCGCATCCGCCTCGGCCGCAGGATCTCGCTGGAGGAAATGGCGGTTTCTCGGACGCCCGCAAAACACAAGTCGATCGGGGATTAGGAATTTGTCCGGCGACGGAGCGTCTAGTCCTTTGACGATCCGGGTCTGGGTAGGCGAGTCGCTAACGAATGCTACTTTCTTGGAATTAACTCTCTGGAGAATCGGAGATCCTAGTCCTCTGACCACGTAGTCAAATCATTAAAAACGCTGTTCTTCTTGAAATTAATTCTGTGGAGAGTCTTCGATCTCAATCGTCCAGCAACGTTCCTTTAAAGGACTGCGCAGTAATATTTACATAGAGTCTAATTTTCCACCAAGATCCTTCAAAGGACTACGTAGCAAAATAGTTAAAAATGCTGTTCTTCTCGAAATTAATTCTGTGGAGAGTCTTCGATCTCAATCCTCTAACAACGTTCCTTTAGAGGACTACGCAGTAATATTTACATAAATTATACTAATAAGTAATTAATACGTCCAGTTTGCAAATAGGCAACCAGTTTGCAAAAAGCGATCGATGCACAATTATTATAATAAGAGCAAGAAAAAGTTATTTTTCTGGTGATCAAACGTGGAAAATATAAAAAAAACGTGATATCAAGTTTTTTTTCCCCGCGAAATAAGAAATTCAGACTTCCAGTGAGATTGATGTTCTATAGGAACCTAGGTCGAACATGCAAATGCGAATTTTTGATTGGTTTTTCTCCCTAAGGGATCGTAATTCTTCTAAGCCCTTAAGAATGGGCTTGAATAAATTTTTCAGACACGAATTCATGAGTTTCTTGGTATCGATAAGTAATTTTATTTTATGGGTACATGTTTGCAATGGTTCTTTTAAGAGTGTAGTTACAGTCAGGTTTTAGGAGAGAAAATCCAGTATGTGTATACATGAAAAGTGGTGCAGCAAGTTGAAATAATGTACAGTTAATTAACAGTATATTTATAGCGCAAGTTTTCACGACCGCCATAAAAAGAATAGTGCTTTTGTGAATTACGTGTTTAAAGTTTAAAGTTCTGACCCAGATAGTCGAAATATCATTGCCTACCGGTCCGTTCAAAATATGATGACTTCGTCAATCTTTCAAATTTCTAATAAAGCTTGTCAAATTCTAGTCTGAGGCACCACTAAAAGTTGCTGTACCATTATTCAAAATATTATTTACATTATTAAATATATCGGTATCTAATCAATTACTAAACACTTAGGTATTATATAAGGTATTATGCAGATTTCATATCCATAAAATTTCAAAAATCATAGGGAATGGAAATATTCTAGATCGGAAGAAATGTTTAATTTTCCAGTTAAAATAGCTCCGAGTGCAAAGGGTTAAAATTTTAAAATGTAAATCCGTAAATTTTTATTTAGAACTACAGAACCCGCCGTCTTGCAAAATAGTGTGGAATTCTTGTTCGCGCGAGTTCATTCATTTTTCTTCGCAAGAACTGGGTTAGGCCATGACGAAAAAGGCAAACGCGTGTCGCCGATAAACTTTTCGCCCGCCAAAGTGCACGTTTCCAGTTGGATCGATCGATGACTCACCTTTTCACATTAATTATTGTGATTCTTGTCATATCCGGTTCTGACGACCCGCAAAGACTCACCTTTGAATTCTCCACGCCGCGGGAATTCCATATATCGTGTTACTACGTCAGATCGCAATTAATAATCGAGTCATGCTTGTTGCCACCCGGATCATTATAATAATCAAATGACGCCCCTTATAAATATACAGGGTGATTCACGATGAATGCAAAAAGCTTTGGAAACTTATGGGACGTCGAGTATGCGAGTAGAAGAGGCTAGATAAGACTTCTGATTTAGCAAGTGTCTGCCACTTGGAAATGATTGTGAAATGACTGTCAGGGTCAAGTTTGCTAGTACATACTTTATCCAGAGAACGTTTCTTATACTTTTGTCTCTGCGATCATTTGCTCATCTTCTTATAATTTCGAAATTTGCAATAAAATAGTATTATTATGAAATGTACAAATTAATTTGTAGCCTTTCTCTACAGAATTTATTGATTATTTACGAACGATTCGATACATTCTACTCTCCAAAACAGTCTCCATCATTTTCGATGCTCTTTCTCCATCCTACAAATAATTAATAGAGCTCCAATATGGCGGTTGAAAGATTTGAATTCAAAGTGAAGTTGCAATTAACTGTGGGAGCTGCCAATTCATTTGTGTACCTAATAATAATTACACCGGATTCAATTGAAATAAGAAGATGAGCAAATATGTACATATAAGAAGAGCAAATTGTATAATTTGATTTAACCCTTAAATGGGGTTAAATTTATGCTAATAATTATTTAATGTGTAACTATTAATAATATAACTATTTCTAGAGAATTCGATGAAATTTTAGAAGAAAAATCAGTAAACTGCGAATCATTATGCAAAATAAAAATTGTTTGCGTCAATTGCAAGATACAGTCACTTGGAGACCCCTTTCTTTCTTCAATAATCCGAATAAGTTGAAAATAGTACATCAACGTTACTAAATTCTTTTAATTATTCTTTTGAATTGCGTCAAATTTGGATTCTTTTCATCGATTTCTTATTTTCTGAGGATGGTTTCCAAAATATTCTGGTTAAAAGTGAATCCTTATTTGTAGACAGCGGATGTTCATGTAAAATAAAAATTTTCTATCTGAATTGCAACAAACTGGAATGGAATAGAAATTTATTTTCTTTCTCAATACATACATATAATAGGTTGAGAATAATATAACAATATTTATAAATGCATAAAAACCGCTGTCTAATTATTTGTTACAGTTTCACGAAAATATTCTCCCGAAGAATTAAATGAATACGGATTCTGTTTCGTTTAATTTACAGAGTGCACGCAAGTAAGTTTCTTTTTATTTGCGCCGACGCTTTGTCGTTGCAATCTGCCTGATTCGCTGCCATAAAACAAAGGGTTAATCCGTCGCGCATGACTGTTCTGGAATCAGTTCTTATCGCTGCGACATAAAGGCTCGTCCACTTCGCTGTAGTTGGGACTGTGCTAACGAAACGATCTTTAGATGATATTCGGCACAACGTTCAAGAGCCCAGACAATGGAGCGAACCTATAACAATCCTAGAAGTTACTATTATATTTAACTTCTGCATTGATGCGATTTGATAAGACCAACGTAACAACGTTTACTTAATTCCTCATTATCCGACGACCAACTGTTCTGACTTCCACCATTTTAACAATAAACAGCTCACATCTTATTGGGATCTGACATGGGGCGTAGACAATATACATATAATAGTATACATACATTTTACTTATATTTACATTACATGTATTTTACTTATCATTCCAAATAATGTTCCGATAACACAATTGTTAGTACGAAGAAAATTTAGTTTGAAATGTGTTAACCCTCTATTGCATGAATTTTTATGACGAGTTGAAAAAATATATATGGCTGTTAGTCTACTCAAACATGAGTGTGGTCATGAAATAAATAATAAAATTATATTAGAAAATGTTATTTATTGCATTTTATGCAATGTTCCCACTTGGAACCAACATGCTCAGAGTCTTCAGTACTGTCTACTTAATTTACTATAGAACATTTGAAATTTAAGTCTGCAATTGGGAACGGAATGCAATAGAGGGTGAAATAAAAATGCAAAAATAAAACGAAAATTTAGTTTGAAATGTTGTCCCATATTGAGATATCGACAGTTTGATGGCAGTTTATGGGAACTTTGACCGTTCAAGGGTTGAATAGCCTGTCCCATCGTGCTTTGAAGGGCGTCTCGCTCCCTTAACACGAGTACAACCTGCAAAATATAGGTGTAGAATATTTTCGCCACCCTTGTGCAAAGTTTCATCAATATCGACGTGTCACACCTGAACGATGTTCTTCGTGAGTAAACCAACGGAGCCTTTGACGTACCGAAAGAAAAATAGCATCGCCGCAACCGGAGACTTCAGAAAACAAAAGTGTCACAACAGTTTCTTTATTTTCGAAAATTCAGTTACTGCGATAGTATAATAAGGTACTTCGAACTTCGATTTAAAAAATTACTACGCATTTACATAGTATATCAGTTTCATATGCATAAAATTAAAAATTTCGCCACAACAGCGACGCAACAAATGTTGACCTTTTGCACTCTCATCTATTTTAACTCAAAGACGATACATTTTTTCCTTTTTAGAATATTTCCATTCTATGTGTATAATAAGGTACTTCGAACGACCTTAGGGATCTGTATTTAAAAAATTACTACGCATTTACATAGTATATCAGTTTCATATGCATAAAATTAGAAATTCCGTCACAAAGGCGACGCAACAAATGTTGACCCTTTGCTCTGATCTATTTTAATTCAAAATCGATACATTTTTTCCTTATTAGAATATTTCCATTCTATATAATAAATTACCTTAGAATGACCTTAGGAATCTGTATTTAATAAATTACTGCACATTTACATATTATATCAGTTTTATATGCATAAAATTAAAAATATCATATAGAATGGAAAGAGTCTAGAATGGAAAAAATGTTTTGTTTTTAAGTGAAAATGTGACGGAATCAAGTGCGGAAGTTTACGGAAGCATGTGTATAGTTATTTGAGGACGAACGTAATCTTGCCGTGTCGCGGCGTGTTCTTGCCGGTTTATTGTGCTCTTTGTAAATTACGATTGCCTATTATATCCCGTAAATTACGACTGTGGAATAGTGATTGACGAGCAGTTGCTTTTATGCGAAGTTACCTGGTATCGATCGGTTCGTCGGCACCAGCGTGTAGTAATACTCATTTGAAGCCTTCGTAACTTCCTGAATAATGATCCTGAGCGATTATCAGTGTATCCGCAAGGTTGTTCTACAGTTTAATTCTTTCCTTACGCAACCGGTAACACCGATAATGCTAAACGAAAATCGGCTTGCATGATGTGTACAAATCCTCGCTGGTCGAGGAATATTCATCGCTGCTCGATAAGCTTTTTGTATTTTAACCATAAGAAACAAGAACATGTGAATTTTGAGCGCGGATATCTCGGAAACTATGCGAGATAGCGAAAAACTGAATGCAATCAATCTTGAGGCACGTTTTATTAGCTTTAATTTTGTATAGGATGGTCTTATCGCTAGGATGCATAGTTCCCGAGATATAAGCGAAAAACCGAAAAAAGGGACCTTTTACGTGCCCCCTGCACCCCGCTCACCTCCTAGGAGTGGGGACTTTTAGTATGTTTACCTCCTAACTAGTCCGAACAAAGTCCCAAAGTCAAAAAATTGTGTTCCTTCCATTTCCCTCTACACCCCCCTTTTAAGCATTCATTCACTGGACTAATAGTTAAAACGAAAGTATATTTTATTTGTGTAATCACGTGTAATTTCTACATATTAATACTAGCATTTAAAAAACCGTTCTTTCAAATTTACAAATTAATTTTCGAATATTACAAATTTGTCCAGATAAATCCAAATAAAAATACGTCTGAAACAATCAGACACAGTTAAAACGAAAGTATATTTTATCTGTGTAATCACGTGTAATTTTTACATTTGCCATTTACTTGATGAAAAGTTTGAATTTTTCGAGTATCGTATTTTTGAAAAATCTTTTAAGACGCGCACATAACGAGCATACAGAATTTTTGAAGAGCGTGTCCTGTGTTGTTTCGCATGAGAAGAAAAGAGCAAGGTTTCCCCGGCCACATGGAAGTCCGTACATTCCATGCGTTTATTGTTTAGGATTCCAGACCCAGGCACGTATGCAGCTGTTAAAAAATCTCACCTTTGTTATGTCTGCAGGTGGCACAGTGGTATATCGTGTATCAGACTTCTTGGTTCTGTGCGAATTTCTGCGCGAGAAATAGTCAAAATACAACGTTGTACTTCATCTCGTTATAACTTTTATGAGACCTACTTCGAAAGTTGAAAATTCCGGAATTTAATACTAAAGGCATGTGTTGGTCTAGTTCGTTCACAAATAAAACTCGCTGACTACAAGCAACTCAATTGTGAGAGCAAGAGTTCGAAGAAGAAGAGAACTGCACTGCAAAAGTACAAAGTAGGTAAGCACGTGTTCCAATGAGACGAGTTGAATTAAATAGTAATCACAAAAGTTTGTGTTCTACGATTAATATACTGCTATCACCTCTACAATTATTTCACTATTATCGTGCACTTTGCGCTACGTTAGTGGGCAGCATAATCGAAAATTAATTATTGGTTAGGCTAAAATTGTCTATGCTGCAGAAATTTCGTTGCGGAAATAATTAATCACGGAAATTTATGGTCGAAGGAATTTTCAGCAGCGTGTCTGACCACTGCATACTATTTCTACTTGCATAGGCGATCCTAATCAATGGCAGAGCTGTGCTAATTTGATTACATTGTATTTCAATTATATAGTAATTCAACTACGTCGTAACTGAATTACATAATTCAAACCTTTCAATTAATTCAATTACTCATTATTTTAATCAGATGTGTAATTGAACTACAATATATTTAAAATACAGCTCTCCAAATTATAGCCCAGAACTTTGAAGAAGTGCGATATATTTTTATGTTTTTCTTTCATATACTTGTTTGCTGTCTATGAGGCGTAGTTTCTATTCCTCGTCCTCGTTCAATTAATTAATGTAATTTAATTACAAAGTATTTTATAATTGTACTCCAATTGCAATTACGAATCACATTGTAATTTAATTGAATGAAGATCTGAATTATAAATTGCAATACGACTGAATTACTTTGTAATTATAATTCCTGGAGTAATTGAATTGTAATTCTGCACAACTCTGATCAATGGAAATATTGATTAGTAGACTGCGGATCTTTATGCAAAATAAAAATTGTCTGCATCGATTACAAGTCACAGGAACCAAATAAAAAATTCTTTCTTTTTTTAATTATCTTATGAAGCTGAAACTAATACACCGATGTCCTTAAATCGTTTTCATATGTCCACTGCTTTAAATTGTACGTGTCTATTTTTCTCATAAATGCATAAAATCCGCAGTCTATTGATTAGGTACATTCTGTGTTTTAAAGATTGCTGTATATCCTTATGGTATGACGTGAGAAAATTTATATTTTACTAATAATATTAATAATCTATTACTTTAACTATTTATTACTTTTAAACAAAAGTTTTGCCTGAATATGTGTTATTAAATGATTAAATGTAAAGCAATTTATCGATTATCATGCTTATTAATTTAATTGGTGAATATCGATGGTCCACTTAGCTTTAAACGATCCATTCGCTGAAGAGACGACAGAGAGAAAAATTGGTTGCGGTAGAAAGAGTCAAGTCTTTCTTTTTCTGAGAAGCTCTTTTGGTAGTCTGATGAATTCACTCCAATATTCAAAGATTTAGGCGAATCCCACGGTGCTTCAGCGAGTAGATATAGATCTGATTGCTCGCCAATGAGAAAGACACCGACTGTGCCTAATGAATATTTAGCAGGCGTTCAAAAATTCTTTAAAAGACCCGGATTTGACACAGGTGTATCGGACGACGAAAATATTTTCAGAATAATCAGCTGGAATCTTCTTTAGAATGCATGACCGATGATTCCTACTCCACGACAGAGCAGAAGAATAAATATAATCACATATACATATACATAGTAGCCAGCATTATTTAAATAATTAGCCTGTAACTAACAAGACTAAAAGCATTTTTATTTTATTCTATAGTAACGATAAAATAACAATCATTTGTATGTTCTTCGAATGTACATACATACATAATTGTACATAATAAACACGATAAAAAAGTTTATCATTAGACTGCAGATTTTATTGCAATTGTTAGGAAATGCTATCTTTTTTTAATGATTTCAAAACGTTCAAAATTATATATCAATATTCTTAAGTTTTTAAAATCTTTTTACCGTGTCAAATTGCAGCTACTCATTATTTCCATAAATGCATTCTAAATAAATAAAATATGCAGTGTAATTCTTAGACTGCGGATCTTTATGCATTTATTTCAAGTACAAATTTATGATATGCAATAAAACATTTAAAAAAATATAATAAAATTTGTAGTTCAGTCTATCAGCAATGAATCTTCCAATCAGTGAAGGAGTATTTCTATAAATAATTATTATTTCTATAATCCTTTTGCAACGCAAGAGGAATAAATAATTTGTCTATTGACCAGCGATCATAATCATTAGACTGCGGATCTCTATGTATTCATGAAAAAATTTGTTGGGCGAAGTATAAAACAGTAAAAGATTAGTGAAATTTAAGAGTACTGCGGTGTTAAAAACGTAAAAAATTTTAGTAGAAAGTGTAATTTCTTATTACTGCAATTTCTGTAATCCGAAATAGTGTTACAATATTAATTTGTGGCCCATTAATTATTAGACTGCGAATGTTTATGCATTTATGAAGAAATTGGTTGGATGAAATGTAAAACGGTAAAAGATTTTAAAAATTCAAGAATGTTGTAATGTTGCTTTTAATGCATCAAAGTCGTTAAGGGATGAAATCAATTTTTATTTTATATCTGCTGGCCACAATCGATGCAGCACATTTTTATTTTGCATAAAGATCCGCAGTCTAATAATCATGTAGAAGGTAAATAATGGTGGAAAAGTTTCACTTTACTCGCGGCGCACAGGTAATTTGCGTAACTGAAGAATGAGTACGGCATTTTTCATGCAAAGAAGTTTGCGCGTTATCTGCTGCGAACTGAACTACGAGCCGGTATAATATTAAACGCTCTTATGAGTTCACCCCTTTTGTTAGTCCCTACAGGCACATGTGAAGCATCTCGAGGAACAAGTTTGCGGGCAAGCACCACTGGAATCTTCGAAGTAGTTTAGCTCTTGAGACGATGTTTTCGTAATATGAAACCACAGAGACGCGTTTTCATTAAAAGAACTTTGCGATTTACCGAGCTTTCCAGTTTGTCGCAAATGTGCAGCTTCGTGGATTAAATATTAATTTGTTAACGAAACAAAATCTGTAACGAAATCTTTGTTCCGTTAGTCAGCTTTGCAAACTTCTAGTGAGCGAGAAATAATTGTTAATTATACTATTCAGTAAATAGTTTATACATAGTTTTCTCCTATATGAGAGATGATGATAATAACTATTTTATTAGATGTTCTATCTTACGATGAAATTGAGTTCGTGAAATTTAAAATAGTAGGAAGATTAACGAAATTTAGTGTTTTTAGTGTTCGAAAAATATTTCCTTGGAAGGGTTAATTCCTGAGGTCGTTTCAAGAAACTTTTCCTCTGTGAAAATCTTCTCCGCGGCTTTGTTAAAGAGTTATTAACGAAAAACACGGACCAATCAGAGCACAGGTCCTGCTGAGCGCGGCGTTGGCATTGGCCGAGCCGGAATCCGTCCGCAGCAGCTGCGCTCTGATTGGTGCGTGTTTTTCATTGATGAATATGCTGCGGATCTTTATGCATTTATAGCAATATTGAGTAGATACAATTCAAAATTGTTGGAAAATTTTAAAAATTGAAGATGTCAATATATGATTTCTCCTCTATTAAAATCATTACAGAAAGAAATAACATCCAATTTGATTTCTATTTCTTGCAATCGATGCAGGCGATTTTTATTTTGCATGAAGATCCGCAGTCTAGTAATAACTCATTAACAAATCCGCGGAGAACATTTTCGCACAGGAAAAAATTACTTCAAATGACCTTAGGAATTACCCTTCTCGATTAGGTACAACATTTTTACGACACCCTGTATACAGTTCATTAAATAAATTAAAGAAAGAGCAAACTCCGTATTTGATTCCTATTTCTCATAATTGATGTAGAAAATGTTTATTTTGCATAAAGTTCCGCAGTCTATTAATAACATTTAACTGTATACATTATATGAGTTGCAATTAATTCATAAAAATAATTAACAATTCATTTTCTAAAATACAACTGATGTAACCAAATTATTATTATAAGTGTGAAATAAAAAACGATCTCGTTGTTTAAAATAATCCAATGAACACCCAATATGATTTTGGGAAAGGCAAAAGGAGGGGCTTGAAGTGTATGCATGAACTGATAAGAGATAATATTTAGATACATGAGCCACAATGCAAACAATTATGTTCGTGAACTTCAGACTCATAAAAAATTCGAGTTTACTTTTGTGTAGCGAGTTATGAGCATTTTGAGGAAACTTCGTTCACGCTGAATAAGATTAAATGATTAAAATCGTGACTATCATATCGTCGTTCCATTATTGAGATGAGTTCAGTGACTACTGACGTCGGAACACTCATAGTGATGGGCATACAATACTCTGTCTTGCAAGCTTTCGAACACCACAGAGTTTCGCATCAATTCGAAATCAGAAATTCTTGAAACTCTTGAAAATCTTGAAGTCTTGAAAATTTTAAAAGTTTTAGAATAAATCAATTACTACAGAGTTTCGCATCAATTCGAAATCAGAAATTCTTGAAACTCTTGAAAGTCTTGAAGTCTTGAAAATTTTAAAAGTTTTAGAGTAAATCAATTACTACAGAGTTTCGCATCAATTCGAAATCAGAAATTCTTGAAACTCTTGAAAGTCTTGAAGTCTTGAAGTCTTGAAAATTCTAAGTCTTGATAATCTTAATACGCGGACTGCATGATTTTCAAGGTTTCATAATGACATGACATGATGTAATCATTGTTTCGTGATAGATGTAACATTTCGAGAGTTTCAATTCTTACAAACCTTTCAAAGATTTAAGGCTTTCAAGATTTTCAAGACATCCAAGAGTTTCAAGAGTTCTAAGCTTCGAATTATGTTGCAAGTAATTCGAATTTTTTGTCGTAAATATTAAATCGAAGCGATTCGAAAAGTGATTCAGATGCCATCACTACTTATAGTGTAGTAGTAATTTTAATAGAAAGCACGTTAATGCCAGGTGCGGTAGGTGATAAAATAAACTTTCTCGCCTCTTGGAAATTGCTGATTCGATACCGAACTTGGAAACAATAAAAAAAACGGTTGTTCTCTGCGGAAGGTGATAAAATCGATAAGACCGTTCTTTTTACGAACCCGAAACTTTATGGTTACGTTTTTTCCAGCCGGTGGAACGGCGCATGGACTACACGTCAATCAGCATACCTGGCTCATCCATAAAACTATTTCGTTACATCCGTGACGAGGAAAAAAATAGTCGCGCATACATACCTAACTTTTATTGTCGATTGCTAGTGTTCTCGGATCAATGACATTTTTTCAAAAATGTTTATTGCTGATTAGCGACGATCGGACAGGTACACATCTAACTTTTATTGTCAGTAGCTGATGTTTTTAGCACAGTGTGTAAATTTTTTCAATTATATATTATTAATTATTTTATGGTAACGAAACATGCGTACGTATAAAAATTAATAATACTTTTATTTTATTCTTATCGCACGGAATCTTTGAATCACAATGAAAGAAATTTTCCTCTTGTTTTAGTTTTTATAAATCGCTAGTTATTCAAAGATTTTGTTTTTGCGCATCTGGCCGAATTTGGTTTTGAGAAATGGTTGATCTGTGTTGTGTCTTGTAAAAGTACAGGGGTGATTCCCGGGATCATTTGAAGCAACTTTTCCCTTTGCAAAAATGTTCTCCGTGGCGATATTAAGGAGTTATCGCATCTTCACATTTGCAAAAGGGTGAATTTGGAGTGCAAAACCTGTAAAAAGTTGAATTTGATTTTCAGAAGGATGAAATTCATTTGCAAAATTTTTTACAAATACTTCCTTAACACTAAACCTAGAGAGCCTTAAAAGTAACTGGTACATGTTCCCTTATATAAATGACAACTTCGATTTAGACTTTATACGACTCCTATTGTAATACGTGCTCCACTAGAGCTATCTACACACTCATTTCTCATGAAATAATTTTTATTATCTCAATAATTTTGAAATAAAAAATCTGGATACGGTTATTTTGATCGATGATGTTTAGTGTTAAAAATACTAAAGGGTGAAATTGATTTGCAACAGTGTGAAATTGATTTGTAACAGGGTGAAATTGATTTGCAAAAGGATGTAATTGACTTGCAAAAGGTTGGATTTGGAGTGCAAAACCTGTATACTTGAATAAAGAAATCTGCCGAATCAATGTCGATGGAAGCATTCCTTTAATATTAAATGTTCATTTTCAAAACCTGAAAGGATTAAATCCTCTGACAATAATAATGCAACAACAGTAATTGCTCGCCGATACCTGGCGTTGCACGTACACGCGATAAAGAGGTATCCAATAGAAAAATAATTTATCATGCAGTTAATGCTGAAGATTTTCTTGTAGGCCATTAATAGATCTTTATCAGCAGTCTCCATACTTTTTGCGCGAACACGAATCGTTCAGCAATGGTGTTTACAGATCTCGTATGTCGTAATTACTAGCTACTCCGCACAAAGCCGAGTATTACGCGGTTCAAAAGGCTCTGTTTATCAGAAAAAATTGCGACGTTTGTCTTGCCAGCAGGGAATCTCATTTTCCACTTATTATTTATCCACTGGCCACGCTGTCCAAAATTTTTACTAATTGCGCCGAATATTTTCTCTCCGATATCCAAAAATTACAATCAGATATAAAAATCTTTTTGTCATTATTAATTATTTATAATCACATCTTCACATTTTCACTATTCGTCTGTCGTTCGTCTTGCTTGCAGGGGATCTCATTTTTTATTTATTATTAATTTTTACTAATTTTACTGAATATTTTCACTTCGATATCCATAACTCACTATCCATATTTCAGGGCATCTTGATCAAATATTAAAAACTCCTTTTCCGCTGCACAAATTCTGAAAGAATTGCATTCTCACTGTTCCAGTTAACAAAATGGAAATTCATTAGTCACGTCTCTCGCATCTCTTTCATTTTTCACGATGTCAGTTCAAAAACAGAAACGTCACGATGTAAATATTAAATTACTAGAGCTCCAATGGCTTCGTGCATTAATTGCGCTAATTAAATGCTGTTGAAATATGAAGAAGCATGTGTTGTATAATAAAGAATCTATACTTAAAATCTATACTTAATTAAAAAATGTCTTGTAATATACTTAATAGATTAACTGTATTGATTTTCCTCAATTTCAATATCGATTTTTCAATTCACAATTTCCTATTAAATTAATTTTACCACAAGCTGGATAAAATTTCTATCAAAAGTGTATAAATATTGGTAGAACTGCAAAACAAAGCTCTGGAAAAATTAGAAAATTTTTATTTTGGACGAGGATCCACAATCTACCTGTAACATAAAATTCTGGAATCGCGAGCGAGTAAAATTTCGATCAAACGAGTACGAACGTTAATAAAACTAATAAAAACTGCTCGGAAGACTCGTCTATCGGGTCTCTGTTAGTAAACTGTCGATCCTATCGTGAGAGCAGCATTTACCACAAAATTCGTGCTTGCTAAGGATAGTTCGAAGTCGAAATGATCGATCGTAATAAAGGATAAGTGACATGACGTCTTGATGTACATGCTCGTTAAATCGATTGAGCTAACGGAAGGGGAAAATGATAATCGCATGGCCGGATGGGTAGCGTTCTAATTAATTGAGTTGCAATTTAAGGTATTACACGTTGAGGTATTACATAATTGCACGATATATGTACATTATTGCATATGCTACCGGGAAAAGTGTCTAGTCGAATCATAAAGATTTTTTACAATGCGTTTATTATATGATCTATTAGTCTATGTAAAATAGATAATGATCAATTTCAATTTTAACGTTATTGGGCCTAACAATTTTACACATGTTTAAATCAAAGATAATAAATTACGGTGCATAAATTTTTGCAAAAGTTGTTCGACGATTTTTGTTAACTTTCAGATTTTATGTAATACGGTTATAAAATAGCTGCTAACATTTAGATAAAAACATGATAATTATGTATACATATTAAGTATCGTTTTTATCATTCATTCTACTTATCATAATCGAAATGGAAACGACTAAGTAATCTTAAAAATTATTTATTTCTAATAAAATGCAAATTCTATAATTCTTGGTACTCACAAAAAGTAAGAAGCAGCAACAAGGTCATAATTACGAATAAATCGTTGCACGAGTTGAATATTTATGCAAATGTCCATAGACGTATGCCACGCATAGTAATACAAACGCAGAATAAATAAAATACTGTTTTCCCACGTAACATTTCGCATGATAATGTCGTTTGCATGAAACAGTGGCGCCATTGAAAGTTCGATGAAAACTTTTCCTTTTTTCGTCACTTTTCGAACAGTGAGGCTCTATTCCAGTCGAACAGGGTGGCGAATCGATAGTAAATACGCGTAGAGAAAATCTATCGAGCAGTCAGCGTCTCGTTTAACAAAAAATTACGATTCAGAGCAGAAGCCCTTCGGTGAAACGGGACGAAAACTCGGCGAAGGCAGTCGCCGACAGTAAAGTCCGAAGTAGATGAGAATCCAACACGAGAAAGTTCAATTCCCTTTTGCGATAGGAACACGAACTGCAACTCAGCCAGTTTGCTATACCGTGGACATCGCTTAATTCCTCGAGGTGCCCTGAAAGTGACTAACATAGTGGGTGACCAAATTGTTATGAACAGATGAAAATATACTCTCCTTTAAATTTTTATACTCTAATCAAAATTTAAAAGGAGAGAATGAGAATTATCATACTCTACTCAAAATTTAAAGGAGAGAATGAGAATTTTTATACTCTAATCAAAATTTAAAGGAGAGAATGAGAAGTTTTATGTTCTAATAAAAATTTAAAGTTTATACAAAAAGTAAAATAAAATATACATTAAATTTTTTAATGGATTATCACTATTTTCTTTCAACTGTAGTGCAAAAGCAGTTGCAATATTCAAGTTGCATTCATTGGAAAGAAGGTATAAGTTTCATTATTTGCATAAAGGTCTGCAGTCTAGTTATAAGATTGCAATGTACGGACGGTAGTCCTTGGTAAAAGAATTAGCGGGATTGCCGGTCGCATACTCCGTTATAAACCGACATTCCGATCGCCACGTCGAGCTATAATCCAGATACCCTAAACGTTGCTTTTGGTAAAGAGAGCAAGCAATTTTTCTAAAACAACCTCCAATATTCCCTAGAACGCAGATCTAGTATTTCTCGTTTTAAATCGATTAATTTATCTAATGAATTAAATTAGCGAACGTTGCTTTTGGAAAAGAGCTTTTAGTCTTCACTTTTAACTTCTCTTGGACGTGGATTGGTATTACGTCGTGGATATTATTACTTCGTTCGAGGAACAGTTACGGCTGAAGTACCTACACACGTATACGTGTTCCGAACATTTCCAGATAACGCGGTTTAGATCTTGACTTCTGCTCTGCAGCGGCGAGTGTTATCTAAACTGAAATATTAGAGTAAACGTTTAATTTCGTGTGAGCTTGATTGCTTCTACTGTCCCGTGTGAACATCCTTAAAAATTTTATTATTCGTAATGTAAAGACTTTATTCCTAAATTCTTAAATATGTGCAAACATACTAAACGCCAGACTTCTTGAATCCAGTCATGAAACATTTTCAAAAATGTTATCTTCATAATAATTAAAAAACAATTACTCTTCGCGTTTTCAAGATTGACGTTGAAAATTCGTTTTTATTTGAGCGGAGACATTATTTCTAAACAAATGTGTCGCATATGGGTAATTTTGCTTTCCTAATGTAGCATACGAACAGTTTTACCAACGTCCACGATTGTTGTGAAGCAAATGCTCGTTCTTGTGATAAAACAATGTATTGCTTAACGGAGAAGCAACGCAAATATGAAAATGCAAGACGATTTCGCTTTCCAATATGTAAACGTTAACACTAGGTTTACGGAGCTCTAGAAATAACTATTTCACATTATTTTATACAGTGAGTGTACAAAGTATTCGTATACCTTTCAAAAACTAATAACTTTTTTATAATTGTACCAAACGACCTTTTTATAATCAATTAGAAGCATTGGTTTACGAAATGATATGCAAAAAAGATCGAGTTCCGTAGATTGTTCACAGGCCAAAATAACGAACTTTACCTTTTGTGTTTATCAAATTTTGCTATCAAATCATTCGATTGATGTTTAATCCTTTACATTTCAAGGTTTACTTTATAATTAGGATTTCCATACAATTTCAACTGGTTAATTATGAAACCAGAGTTATGAGCATTTTCAACGAGTCACAATTAAATTGTTGAAATTACAGCACAATATTTTATGAATTTTTCATTTGCTTTGTGGAATTAATCGATTTGGCAAATGAGCAGCATATGTAGAGGTTCTGATAGATTTTAATCTTCGTGGTTATTTTTAGCGTGGGTACATTAGATTCTGCATCAACTATTCCTTTAAGACTTAAGGGTGTGATGGTGTACAGTTTCAAACCGGAGGTCTCTGTTCCATTAAAATGATTAAATTCGTTTCTCTCGAAATTACGAAAACTAGCATCGATAGATACAGCGGCTCGCTTTAATATTCGCGCATTCCCCAAACGGGAACAACTTTTTAAAAGTAGGATCAAACGACTTCATTACAAAATGCATTTCTTAAATTGTCTACTATATAGGGTCCAATAAAAAAGCAATGTTTGATTTTTTAATTTACGACAAACGTACTATTACATTAATTTTCAATCCTCAAATATTATATATTTAGTTCGTCAAAACACGTCTTGGAATATAGTTAGTATATTAATTTTAGTAAAATTCCAATATTAATTTTGCAATTTATCAGAAATTTACTATTGAATTAATTTTCAATCTTCAAGTATTATATATTTAGTTCGTCAAAACATGTCTTGGAATATAGTTAGTATATTAATTTTAGTAAAATTCCAATATTAATTTTTCAATTTATCAGAGAAATTTACTATTGAATCAATTTTCAATCTTCAAATAGTATTGATTTAGTCCGTTTAACTATAATTCATTTACTTCTACTAAATTTAATAGATATTAATACTCCTCAATTTTTTATTCAAAATAACGAGTTTTCAATTCACAAGGAATTTACTACTAAATTCATTTTTAACCCGTTGCACTCGGAACTATTTTAACTCGAAATTAGCATATGATTCTTTTTTATTTCATGGATATGAAATTGATATAATACCGCATACAATATTCAACTGTTTAGTAATTGATTAAATACCAACATATTTAATAATGTAAACAATATTGTGAATAACGTACACTCGAGTGTTAAGGGTTAACGTTCAAGCAATATTAATGAAATTCATTAGAAAATTTTCCTAATATTAATAATAATCCACAACATAATCATAACGCAGGAAGCATAAGCACACGTTGAGATATTCTGTTTCGCGTGGTCTCCCGAATCAATGGATCATTATCTTCGAGGAATACTAATGCTGGTCACATTACCAATTACCTTTATCTGTCAATA
This sequence comes from Lasioglossum marginatum, assembly GCA_028455795.1. Classification (NCBI taxonomy): domain Eukaryota; kingdom Metazoa; phylum Arthropoda; class Insecta; order Hymenoptera; family Halictidae; genus Lasioglossum; species Lasioglossum marginatum. The sequence continues at coordinate 2,009,032 of CM052251.1, read as the reverse complement.
AACGGGCAGCCGTAACGATTACCTGTATGTCTCACGTGTATTGCCCACAGGCGGTACACTGTTCCTGTGATATACTCGCATGCTTGAACTGCATGTTATTTGCGAAACGAAGGCGTTATTTGCCAGGAAAACGATCGATACGCCAGTGTCAACAAGAAGCTATGTTACTTTACTTTAGTCTGCTGGTTTTCTGTTCTACGATGATCTGGATAGTCGTTCGCTTTTTTTTCTCGTTTTCCTCGTGCTTCACTTTCTGCCATTTTGCAGTCCTCCGTTCTTTCCTTATTAAATTATCGAGGAGATCCGAAATTTTTCAATTCAGCGGTATACCGTTGTCATTGATGTACAATCGAAACCATTAATTGGAGTACGATATTAAACAGGATACAATGCAACAGTAGTTCAATTTTTAATATCGTTTCGGATCAAATAAAATGCTCAATATTTACGATAAATTAATTAGTAACTTACGATGAGTATAAGTAACTAATGAATTTCAATGATTAAAAACAATGTCAAAAACAATTTCAATGATTAAGTTGTATAATGTGTACGCAGCATTCACTAATTGCATAATTGTGCAAATCATGACAAAGCGGGACTTACATCGACGTAGTATGTTCTATATTTAATTTATTATGAAATTGGTTAATTTTATTATAAATTTATTAATTAACATTGATTTATTATAAATATTTTATATTTAATTATATCCAACAATCATATTGCGGTATAATAATTAAGGTAGTAATAGTACAGAATTACATCTAATAACTAAATTATTAATTATATTTCATAAACGGCAGTAGACTTCTAAACGATTTAGAGAACGTATTTTTTAAATTTTCAATATAGGCCCACATAAAAAAAATTGTAAAATGCAACTTCTAGTATTTTTTCTACAGTTCCGATCTATTGCAATTTTTGAAAAAATTTCTTTTCACATCCTGTAGTAAACTAATTGCTCTAACTTCCCAAAAAAGTTCAAATCGTATAGTACAATATTAAAAAAGTTATCGTCTTTTTTAGAGCGTCCGAATATTAATTCCGGCCACTGTAGCTATGAAAATAGCCACATGCGCAGTTGTATGCTTCCGAATAATGCAAATTACGTCTCGTAAACGAAAAAATAGGACTTTTGAGGGCGATAGAGCCCTAGATCGATCTTTTATCTAGCGTTTTTGACTACTGAAAAACCCCATTTTTGTATTATCGAGAAATGAGAACGCGAATCCCGCACCCTTGCAATCCTGGAAAAAGGAGTCTACTTCCTTAATGACTTTAATAGAGGAGAAATCATATTGACATCTCGAATTTTTAAAATTTTTCAACAATTTTGAATTTTTAATGCACAAAAATCCGCAGTCTACTTATAACTATTGAAATTCATCTGAGAGCTACACGCACGAAATTCAAATGGCCACATACCTGAGAGGACTTTCCGATAGTGTTCACTCTCACGTTAATCTCCGAGAGCAACAAATTCCTGAAGTACTGTCAAATGGACACGCAAATTGAGAGTACTCTCGAGAGCAACTATCGACAGAAACTCTCAAATGGACACGTACCTTAAGTACATCGTAGAGTTTCATTAAAACCGGAGAGGAACGTTTCACTAAAGTTCTTTGTAAAAGGAGATCCTTAGTTTGCCGAAACTCCGCCTGGGAGCGTTACTGGTTATTCAGTGGAGGACGAAATGATCTTGCGGAACCGATAATGTAGATCGCTCCTTTGTGGAATGCGAATCGGTTTGCCTTTGATGTTTCACCTTTAATCCAGATTTTATTTTATTCGAATCATGTAACAGGGTGATATTCTTAGGAGAAGATTTTTATGTATAAGATTCTTTACCATTTCTTCGATACTTTCAATATTTTTTAAACGCATAAAATGCAAGTGTAAATTCATGCGAGAACTCACTACAGAATTATAATAACAGTACATTAATATCAATTTTATATATTCGATTGGCTAGATTAGTTTCTTAAAAAAATTATTTGAAAACAGCATCAGGATATCAAGTTATTAAAGTCGATAAATATTTTTCACTTATTCAAATGTTTAAAATTAAATGTGCTCTATACATTTGAAAAATTTATTTAAGAAATTCGTAGAAACTGCGGATCGTTATGCATAATAAAATATTTCCGTTTGAATTATAAGAGACGAGATTTGAATTTTAGAACAACCGAACACTAAACGCTACTATCATAATTGGTATTGCCTTTTAAAAGAGTGACAGTTACTTTGCCAATTGCGTCCGCATAAATAAAATGTATTCTACAAATTGGTTGGGTGAAATATAAAACAGTAAAAGATTGAAAAAATTCAAGAATGTTGTAATGTTGTTTCTAATGTAACAAATGTCGTTAAGGGATAAAATTAATTTTTATCAGCAGGAATTTTATTCCCACAATCAATTGCAAACATTTGACAAACACAAATGCAAAACATTTTCATTTTAAAGGTCCGCAGTCTGGTATTCAGTGTCCGCAAAAATATCACAATGCCAACAATTGTAAAATAAATAATCTGAAATCGTTTGGACGGGTTCTGTGATCCGAATGTTCAAAAATAATTTTCTTTATTTTACCAAATGCATACGGCCCCTCGGTTTTATCGAGACTGCTACAGTTGAAGTAAAATCGTGGCAGATTGTGCGAAAATTTGTATAATTGTTCACAATCGCTCTGTTATTCTTAATAACGTACAAGCCGCTCTGGACACACGTAATTTCACCGGAGTCTCCATTTGGTCCATTTACTTTTGCCCGGGGTAAATAAAATGGTCCCCCGGCGACAGGCGAATTCCGGCTTAAACCTTACGAGACACCGCGTGTAAACGCAAACTGAAAGACGGTTTAGTTGCGGATGTCTCACCCTTGCCAGCCGTCTAGGATAGTAGTTCATGGCACGTAGAGAGGGAAGAAACCGTACTCTTTCTTTACGGGGGTTTTATATGGCATATTACGCGGACTGTACCACATGACTGTATCACATACACACACACACACATTGGTCTGTGCAGAATAGCTTATCGCGTAGACCGGGCTAGCGATGGCGCCAAATTCCTCGCGAGCACAAGATTATTTCGAAATTATTAAACTTTCACAGTCCCGTGTCCCGCATCAGTTGCAACGTAAACATAGTAAAGGAGTAGACTCGATCTTCCAGGATTGCAAGATAATGCAAAACTGGGGTTTTTCAGTAGTCAAAAACGCTAGATAAAAGATCGATCTAGGGCGCTGTCGTCCTCAAAAGTCCTATTTTTTCGTTTACGAAGCGTAATTATTTTAAACAATCTTGTTTACTAATTGTATTAAATATAGCTCTCAAACTTTGTTGTAATTTATATTTGTGGATCTCATATTTCTTTTAATCTAAAAAATAAGACTTTCTCTGATCTCGAGTCACACTCGACAAAGGAGCGCAAGGGGTTACACATAATATTTCCAAAACGTCAAATTCGTCCGAAAAATAAAAAACATTCGCTAAATTCTCGCGAGTAAAGAATGGCCACCGCGAAATATAATTTTGGCAGAGCGTTAAGCAATCGTGTTTGCCCTCGGATAGATGTTTGGTGGGATAACAGTGTTGAGGAATGAAGTGTTGACTTCGTTTATGTAGCAGGCGATCGAGCACACAGTTCGATTATAACAATTGTTCCGGGTCGGTATTTATGTTCATGATTTATACATGCAACAGAGTGTCGAGTCACCCGATTTATACCCACAACGGTGATCATGATCATCGTAGTACTTCTGTCCGTCCATCTCATTATGCAAAGTGCAACAATGTAGCTGCCAATAATGAAGCAGCATGGCACCTCCTTGCGGGCCCACATATCGCGATGAGTTATTATTCTTTTGGTACGCGGAATTATTCATCGGTAATGTAAACGTAGATCGAGAACGGTAGGCGGGCTTATGCTAATGCTAAATAAAGGTTCCGTGGACAAGATTCGTCGATAATGTATAGTGTACAGAGCATAATACATTTTACAACTTAGTATTAAACTTTGCGTTAAGGGATAGACTCCTTTTTATTATTTTATATAAAAATTTAAATAAAAAAAATTTTTGATATACCACGTTTTTAAGACGGACTAAAAAGTAATGAAATACAATATAATTAAAATACAGCTCTCCAAATTATAGCCCAGAATTTTGAAGAAGTGCGATATATTTTTCTGTTTTTCTTTCATATACTTGTTTGCCGTAGTTTCTATTCATCGTTCTCGTTCAATTAATTGATGTAATTTAATTACGAAGTATTTTATAATTGTACTCCAATTGCAATTACGAACTACATTGTAATTTAATTGGACGAAGATCTGAATTATAAATTACAATATAACTGAATTACAATGTAATTCAGTTACTTTGTAATTATAATTCCTGGAGTAATTCAATTGTAATTCTGCACAACTCTGGCGTAAACACATTTTGGATCCACTGTATACCAAGACGTAACTCTTGATCAAAACGCTCCGTTTGAGGAACACTTGGCGCGCAACAAACTCAATGCTAAACATCGCTGGCTGAAAGCGACAACATCGATATTTTTGCGACAACCAGTCACTTTCTCCAGGACCTGTATCGATCGGTCTCCTGTTGCCTATCTTCCCCGATAAAGACTTCGCTCTTCCCCTTTCATTTCCCGTCGTCGAAACTCGCGCGCGAAGTGCTCGATAAATATTAATGGAGCTGAGGTTCTTATCAGATATCTAAATTACCGGAAGATTAGGCGTCTCTTTACGGCGGGGATCGGGTTTCGCGGGAGATTATGCTCGGTGGAGGTCCTCTCTGCTAAGAGATCCTGGAAGGCGCGGAGCAAGTGGACAGACAGGTTGTCGAGTGCGATTATCAATAAAGCTAATGAGTCAAAGCTGATCCACGGGGTCTGGTAGGCGAGTAACCGGTGCCTATCGGCGCGATATCAATTATCGCCGGTAACTAACTGGCTCGCACGAATGATGAAGCCATTGGCTCTCGCTGTACAGCCACCGCGTAAATCGTGAAATTCACCGGCAAAAATCCTGAGACCGCTTTCACCGCTAATAAAAGCGTCTGCGTTTTGTTGTTGTTCGGGTGAAAGCAACGGTTACCGATCGGCGGCGGCGGCGGCTGCTCGTTACATTGCGCGGGATTTGTTCCGCTAATATTATTGTAACAAGCGCTCTCAGCGTTGGAACTAACGCTGCAACTTCCGAGCAGCTAAGCTAACTAGTTCAACTGCTCTGAACTTCACTGCGTTCATTCATCGCGGACTTATCATTAAAATATAGTAAAATACAGATTATAACACCGATCAAATAAACTGTTTAAAAGGTTTGTATACAGGGTGAGTCGGGAGGAACGGACCAAACTCCAGTATTGTACACAAGAAAATAATGTAAAAATACTCTTATGTTCTCATCCGATTTTCATTTGTTTTCATTTTATAGCGTGGTTGCAGTTTGTTGAAAACAAACGTACTAAACTACAAAACGTAGTTTTTAAATTTTCAATATAGGCCCACATAAAAAAATTATAAAATGCAACTTTTAGTATTTTTTCTACAATTCCCATCTATTGCGATTTTTGAAAAAATTTCTTTTCGCATCCTGTAGTGAACTAATTGCTCTAACTTCCCAAAAGAGTTAAAATCGTATAGTACAATATTAAAAAAGTTATCGTCTTTTTTAGAGCGTCCGAATATTAATTCCGGCCACTGTACATACGTTCAAGAATGTATAATACAAGCATATAGAATTGTAAAAATCCCATAGGAATAGAATTTAAACAATGTTCCTAGCGCTACAGGTTTCAGCATGTTCCCCTTTATATTTCTCGCGGGAAATACAACAACGACTTGAAGAAACGTTCTTTTATTCGTTGAAACGGACCGTTGAAAGACATCTCGATTCAGTCGAATCTCTCCAGAGCTGTTTGTTCGCCGACGCCGAGGACAGCAGCTAGATGCCGTTGATCAGAAGAATAATTATGATTAATTAGTTTGTTTCGTGTAACGAGTTGCATAATTGGCACTGTAACTGCGAGAGGAACCGCTTGTTACGAAAGATTGCTCGCCCCCGATGCACGACACCGCTCCTCGAACTCGCACTAATGATCTCGTCCCGAGGTCCGCGAAATTCGCGTAATGCGAGAGTATCCACTGCCATAATTTCCGGGAAAAATGGTCGCCGGACGGAGACCCACGCCGCACAGTGGTCGATTTACTCCAAAACGTGGCCAAAAATCAAATTTTTCTTTGATTTATACGAAACTAGGTATCTTGGGGTTTTCGAGGTCGCTGATTACGAATCTAAAATCAAAATCGCAAAAAAAGTAAAATGGCGGCTGTAAAATGGAGATTAAACCTATAAAAACTGTCAGAACGGGACAAAACTTGGTATTTTGGGGTTCCTGAAGTCGTTAATTATGAATCTGAAATTAAGAGAACAGAAAACAAAATGGCGGAACCAATATGGCGGATCTACGTAGTAAGAAAGTATTAAATACAGCTGAAACTTGATACCTCAAGATTTTTTGTCTTGGTAAATATGAATCTAATATCAAATTATATAAAGAATACAAGTAGCTGGCTAATTATTAAATTATAGAAGAAGAAATTCTTGTTTTAAATATGTGTTTTGAAGAATGAAAGGTTATAAATTAGGAAGCATTGTAATTAGGAATGTATCAAATTGTTTATTCAACATCTGAATAGTCATAATCGTCATCTGTTATATATACATTTTCTGCCACCAAATTCAATAACTGTATAGCATCCTCAGATAATGCTTTTGATTTTTTTCGTGGCAATAGTCTAATGCTACTAATATATGGATCAGATGCAAGTTGTAGTCGGCAAAAAACATCTTCCAAATTTTTTGTCCGAAAACTCTTGTCCGAAAAATTGAAAAAAAAAATCTTTTTTTATAAAAAAAGAAAGTTACTTCAATTTTTTAAATATTAACATGTATTTTTTATTTCATAATATTGTAACTGGTATCGAGACGAATTCAACGACCTATAATAATATTATTTTAAACCTTGAAATAAAACCTTGAAATAGCTTAGATCACAAAAAACGGGCTTCCAGCCCATGCAGTACATTACAAAAATTGCCATAACAACCACGGATGCACCTCGCTGTACCCAATTTCTGTTGATCCTACTAGGTGATGATACAAACTAAAGGTGTGTACAAGTCGCATGATGCAAATCGATGACAATCATAACTATTTTCATAGGTTTTTAAAATTTTCGTATGAAATTTTGTTATATCTTATATATCACATTATCCATTGTTACTTGCATTTTATATAATGTATAAACATGATTTACTTACCTCCAGGGACACCCTCCATATTGAAGAATAAAAATTAGTAGGGTATAACGCAAATATATTTACTTCTGGACACTTTTCTCACTCACTAATTTACTGTGCGTAGCTGCTACGTGAACGACGGTCACTTTCAGACTGAATTTTTCGCTCAAGTAAAAAAGTCAGGCCCTTTTCCCATTGACCATCCAATAGCCCAACTATCAGGGTAGCCAACCCACGTATACAAAACTCTCGATTTCAAAATTCAATTTTTGGACTTTTGGCCACGTTTCGGAGTAAATCGACCACTGTGCGCCGGCCGGAACTGTTAGGAGCCGACCAACCGACAGAAATTATTATTCCCACGGGGAGATTGGGGGAAACTTCTTGACGTGAGCTCGCCGTTCAACCGGCGATTTCGGTTTGAATCGGAGTTCCTGGAGCTACAAAATTCTAGGGAGATCTAATATGTATACGCTCGCACACGAGGGCAACTGCTCATAAATTTCCGAGCGACCTTGCTTGCAGTAACATTGCCTGTACGCCGCTAACAAGGAAATTTCGGTACTCAACGGTCCTAATTTTTCTTTCGGAACTTCCCGGATTTATAGAAGCGAGTTATAAGGTTTGACCAGTGTTTGATCCTCCGACCGGAAAACAACTACTGCGACGAAACGATACTGTGTGTTGAAACTTCCGGACCGAAATGTGACACTTATCCCGTGCGGGGATGCTGTTCCTTGATCTCTTGCTTCTGGCGTTGAACGTGGACAAGCTTTCGGATAGAGTTGTGCTAATTTAATTTCATATATACAGTATTTGAATTACAGATTAATTGCATTACATGATGCAAACCTTTTCCTTCATTTAATTGCTAATTACGCGAATCGTTGGTGTAATCGAAATGATATGTAAACGAAATAAAATGTAATTGAAATACAATATAATTGAAATACAATATTGTATTATATAATGTATTTTACTTTTATTAATTATATAATGTAAATTATATAATTATATAATGTAAATTACTCAATGTGTACTTTACTCACTTAATGTGAAAAATATCTCATTTTTATCCATGTTTCTTCCGTAGCATTCACAGACAACTCAATTTTATGTTTATGTTTATGAGGATGTTTCCTTATGCGACGATGACCAACCTTCGAAAATGCAGCAATCTTATTGTTATCGTCTTTTTTAGAGCGTCCGAATATTAATTCCGGCCACTGTATGTAGGAAAAAATTGTTAAAAATCGGAGATTTCATGTGTCACAAGTTAGAACCTAATATCTTTTCCTTATCATTTTTGTTTAATCTACCTTGCATAATTTCCGTAACTGCATGAAGGAAACATTAGAAACCAGTCGCTTTGACTTTGACCCATGTGGTTGCAACGTTGAGTAACGAAGTACAAGAACCTTGTGCAACTATTTCAAGAAAAGCGAAGAAATAAATGCTGCGGAATAGTGTACAAATGTCGGGATTTGCATAAAATTCTAGAAGTCTAGTCATGCAACCGCATTACCATACGATAGTCAAGATAACACTGACGACCTTATCCAGAAAAATGAATAATAACTTCCGGAAAAATCCGCAAGCTCTTTTCACAATTATATTTTTCCTGTGGAAAATCCGCAATACTGACGAGAGGATTACGTGAAAGGACCGAGCATTTATATATATTTTTTCCACTCCCTTTTCCGTAGCTCATTCTTTTTTCTTTTCAAGCTCATTCTTCCGTGAATATAAATCTCCGTCTGTTCTTTTCTTATATGCTCCTTGCGGAGCTCCTGTCATTCGTGAAAAATTGAACGTGACCATCTGCGAGACAGAGTTACGATACCTGCCGAATGATATGTGAACGTGCGATGCACGATCTTGCGTCCTACTAACCGTATTACAAATCGTTTGTTCAATTAATTATTTCATTTTTTATTTTTATCTTGTGATTGTATTATAATTCCTTTTTTAGTTTCCTTTAATTAGTACTTATCTGGTACGCAACTAAGCCTTTGTTAAAAACACACGCCACAAAAATGGATGACAGAGTCTTTATCCACTTTTATAACGAAAACAACTGAAAACGAATCGCGCGTTCTTCTCCTTTTTTATAAATAATCATCGGAATAACATACCTCGGCAACTTTTAGCCTAGGTCTCCCCTACTTTAATTACTTAATTGCAGGTTCCATGCATTTATGGCAAAAATGAGTGAAGCATAAAACAGTAAACATATTGAAAGAACTAGTAATACATATTGTTATTCACATCTTATTAACATGTTTAAAAGATGAAATATATCTGCATTGAATCCCAGATTTATCTAATTGATGCGGATAATTTTTATTTTGCATTTATTGAAATATATTACAGGGTCTGCCATTGAGAACTGTTATTTTAAATTATAAAAAAGTTTTCTCACAATTTTATTAGCCACGTGTAAAAGTTCCTCTTGCATTATTTTAATTAACTGTTCCAGCAACCTCTGTTTAACCTCAAACAGCCACATTTAATTAAGTAATGGAACGAATTCCAGCGCGTTATTAAACATGTTTGTGTCACGACAATATTGCTTATAAACACGCGCGTGGCATTCTTGATAAAAGTAATTGTCCGTTAACAGGTTTTACGACATTTCGAGTAAGCAGGAGCAAAACTACATTGAAGCATTTCAGTAATTGCTGGGAACTGTAATTGAGGATTATGCCCTCTGGTATTTCCTATAATAAATATTAAAATATAAGGGATAGTTGAAGCTGTTATTACTTATAAAATTGCACTCTTTCGGTTATTTTCGTGTGCACTCGTAAATTGATTCGTTCAATCCATTTTCGAGATGAATTTCGCTTCACGATCCAATTTCAATAAAAACGTTGCGCACGATGCGGTAGATATGAAACTTTTTCAGGTTCATGCAGCATTTTATTTCTATGAAGCAATTAAAACAGCAATTATCACACTGTAGATTTTTAGTCGCGCGAGGCTAAAACAATTTTTAATGACGACTATTTAACTTTTATCTGATATTTAACATCAACTCTTCTTACGAAACTAAATTATTATGCTGTTCTAATTTTCTATGCTAATGTATTTAAACTATATCTTTGAAATCTCACAGATTCGCAACTAATTATTGTACGTTTTCAGATCGGAGGCATTGATATGGAATTTACAGAAAACATTCATGGCAATATAAGCGTGGTTTTTAAAAAGTTTTCTTTTATATATTTTGTTTTCTACTTTTTAGTCTTTACATATCTTGTAATCGATTTTATTTACCACTTCAACCAAGATCTTTTGTAAAAGGGAAAATATTTTGTCATGATTAGATAATTTATTATCCCATTTTTTTTGTCTTGCATTTTCCAGTCGTCTTTTCCGTTGCGTAGCAGTTTCAGTCTTTGTCTTTCGTCCGTCAGTAAGTTTGTTTGTTTGTTTTTTGTTTACTTTCATATGTGATCCCACGAGTATGGCGGCAAATATTGTCATCGGAAGCAAGTGTGTATACAAAATTTCAGCAAGATTGGACCAAGGGAAGTGGTTTAAAATTCGATTACAAGATTTGACGCATACAACAACAACACGGCAAGTTAATATTAATAAGCGTGGTAATAAAGTGCGATCGAAGCATGATACCGCAATAATCGGTACAGTTACCCTATTTTATAGAAACGACCCACCGTGGTGTTGGCTGGAGGAAATGTCACGCCGAGGGCGAGCGCATTCGTGAATAAGCTAGTGTCAAGGTCTCGTTTGACGGTGAATCGCTTTACGTCGCCGTACTGATCGTTGAGTATGGTAATGGCAATGGTAATGGCCGAAGCTTGTCCTCCATTGTTGGCTTCTCAAGTCTTTTGAATTCATCGGATAACGACTGATACGCAGCCACGCAGATACGGCGTGTATCGTCCGCCTTTGAATGGAACTTCGCGGCGAGCGTTCCCGTGAAAAAGTCCGTCGCGGCCGACCGAAAACCGCGGTCCCTGCACGGTTGTTTTCAGGCTTTTTTTACCCAGAAAAACAAACGATCCAGGGACACCTGAGATACGCATATTCAGCCGTGCACAAGCTATTTCCTGGAACGCGAGAGTCGCGTCACGTTGCTCGCGAAATTGCTCGTCAGCCGGACGAACTTATGCTGGAACTTCGCTGTTGTAAGTTTTCCCAGAACTGGAAATTCGTATGGTTCAATCTGTCGTGTAATATCTGTCGGGAAGTTCATGTTCCGAAGACGGGAGACAGACTTTTCATTGTCTTTGGATTCAGTAAATGCACTTCAGTTGTCTCGCGTTGCACGGGATCGGTTTTCTGAAGACTTTGGATGTTTGAAGCAGTGAAGGCTCTGTTCTGATAGCTTGTAGGCGAAAGAAAGATTTAGTCGTGTCTTTAACTCCTAACCTATCTGCAACAACAGCCAGACCAATGATTTTTATGAACGTTTTTGATGGTACTTCCGGTCTGGTACTTGAGGTCACTTCAATTGAAATGTGTTTTTAAAACTCTCCACTGTTTGGTTTTTAATATATCATATACTCCATGTAGGAACAACAGTATTAACTCAAACGTAATCTCAATACATAATATATGCGTATAATATTTTTTACAAAAATCAATGCATAATATTTATATGCATCTAATATATTTAACAACATCAATATATAATATACTAATAATAACATATCAAGTAAAATCAGTGCATAATATATGCATCTAATATATCTAACAAAATCAATGCATAATATTTAGATGCATTTAACATATTTAACAACATCAATGTAGTATAATGTACTAATATATCAAATAAAATCAATGCATAATATTTATAATGCATCTAATATATTTAACACAACATCAATGTATTATATAATATACTAACACATCAAATAAAATCAATGCATAATATATGCATCTAATATATCTAATAAAACCAATGCATCTAATATATCTGATAAAAACAATGCATAATATTAAGTAATAGTTAAACAGTTAAACAATTGTCTTATACTTTCAGGAGTGCAGAAATTACAGCTTCTTACGAACCTCGCTTCATTACGACCTCTTTTATAATAACGCTTCAGCGACCGTTTTTAGTCGGCTTATACACGCTTCCATTGATTACACGTTCGTTACGAAGGAATCGTCAGCAAAAACAGTGCTCTTGTAATGAACCTAACATTCCGAGGAGATCGCGTCGTTTTTTTCCACGGAAGGTCGAACCAGCTGTGCGAAACATTGATTAAAAGCCGCGGAGTCCCGTCGTAAAAGTGTAAAACGCATGTATGTTGCATCCCTCAAGGGATTTCTCCACGCCCTTTCCTTCCCCTTTATCGAAGAGCAACATTCCGTGTGCACAGCAATCTCCATAAGAATAGTAATAAAGAATGATTCGTCGAGTGGTCTCCTACGCAGGCATTTCCGTATCGAGTCTTATATGTATACATAAATCAAAGCGAATTAAATCTGGGGAAAGACAATCTCATAAATCCCATCTACGTGCTTCACGTTTACGAATTACCTTCAATTATGTATGAAATCAAACGAAACGTTTTTATCATGAATCTTATCAGCGGGTTACCAATAAAACACAATTGTATTTTATAATTTTCTGCCGATTCTTGTACGCTACTAATACACATACATTCGAGATTTAATTACTTTAATGTTTAATAACATTGATTTTCTATCAGGGACCATAACTGTTATATGAAAGGTCCAAAAATATAATGCAATTTAACCGTTGTCCTACGTTCGATTCACACGCATAAGGCAAAACAACATAAGTCTTCAATATTTAGAGATTACCTTTAGACTTTAATTTCTCTGTAAGGCTAGAAGGATTAGTTTAGTAAATAACATCTAATAATTATGTTGAGAAAATACATTTAATCGGAATTGTGAAAAACAATAGTAAAAATTGATGTTTACAACTATTTTAGCTGGGCCAATAACGAAAATTTAAAAGATGTGTTTTGTAAACTCGTATAAATTATATATATATATATATTCTGAAAATTTCATTGAAATTGGCAAAATACAAATGGCAGTTGTAGGCCGAAAATCATGAAAAATTGCAATTTTGCATAATACTTTATTTTGCATAAAGTAGTCTAGTAATTATAAGAAACTAAAGTTGCTCAGGATGAATTATGATGTCGAATTTATCCCGGGACAATTTATCCCTAATATTTCTCAATTTCGTGTCTGCAATGTCACTCAGAAAATACAAAGCAACTGCGAACAAGCGTAGGTGTTTCCGCGTACCCTTTTTAACACGTAATTGAAAATAAACAACGAGGCGACAATTGCGTGTAAATATTCCGCGGTCTCGTTCATTTTACCACGTTTTTATTTCTAGCTCACAATCAGTGTCTCGCGATATTCCATTCATTTCCGTGCTTCATTCACGGCCCACGCAGTTCAATATTACAGATGTTTTTCGCGTGCGCCGCGTGACGTTTCTGCGAGCGCAAACGTCAATGATATCGAGAAGAACACGTGTGCCGAACGAAGCACGTCAAGTGCGGGCAAATAATTTACGGTAATAAAAATCCTGAAGCACCTACGTCATTGCACGTAAGCTCTTAAGGGCGACTATCATCCAAAATGATTTTTGTATAAATGAAAAGTACAATGTTTTCAACATTTTTAACTTTAACGCTAAACCTACCACTGCCGGTCGAATGACCGGTTTTATAATTTTCATCTTACAACTATTGAAATTATGAAGTCGCTTACATGGAAATTGATACGATAAATTTCCAAGCACATATTGTAATCAATTGAATAAAAAAAAATTGTAATTAAAATTGCACAGAATCTAAATAAATACCTATAGCCTTGTCATTTTTGTGAGCTTAAATATTTTAATCGTTTTTAGTGCTCGGTAGGTCTAATTCTTGTTCAGATACTGTGCTATTAATTTCGTTCTGCCTGCACAACTTTTTTCCAGAAAAATATAACGTCTATTTTCCTCGTTGAATTTTTCAAATTCTTTTTTTAGAATTTAATTTGATCCTAACGTAAAGTATTTCGGCTTAAGAGGATTATTCATTTTGGCGTTTGCATCACTATGACAGATGCTACAGGTATATCTAATCTAATTGATTTCCTCGTATAAAAAGTACACACAACGGTCACATCGACTGATATTGAAACAAACTTTACTCAAAAGTTGAGTTGGATTTGTAAATAAAAGCTGGAGATATGACTTAAAAGATTAGCTTTGTACCTCCAAATGACTGAATGATGTTATATGAAATGAGTGAGTTATTTTCATAGCTACATGCTGCCGAATAATGCAAATTACGCCTCGTAAACGAAAAAATAGGACTTCTGAGGGCGATAGTGCCCTAGATCGATCTTTTATCTAGCGTTTTTGACTACTGAAAAGCCCCATTTTTGTATTATCGAGAAATGAGAATGCGAATTCCGCACCGTTGCAATCCTGGAAACGAGTCTACCGCCTTAAGAACGCAAAGCGTGCTATAGAATCTCTTAACTTTCGATGAAGTACAGTAATTCACGGGTGTACAAAGAAAAAAATCGACTTTTTTCCGACTTTTCAGACCAAATGCCCCGCTGTGAGACGGCAGGGGGATTCGTCCTACACGATTCCCGGATGTAATTGTTCCCCGATTCTCCAAGTTTCCTTGTCATCTTCAATGAAGCCTAGCCCAGAAGCCAAATTCCCGACCCATAAGACGAACTCCTATTGCCAGTTATCGAGCCCGGACGTCACCTTGAGCGACGTATTTAGCTACTCCGAGTAGTTGGTTCGCAATCAAAAATGATTTGTCCGTTGGTTGGGCGTGCTGTGTGATTAGAATAGAGCAGCCATTAGCTTGATGAGCTCGGCCACTGGACCCAGAATCGTGCGGAGCTGGTGATCGTTGCTTAACGATTCGGTTACGCGCGCGTAGAGAACCCGTTGTTTCCGTTGTTGACGAAGCCCCCACCCTCTAGGTTTGCCTGGCTGGCGCACTCGATATCGATATCGTGTCCGAAGATAGCAGGTTCGCAAACATAGGAGGATGACTGGATGAGAAATCGTGTCGAAGCACGCACATCCGCTCTTCGTTTCCACTTAATCCTCGTCGCAGTGTGTCCGAGGCGAATCCACCTGATGATTCCACCTCCTTTCCTAGCCTGGTATAGTTGTACAGTTGCCTACTTCTCCACCCTCTTCTCCTTTGACTCGACGCGAACCAACGCGGCGCGAGTCGGCGAAGGGAACCCGTGGAATCATCGTCGTCGTCGTCTTCCTCGTCTTCCTCGTCTTCCTCGTCTTCCTCATTGTTCCCGTCACCGCATGCTCGCCTAATCTGGTCGCTATGGCAGTCGGTCGGCAGGGTCGTCACCGGATCAGTCGCGAGCCCAAGAGGAAACTCTTCTGCATTTGCACCTGCAGCTACATCGCGGCGTTGAGCCCCGACAACGACGATAGCGTTCACTGTTTTCGTAAGTCCCGTTATCACGGCGTCGGTGTTCCTTTTGCCGTTTCGCGCGCGTTTTAGTGTAACGGTGCTGCCTGCTAGTTCCACGGGGAACGCGTCGGTAATGACACTTTTGATTCAGCTGGACGATCTTCGGTGACTGAGTGCATGGCCAGAGCATGGCCAAGTACCTATAATTTCCATTAGTATTTTATAATATAGGATTACTATTCTTATGTATAACAATGGATATAAGGTTTTCTTTCATCTCTAATACTTCTTATCATCTGACAATGAGTGGGCAAGGAGACGATGCCCTCTATCCCTTTAACCCTCTACATTCGGAGCTATTTTAACGCTTTACCTACCGGAAGCTTATTAATAGGATTTTCAATAATTGTACTGTACCAAAAGAAGGCGTAGAAATTTTCTTTTACGTTGCAATCTTAAATGAAACTATTAGATAACGTTATTGAGGGAAACTTATTAGTTTACAATGAAAATTGCTGTTGCTATTGAAGGTTCCATTAAAAAGTGTTTAGCCATGTACCATAGATTTTTCAAAATTATGCAATAATCACCGGTCGGCAGAGTTGGGCAAAAATTTAATCAACGATTGACGAATAAATTTCTACTTCAATCGTTAATCGCAATTAACAATTAAACTCCTACTTTAGTCGTTAATTGCGGTTAATGATTACATTTCGTTTCAATTGTAATCGTCAATCGGGTAATTGATTAATGATTAACTGCGGAAATTTCGAAATGAAATACGGAATCAAAACTGTATGCATACTGCAAAAAATGTAAACTGGGTTTAGATATATTGTCATTTGATCTATATTACGATCTTTATGTGCCTACTTATTATAATTTATGGATAGACCGTGTGGCGATTAACTTCAACAAATGATTAAATCAGTCTCCGATTTTTCAATGATTTCTTTTTTTAATCAACAATTGGCGATTAACTTCATCTGTCGATTGAATCAATCGTCGATTTTTCAATGATTACCTTTTTTAATCGTACACATTAATCAATCAATCTCGATTAAAATTTTAATCGATTAATGCCCAACTCTGGTGTGTGTACATACAGTGATTCCCACTAATATTCAGACACTTTTAAAAAGACGACAACATTTCTAATATTGGACCATACGATTTGAAATTTTTCGGGAAGTTAGATCAATTGGTTTGCTGCACAACGTGACAAAACTTTTTTTTTAAATTGCAAGTTGTCGGAATTGCAGAGAAAATATTAAAAGTTGCATTTTACAACTTTTTTTATGTGGGCCTATATTGAAAATTTAAAAAATACGTGTTGTAGATCTGTGTCTACTAATTAATTAATTTGCTATCTTAGCGATGGAGTGGAGTTCTTCGTTTTAACAAGCCTCCGTAAATCTCCAATTAATTAGCGAAGCTTCGGAACAAGAGCATATTCTCGACTTGTATCTGTGTCAATAAGAAAGCTAGAAAAAGATTTATACGGTAACCCGATCGCAGCTACCGTCAAAAGACGAAGGCGTCGGACCACCAATGTACTAGTAGACCACCGGTGTCACAGTCATTATCGATGGTTTATTAACGCGAGTGTAAGACGAAGTAATCCAACACATTGTCTCATGTTCCACTTCGCTATCAAGCATGATAAACGGATTAGCGTCGCGAACGAAGCGCGGCTATACCCGTTTGTCTCAGCTGGATCACTTTTCATAATACAAGGGAGGAAAAATATCGGTCGCGCGACGACTCGACGTTCTAAAGAGAAGAAGAAGAAGAAGAAGAAGAAAAAAAATACACCAGCGGCGAGACGGGAAACAAAGGCGCTGTCGCGAGATTAACGGATGCCTGCAAGCAAGATGATGTTTTTGAAAGTAATGCCTTAAAATAATATTTCGGAGAAGGGACTCGTCCTATCTTGAAATATTCAATAGAATGCCCGTCCGTTTCCGATGACCAGAGTTGTATTGAATTACAATTGAATTACATCAAGAATTATAATTACAAAGCGATTCAATTACATTGTGTTCAATTATCTCGTAATTCGAAATTCAGTCGCTTCGTTCAATTATTTAGTCTCTTATTCGATTAAATTAGAATGTAATTCGTTCTCACATGGACAAAAGTGAAAGATATTTTTCACGTCGAGCGAGTAGTGTACACATTGAGTAATTTATTAGGTTGGCAACTAAATTCGCGACCACCACATTTTCTCGAACAAGTCAATAATATATATATTTTTTAAGCACAAGTATTTTATATCAAATTAATCGCAAAATTTCAAATGATATACAGTTCAAAAGGAATGGTCACTGAATGAGGTTATAATAATACAATAAGAGAATTACGAAACAAAAGGTCGCGAATTTAGTTGCCAACCTAATACATTATATTGTATTTCAATTACATTGTACTTCGATTACACTCGTGATTAAAAGACAATGTAATTCAAATACTGTGCATATAAAATACAATGTACCCTCTATAAAATAGATAGCACCCGACGTCTCATAGACGTTTGTTTTACGTCGTTTTTAGATCTGAACGTCTTACGTCCCAAAAAGACGTCTATTTGGAGACGTCATTTTTACGTCTGAAATAAAAAAACGTCTTTTCGGAGATGTCGTCTAAAAAGACGCCTAAAAGACGCCTAAACTACGTCTAAAAGACGTACCATTTTGTAACACAAGACATTCAGGAGCCGTTCGGAAGCTGTTCAGACGCCTTTCAGATGTCCGAATGTCTTGCGGCAGGCGTCTTACAGATGTCTTTGAGATGTCTCAATGCCATCTGGGTAATTAAATTATAATGTATTTAAATTACCACAACTCTGTCTAGGGTTAATTTTGCTAAGCATACGCGAGTGTATGACCGCCACTTCATTTACAATTGTCACATAACAAAATACTAATTAATTTGTTGCATTATGTATTATACATTAATGGTAAGATTTTTTCTTATCTGTTTCAGGTACGCGGAACGCAGTCAAGCTGGCTGCCTCCGCCGGTAACCCCTCCGCAGCCGTCGCCGCGTCCGCGCATCCTCCTGTTCTCTGGAGATCGCGCAGGAAGCCGGGTAAGAATATACATAAATCTTTTATTGTCATTAGACTGCGGATATTTGTGCAAAAGAGAAATTGCCGTTGTCTCTCTTTTCTTCAAAACTTACTACAAAATAATGTTGTATGTCAATCATATTTCCATGAGCAGCTTCACTAACCTATTTAGAACAGTTATGGAACAGTAGAATTAAACGGACACCTCGTCAGGACAGAACTGCTGAATTCATAATTATATATACTTAAGAAATTGTTAAATTCATAATTTTATATATTGAAGAAATTGTTAGTATTTAAATTATATATTTAAAGATGGCTGCCACGTCCTTCTAGTTCAAGACATTCTGTTTAAATTCGTAGTAAATACTCCTTAAACATCATACAATAAGACGTAAATATTAATTTTTTAATGAAGCATAATTTTACAGGTTAGATAAATTGTTGATTTTCAATTATGTTTCAAAGGCTTTACTCCTCATTTAAACGTTCGAGCAAAAATACAAGCAAAAAACGAACAAGCTATGAGATGATTTATGGGAAAAAGCACGAGTGCAAAGTGTTCGGACGCGATTTTCTATATTCCACAATCCGATTCATTACATGCTCCGTTAAAGTTCACCATGAAGTTAATGTTCGAGTTAACCTCTTCGTCCTCGTTGCACTCGCGGCAGCAGCAGACCCAAGCAATTGGCCCAAGGGTTAATTTCTCTGCGACCGGCTAATTCGATACGAGTCTCGCTCGTTTGACCCGTTATTGTCTCCGGTCGGTCTCTTAAGGCGGTAGACTCGTTTCCAGGATTGCAAGGGTGCGAGATTCGCGTTCTCATTTCTCGATAATACAAAAATGGGGCTTTTCAGTAGTCAAAAAGGCTAGATAAAAGAATCTAGTAGTACGCCCATGGCAAAGTTTTGAAAATATCTTGAGAACAAATAATTGTTTTCGTAGAATGAACAGAGGAATCGAATAATGCAACAAAAAATATGCATTTCTATTTAAAGAAATGATGCAATTGTTAATTGCACATGCACAGTTCCACCTAAAAAAATCTAAGGACCTACGAATGTAGCGCTGTTCGAACCATTTATCTTTCTCCTGTGATATTTTTTCGTAAATGCATTAATAACAGAATTATGGCCTGAAACAATTTCCGTGAAGCACCCTGTAATTTCTAATGTTTTGTAACAGTAAATAACATAATGTAATATATCGTTGAATTCGTTTCAGAAAATGCTATCGTGGCATGACAAAAAAAATATGTGGTTCCATTTAAAAAACATACTTTTCTGTTTGAAATCCCCCCTCCCTACCACCATACTCCCGAAAAAAATGACACCATATGATTATTCCCTTCATACCGAACAATTTTTGTAAATAAATTTTTTTTGTAACTTCAATGCGTCACGAGATATTTCTGTTCAAAGATAAACGAAACGCCCTGTATGTATTATCGAGAAATGATAACAAGGATTGCACTCTTGCAATCCTTGAAAAAGAAGTCTACTCCCTTAAGCGATTCAAATCCTCTTCTCAATTTCGTTCAAGATATCGTACAGGAGGGGCCAAGAGAGTTGTTTGAACATCATACTTCGTGATAGTATTGTCTTTCATCGATGCCCGGATGATTTAGAGACGATCGAACAAACATAACCGCGTCGTGGTTTCGGTGAAACCGACCGTTAACCTAGATCTCGTAATTATTAGGTTGCTGCATAAATTCTGTCCGCCATTTTCGTCGTACAAACTACTACAAACATTCTATCAGCGAGTCGCTCCAGCCGGTTACAACTATCGATTCTGATTTATGTTGCCAGCGATCTGAAAGCGCGGCAAGAAACGCGGATTGAAAGACTTCGTGGATCGAGGATCGTCCTAGATTTTCGTGTGACGAAAACAATATCTTCGATGAATCTTGCAAAAAATGCATGATGCAATTTACAGATGAATGTTTGTACAGCTTTCGTTACAAAAACAATTTAAAACAACAGGAAATATTAAAAGAATTTAAAAATATCAATTTAGAACATCAGGAAATATTAAAAGAATTTAAAAATATCAATTTCAAACAACAGAAATATTAAAAGAATTTAAAAATATCAATTTCAAACAACAGAAATATTAAAAGAATTTAAAAATACCTGTTTAATACAACAGAAATATTAAAGGAATTTAGAAATACCAATTTAAAACAATAGAAATATTAAAAGAATTTAAAGATACCAATTCAAAACAACAGAAATATTAGAAAAATTTTAAAATACCAATTTAAAACAACAGAAATATTAAAGGAATTTAAAATTTGGTCCTGACCTTTCTGGACACTATATGTATATTACTCATCACATGGTAAAGGTATTGAAAAAAGAAATTTTTACGTGTCTCCTGCTCCTAACGTAAAAGAATTTTATTTTGTAATAGGCCTCCCATTAAGAGGATCATTTAATAATTTCGCGCCATTTTTTATTTGTGAAGATTAGAACTATCGCTCTTCGACACGTGATTAGTAAAATTGTTAAAGATCGTTAAACTTTATAGTTGTAAAAAAATTGTAAAAAATGGTAAAAAAATTCTAAATTGTAAAAGCAATCAGCGTTTTTTATAACGAAAATAATATTTCTTAACGCAAGACCCTATGTGTATATAAAACTGGCTGTCTAATGATGCTTCGTTGACAATTGCAGTACGTTTATGAGCAACGGTAGCAAGCTCAACGTTTTTAGTTTAGTCTTTAGTTCGCTTGGACGACAAATGCAATGTTATATGTTTAAACTTCATACGAAATGTAGGTCTATGTTTGCATAAGAGAGTGCAGGATATGTGTTTTTAGTTTCTGCACGTAATATCGTGATATAGTTAGGGTAACGCGGGTATATTACTAATTTCACCGCAAACCGAAATGCAAACCAAACCTATTTGAAAGGGAACTTTGATTAATTTAATTGCCATATCTGCGGACTACAATATACATTGTGCAACAATTATTGAATTTATATTCTGTAAACGTGGTGATAGTGTATCCCTGCTTGCAATGCGGTTGTAACAGGAATACTAAAGGTAGTGGAACACAAGTTAATAACATAATTCCATTGGTCTTTCCAAATAATAAAATCTGTTCTTGAATTAGAAAAATTCCAAATGTGGATACATACAAAAAAACCGAAAAATAAGAATAAAATAAATAAAAATATATAAAGAGTGACATAATTAGATGGTTCTTAAATTCTCAAATTTCGAGTTGAACAATATTATAGTAAACTCAGCATTTATGAAGAAATTGGCTGGGTGAAACAGTAAAAGATTAGAAAAATTTAACGATATTGTAATGTTTTTAATGTGACAAAATCATTAAAGCGATGAAATCAATTCTTATTTTACTCTTGATTGCCACAATCAATGCAGAACATTTTTATTTTGCATAACAGTCCGCAGTCTAATGATTACTAATGATTACACTGCGGATCTTCATGCATTTATGGCTTATGAAAATGTTCAAGAAAGGCTGGAACATAAAATTCGATAGAATTTTGTACAATTTTTATTTGTTTTAGATCTACAAAGGCTGTTCCCATGAAAAATAGGATTTTATTTCATTCACTTCAGTTTCTTAAAATTTGTCTACGAAAATTGGAAAATGCATAAACATCCGCAGTCTACTAATCGTCTTTTATTGAAAAAGATTAGCTATCATCTCACCCCATTTTTGAAAATGCTAAGATGTGTTACACCTTCGTGATATGTCAGTGTAACAACTGAAGCGTTACAAATTTCTTTACGTGACAGATTAATTACAGAAGAAGATGGAGGTACATATTAAGGAATAAGGTATTCAAAGAATAATTTGTATACTTCGTAACATTGTGTTTACTATAATAGCATGTCTCATTGACAAGGTAGCATATCGTGTTCAAGATGACTGCTATAATATTGTTACTGTTTGACAGACTCTTTAACTACTACTGAATTACCAAGGGTGTCATTAACAGAGCTGAAAAATTCATTCTTGTTAATGGAGGTTATAAAACGTGGTACACCTTTCTCCCGTTTCATTTTTTTTTCGTGTAGATATTTACATACATATACGCACAAGAACTGTGCAGCGCGTATAGCAATAACTAGACTGCAGCTGTTTATGCAATTTTCAATTTTCGTAAGAAAATTTTGAGAAAATGGAATCACCTAAAATGTTATTTTCATTGGTAGTAAATAGACATTGTAGGTCTAAAATAAATAAAAATCTTACGAAATTCTGTGGAATTTTATATTCTACCATTTCTTGAAAATTTTCGGAAGCCATAAATCGATAAACATCCGCAGTCTAGTACTAACAATAATTTTAAACTTCCAGGGAGAATATTATCTCAGAATTTTCAGGTTCGGTCTTCTACACAGTTTAGCTTAGCTGTCTTGTTTTTATACAGTTTCTTCTCTATACAATAATATTCCAGTTCGGATAATCGAGGTTCCACTAAATCGTGGATTAAACGAGTAGACATGGTCGAGAGAGTGTCGTGTTTGGTATCATTTGAATCAGAAAAATGTCACGAACATTTTACTACTAGTTTCACAAATAAAATCATTAAAAGCAGAAATCGTTGGATTAATAGATCTAGAAATCTCAAGGAGTCATTACCAAATATCTTGAAAACTAAACGAAACCTGCTACGTACTATTCTGGATAGAGGTTCAAAATGATGAGTTTGTCAACGTTCTTCAAGGTCATCGTAAATTGGACATGGCTTCTTTTCCCTGTGTAATTGCTGTATTTCTTGACGGTGACATGGACGATTCAGTCTATAAAAAAGGAATGGTGTGACGGTGATTTCGCCGGCGTTGATACCCTTGTCAACGTGAATGGCAGCCTGATCCAAGGCACGCTTTTGCGCCGAACATCTTCCCCCCCACTCGGCGATCCTGTCTTATGATATACATCTCGTGTACCAAACGAGTTATTATTACTTTGGCCCGTACGTGGCCCGAGAGCGGAAGGTCACAACCTCCGTGAATTAGCGGCGTCCTAATTGACGTATCCGTTCGAGCGTTTTCAGCTTGAAGATGTGCAGCTGCGAGGATCAAAGTCGGCGAAGGGAGGATATCTCTTCGTCAACGATTTCCTCGGAGCTCGAGGAACGAAACTCGAACCTTTTATCTTGTACCACCTGGAAGTATCTTCAGGAATTAATTCGTATCAACAGTAGGGGATACCGGAAGAAGTTAATACAGTGGCAGATTGATACTAGAGATCACGGTTTTGGACGTGTATTGAACAGGGCCTGATGGAAACTGTTAAAATTTTCAGTCAGTTCCGATGTAACAGTTATTTTCTGACTTTCAACTTTTCTGTTCTAAGAACCCAAAACATACTGAAACCTTCACTCCATATATTCATGCAAAAATAGAAAATTTTTACTTTTTCGGAAACAGTTCCAGTTGGGCAGTAACAGTTATTCTGCTCAGAAATAGCTAAAGTGCTTTCAAACAAATTTACCGGTTAGTATTATATAGGTTTGACGTTGAAACCTTGAATCATTCTATACACAGTTAGGAGCTTAACTGATCACACACATTTCAAATCAGAATAACTTTTTTATGAATGGACCAAACGACTTCAATTTCTCTGTAAGGCTAGAAGAATTAATTTAGTAAATGACGTCTAAAAGATATGTTGAAAAAATGCATTTGATCGGAATTGTGAAAAACAATAGTAAAACTTGATTTTTACAAAATTTTTACAAAAAATGAATTAACTTATTGCAACCGAATAAATTTTCAAATGGCTGTAAAGAAATTCTTTTATTCGAAAAATGTGGCGGAAGGAATTATACTAGGGATAGGATAAAAGATTTAAAAAATCCGAGAAACAATCGCGTGACTTCGAAGCTGCGCGACAGTAGCACAGCGGAGGGTTAATAACAATCTTGCTGAATACATACCGAACGAATCAGCGACAGTAACGTTTCCCAATCGGCGGGGACGGAAGAAAGAAAGACCGAATGCGACTTACACGGAGCGAAGTGCGAAGACAAGTTTAGCAGCGAGATACGGAGAAAACGATGCGCAGGTTAATTACGAGATCACTGCTGAGAGGATTCTTTAGCGAGTACCCGAACGATTAGAGAGTTGCAACTGACGGTCATGAGGTAACGGTCGAGAAACGCGAGACTCCCGCAATAGAAGAGAAATCTTCTTCCTTTCGTTCCTCTTCTTCGGTCATGACAAGTAATAGCAAGCACGCCTAGATGTATCATGAAATCGTGAATTCGTCAGTGCCACGACACGAGTGAAATTTATCTTTCGGCTGTGCCAAACGTTTATGCCGGGGCTTAAAGATCCCTCGTTTCTCAGTGTCAGACGTCGTCGTTTCTGCAAACACTATTGTCGTGTCCCAACATGGCGAGACGCCGACACTTTGCCGTGTGTACCATGAAGAGACATTCTACATAATAACCTGGCGAGTTCGAGGAATTCGCGACCTGACACGTGAAAGCAACGTTTGATTTAATCTAGCTCCAACCCTTTAAACGGTCAATCTTAAATAATTTATGATTTTAAACAATATCTGATAAAAAATGTTTTAGGTTGTAGGAGTGGGTGTAATCTCAAATAGTAGAAACTTTGGAAGAATTTAAAAATCCTGTTACATTCTTTTCAAAATATTAAACACATTGAGAAAGAGAAAATAAGTTTCTATTTTCACTCCGGTTTGTTGCAATGTAGGTAGAAAATGTTTATTTTGCAAATGTCTTTATGCATTTATGAAGAAATTGGTTGGATGAAATATAAAACAGTAAAAGATCAGAAAAATTTCAAAATATTGTATTGTTGTTTTCGACGTGACAAAGTCATTAAGGGATGAAATAAATTTTTATTTTATTCCTGAATCCCACGATCAATGCAGATCATTTTAATTTTGCAGTCTAGTTATAACATATTTTTCATTCTGTTTTATTACTTTTTGCCCCATTTTTTAACTTACAATGTTATTGACTATGAATAACTATCTTGATTTAAAACTACACTACGAACTTCCGTTCCAAGCCAATATTTTCAAAATCACACGTATGGTATAAACTAGTTTGATGTTCGAAACGAGATTTTGTAGATCGACGAATGCGCGTGGAGAAAATATATCGAATATTATAACACGTCGGTACGAACGCAGTGGATTTGTCGGAGAACCGCA
The DNA here is from genome assembly GCA_028455795.1 of Lasioglossum marginatum. Lineage (NCBI taxonomy): Eukaryota > Metazoa > Arthropoda > Insecta > Hymenoptera > Halictidae > Lasioglossum > Lasioglossum marginatum. Next base: position 1,983,045 of record CM052251.1, on the reverse strand, counting down.
GACAAGTCTGACTGCTTTTTTCATGATTCACTTTAGAGGAAAGGCAGACAAGAGGTTGTTAATGCAACGTTTCCTGAAACATGAGGTAATTCCCGATCTGCAGAGCCGACGTTTCTCGTACGACTGGACGACGCCCGCGCTTCCAGCCATTTTTCATTGTTTCAGACGTCAAAAGCGGCGACATCCGCGACACAATGTAACAAATTACATAATTGCGGTTCCGTACCAATTCTTCGCGGATCCGGAACAATTTTCGATTTTGCATTATTCATTCGCGGACACCGTGTATCCGGATCGACTATAAATCATGCTTCCAGATATTATAATTAGACACCGGATCTTTATGTGAAATAAAAATTTTCTACCTGAATTGCAATAAACTGAAGTGAAATGGAAATTTATTTTCTTTGTTAATATGTTTCATAGTCTGTAGTTTCATATTCTATAAAATTATGCTTCATTATAAAATCCATATGGACCTTTTATTGTATGATGTTTAAGTAGTATTTACTGAAAGTTTTAGCAAAACGTCTTAAGCTAGGAGGATGTGGCGGTCATTTTCCTAAACTCATTTTGCAAGCATTTTGTTCAATATTAAGATGTTGCATATCATTTTTAAAAATGTAATAAGAAAAGTATAAGAAGTTGTATGTCTACATTCTATAAATAAGTGTATAAATACTTGTATAATATGTAGACAGCGGACTTTTAAGCAAAATAAAAATGTTTTACCTGAATTATAACAAACTGCAGTGAAATAGAAATATATTTTCTTTGTCAATATGGATAAAAGGGTGAAAAGAATATAACAGTGTTTTTAAATTCTTTTAATGTTTACACTATTTTAAATTAAAAATTAATGGAATTAAAACGCTCATTTCTTTGCGATATTATTAAATAATGGAGAGGGATGACCGATGAATTTTGTAAAATTTGCAGTGGATTGTTATAAACTTAATTGTTGGGGATCATTTTTTTTCATAACCTGGATATTTTATTGTAAAAAGGACTCCGCTCATATTCATCATTTTCTATTCGTTCTTTACTAGCTTCAGGTATTTTTTATTGTTGTTGGCAGAGATACAATTTTGATAAAAAACATGAGAACTAAATATCTGATAGAGACACTTCTTATATTTTTCATTTGAAGGGTGTAAAACTTTGAAATAATAAAACTGTGAGACAGAACAGCAATATTCATGAAATAACTAGTTATTAGTGACAAAACTCTCTTGTTTTTAATTATTTCTTCATGAAACATGTATCAACACATTCGTGACATTTTTCTGTGTAATATGAGCCCAAACATGATATAATTTAAATCATATTTACTCGCTTAATACACGATAGAGTAGTAACCTCTGGTATCCGAATTAACCAGTCATCCAGTTACAGTGCTAAATCATGACTAGACAGCGGATTTTATGGATTTGTGACAAAAATGAGAAAGTGTAACTAAAAATAGTAAAAACATTCGAAGAATTTAAAAATACTATTACATTATTCTCGACCTATTAAACATATTAAGAAAGAAGAAAATAAATGTCTATTTCACTCTAGATTGTTGCAATACAGGTAATCATGACTGACATGTACAATAAATCTTGTATACGGATCACTTTAAATTAAACCGTTTACATATGTATGAAACAGGTATCAGGCTAATGGAGAATCCAATCGGTTCAGATAATCGAGGTTTCACTATATCCTGCATTAAACGAGCAAATGTGCTCCTAATGATGTCGTGTTTAATCAGAAAAATGAAGAGACACCTGCAGTAACCAGAATATTACACGTATACCCTGCACATCTCTTCCACACAAATCGAGACATTACCGCACTTCCCTTGGCAAGAAAAAGATCAAAGTCGAGCTCTTTCATCCGGCTGAAGCAACGAGGGCCTCGTAAGAAAATGGCGCATTAATTACCACGGCCGGTACACCTAAAAGCTGACCGGATAATTGGATACGAATGTTAATTCACGGCTCGAGTTTCCGGCATAATAACAAACTTTTCGGAAAATACTCGGCGAAACGAGTGAAACGTAATTAGCCCTCCTCCTCTCGCCGGGAGGAAGAGGGCATTGTTCATTCAGGTCGAATTAAATTCAAGCTGCAAAGATTTAGCAAACAGGGCACGGCGCGAAAGAACGACACCCGCCAGATTGAAATTCCTCGGCGCTGCACGAAAGCAACTTATCGTTCCGGGGAAACTATTCGCATTATTTTGACGTTTAATGAATTCGGGCTCTCTTTGGTCAGCAACAAAAAAGAAGCGTTCGGTTCTAAGTTTCGTCGATCAGAAGCTGTACCTGCGACAGCCTGGCTCGTGTCACTAGCATGATTCTTCGAATGCTGGCTCATCAGTTGCATAATCCAATGGACCCATATGCTGATACGCATCTGATACCCCCTGATAGGCAATACGCGTGTGCATCATGCGCTTACATCGTGGAAACGTGGACATCCAGTCTGTAATGGAAGTAGGGGAGACCGGGGCTATACGTTTCGATTTTGAAGAAACATACAGTGAACCACGAAGCTATTTGTACGCACTTCGAAACGATAACTTTTTTATGATCGCACCAAACGAACTGACTTTTTTTGAGCAATTAGAAGAATTGATTTAGCAAATGACATGCAGAAAAGATTTTGAAACAATTACAATTGCTAAGAATTATTACATGAGAAAGTACAATAAAAGAGAAAAAAAATTTAAAATATGCGTTTTGTTGATGTATGTTAGTTGTACACATGCTGAAAATTTCATCGAAATCGATTAACATATAAACGAGTTACAAGCGGTTAAAAATGGTGAAAATCGTAGTTTTACACGACTTTTGATCAGTTTCTGCTTAAAATCCACAGAATCGTACATCTTTCGATGCGTCTCGTTTTTTCCTGCGTCAACCGATTTCGATGAAATTTTCAATATGTGTATACAAAACATATATTTTAAATTTTTATTACGGGCCTGAATAAAAAAGGGCATACGAACACTTTTTACACTCACTGTATATGCAATGGTATTTATTCACAAGCAATGAAATTTGACAATAAAATTAATAAATTGAAACAAAAATTAACAATATTTATGCATAAAAATGATTGTCCTAAGATTAATAATTTTCCTCCTAATATGCAGTTTTGCCAAAGGAATTTGTCGTACATCGTGATATAAACGACAAATGAGATATGCCAGGTTTGTGCGCATTGTGCAGGGCCCGAAAATTGACGGTCCGCTGCTGTTAACCCACACTATTTAGGCAAGCTCCAAGCGAATTGTTCCTAATGGTAGAGCAACTTGCAGTCGAACTGACAGTTACATTTCAATCGACGCGCAATCAGATTGCTCCCGAGCGAATCCTGCCAAAAACTGCAGCCAGAGCAGCGGAGTCGTCAATGTGCCAATCGTCGTGATCGAATTCCCGTCGAATACTGATTGGAACTTGGACGAGCATAATCTACGTGCATTTCTCGCCTTTCTACCTCCAGCTTCGCCTCTTGCCAGGCGTTATACTTACGTAAATAGACGAACAAGCGCGTGGTTATCACACGAAAGCCGATGTAAGCACATACCCGACTGCCAACACAGAACAGATAACAATTTTTATCTACCCTCCCGGCTTCGGAACCGTCATACATACATCTTTCCCGGGCTACAGCCGCCGCCGATACGTTTCGCCATTTCGCCGGTAGCCGGATTTTCAGCTTTCTACGCGACAGGACAGGCCGGAACTTCGGCCTCGTGCATAATTACTCAATTTCTTATGCAACACCTTTCCCCATTAACGAACCAAAGTCCTCTTGAGCCGAACGCGGATGATTAGCCGCGCGAAATCTGCGGTTTCCGCACGTCCAACGATGATCCCGCCGCATTTTGCTGTTAGTATACAGTTAGGAGCATAACTGATCACACACACTTTAAATCAGAATAACTTTTTTATGAATGGACCAAATGATTCCAATTTCTCTGTAAGGCTAGTTTAATAAATAACGTCTAAAAGATATATTGAAAAAATGCATTTGATCGGAATTGTGAAAAACAATAGTAAAAATTGATTTTTACAACCTTTTTAGCTGGGCCAATAACGAAAATTTCAAAGATGTGTTTGGTCAACTCGTATAAATTATATACGTTCTGAAAATTTCATTGAAATTGGTTAATTGGTTTACGAGTTATGAACAATCAAAACTGGTAAAAAGGCTGAAAATCATGAAAAATTGCAATTTATACCACTTTTGATCGTTTATAACTTGTAAACTAATTAACCAATTTCAATGAAATTTTCAGAACGTATATCGTGATAGTGAGTATATTTATCATGCTATACTCTATTAGACAACAACAAAATTTAATTTTATCCTAATTTAATGGAAATTGATAACGTAGATACATATTGGATTCTGTTCGAAATCGTCACAGGATTGACTCGATATTATAGTGCAAGGGGTTAATTCAACAAAAAAGAAATATATTTATTGTTTCCAATGAAAAATTGTATTGCATATACGAATGAAATTGTATTATTTCACTTTTGAGTCATCTGCAATCTGAATTTGATTAACAAAAGGGTGAATTTGATTTACAAAAAGGTGAATTTGATCTACAAAAGGATTTGGAGTGCAAGACCTGTACTATTAAACAAGTATTTTATGCTCAATATTAAACAAAATAAAAAATTTTGTTTTCATTACAACAATTTAAGGAAACAACTTTTTAGGAAACATTCATTTACAAAAGGATAAATTTGTTATGCAAAAGGGTGAATTTAAATGAAAAAACGTAAATTTGTCTGTGTGAGGGTGAATTTGCTACTTCGATTTATTGCTCGACGAGTTTAGTGTTACTATAAAAAGCCAACCACTTTAGTTTAAGCATTGAAAATGCCAGAAGAATCTATCTATTGAACGTTCCCCCGGAGCTCTATTTTCCTAGCCACTGGCGCGGCCGCGGAAAAATGTTCAGCTTCATTAATCTCGCGCCTTTTACCCGGCCACTGTAATCAATATTCTTGCTGATATTGTTGCACTTGCACGCCTTTGACGAGAGTTCGCGAAAGACGGAAACCGGGAGCGATAAAGACGTCACACGCTTTTGTCCCCCGGCACCTAAAAGGCGCGCTCGCGAACTCTCGGAACAGAGCACACGCATCGGATCTGACGATTACGCGGATAAAACAGAGAAATACCATAAGCAATCGGATTTTTCGATTCCTCGTACGCGCGTGCATTCCCCCGGTTCACGCAAATGTCATCGAGCAGGAGAGAGATCGTGTCGAGTCACTCGAGTTTGCGCGCGTTTCGTAGAAGTCTTTGTTCAAAGATTACTTTTGTTTGACCAGTGATGTGTTCTTCCTCGTTTGCTGCGGCGTTACGCCATCTTCTACATAGCGGACGTTTTTTAGCGAACTTCACAAAAGACTCGCATTCGCTCAAATGCTAGGCAACTGACTGGCTCTACTCTCTGTACCATAAATTTTATTTTTTTTTAGTTTCTTCCGAATAATTATTTGTATTGGGTTGGAACGAAAGTTCGTAGCGTTTGTAAATTAAAATTGAAAGCTAAAATTCAGATATTTTTCCATAGATTTATTCAATAACATATTTTCCATTCTGTTCTATTACTTTTTGCCATTTTCTCGTGTTATTGAATAAACATATGAATACCTTAATAATAAATACCTTAATTTTATCTTCGATTCTTAATTTGAGAATGCTACGATCTTTCTTTCCAATCCAATAGTTTCAAGTGGTTTATTTACAGTGTGCTTCGAGAGAGTTGATTCGTACTAAGTTTAGACAAGTTTTCTTTACTAATTGTTACATAGCGGATCTTTATGCGAAATCAAAATTTTCGATCTACACTGCAACAAACTACACTGGAACAAAATATTTAGAGTGTGTTTCGATAGACAGCTCCTGGGTTGGCACTAATTTCAGATAAGCTTTTTTTACTAATTATATTGTGGCCACCTGAATATGCGTGTATCGCATGTACAGGCTCTTCCATTAAGAAGTGTTATTTTCAATTATAAAAGAACGTTGTTTTGTGTACAATTTTACAAATTTCTACGATTTTTGAATTCTACAATATTTTACAATTTGACTAATCACGTGTCGAAGAATAACGACTAGACTACGGATCTTCATGTATTTATAATTGATTGGAAAATTTTAAAAATTGAAGATGTAAATATATGATTTCTCCTCTATTAAAATCATTAAGGGAAGAAATAACATTCGATTTAGTTTCTGTTTCTTGCAATCGATGCAGACAATTTATTTCAACGGTGATTGACTGATTAATGATTACCAGACTGCGGATCGTCATGCATTTACAGCAAAATTGAGTAGATGAAATTCAAATTGATTGGAAAATTTTAAAAATTGAAGATGTCAATATATGATTTCTCCTCTATTAAAATCATTAAGGGAAGAAATAACATTCGATTTAGTTTCTATTTCTTGCAATCGATACAGACAATGTTTATTTTGTCTAAAAATCCGCAGTGTAGTGATGGCTCTGATGGTAACTGGTTCTAACATTTATAAGAAAAAAGAGTATGGGAGATATTTAAATCAGTAGAAAGATTAAAAGAACTACAGGATACTGATATGTAATTTCGAATTGTGTTTTTAAATTATCGAAGGAAGAATGTCAATATGCAAACGTTAAAGCAGTAGAAAGATCAAAAGAACTACAGGATACTGATATGTAATTTCGAATTGTGTTTTTAAATTATCGAAGGAAAAATGTCAATATGCAGACGTTAAAGCAGTAGAAAGATTAAAAGGATACTGATATGTAATTTCGAATTGTTTTTAAATTATCGAAGGAAGAAAGACAATATACACACACAGACAATGTTTATTTCGCCTAAAAATCCGCAGTGTAGTGATGGCTCTATAACTGGTTAACAAAACTTTAAAACACTTGCGTTTTACTTCGAAAATGGGTAACTTTGCAATCATGCACTACAATCGCTCATTTCTTTACCTAACAAGATTGACAATTCGCACTGCTTCGGGCCTCCAAAATTTCGCCGTTTCTTCGTTGTGTCTCTGTTGCTAAATCCCTTGTCCTTTCTTCCGCCGAATACTTTCTCCTTCTCCAGCACTCGAGAGAGAGAATTCTGAAATCTTCCATCCTCTGGCTGTGAAATCCTCGTTCTCTCCCTTCCCGTCTCTCCTCGTGCTCTCTCCTTCTCTCGTTCACTCTTCTTTCTGTTTGACCGTAGTCGGTCTCTCTCTATTGTCTTCCTCCCTCTGTCCCTTTCACACACACACACACTCTCTCTCTCTCTCTCTCTCTCTCTCTCTCTCTTGCTCGCTCGCTCGCTCTTTCTCTCTCCGTCCGTCTCGCAAGCGCTCCCCTCTAGCTCGTTCGGCTCGAGCTCGCGAGAGAGTAACTCGACTCGATTCCGACACGGCAGTCGCGGTTAAACTCGCGCGGGGAACGTTACGTGTGCGAATTGCGCGGCACGCGCGTTTTGCAATCGGTGTGAGAAAGAGTATCTGTGTGTCCCCGCGGCAGTGATCCCAACCCGTAGATCCTCCTCGAAATCGCGACTATGTTCCGAAGGGAAACAATCGCGAGCTGAACAACTGAAGCAAGTGGAACAAGTCGAACAAGTAAAGCAAGTGAAACAAGTACAACAAATAAAACAAGTAAAACAAGTGGAACAAGTAAAACAAGTGGAACAAGTAAAACAAGTGGAACAAGTGAAACAAGTGGAACCACGGTTCGAACATCGTTTCTCCGAAAGAACTGCATCAGTGCATCGATCTGCTGCCCGTCGCTAGCGATCTGCTAGATCTCCCGTTGGCAGGTATCGCGGGATCGATGTCGACGGACGCGAGAAAGTAACAACGCGTGTACACGAAGTTGACCGATCCGGACGTCTATCGATCCACGAATCACTCGATCACTGGAGCCCGGAGATCGATGGACCTTGGGCAGAGTGTTTTTCGGAGGTGGAAGTTGTTAGTGGAAGTTCGGAGGCGAGAGATTCGTCGGCCGCGTGCGACGAGAACATCGTAGCCGATCGGAAGAGGACGACTGAAAGAAGAAGCCAGCTGAAAAGAGAGAGAGAGAAAGAGAGAGAGAAAGAGCGAGAGAGTGAGAGAGACACAGAGAGTCACGTCGTCGAAGATACGACGCACCACCCGCGCTTTTTCTCCGGCTCGCGGCAGGAGCAAAAGAACAGCGAGCGGAAGGCGGCCGGAGAGAGGGTGCTCGTAAATCAAAGGCTGCTCGTCAGTATTCTTTGTCAGCCGGAGAATAATTCGAACGTCGTATAAAACTGTCGGTGTTTGGTTCGACGGAGGAGGAATATCGGCGAGACGGCCGCCAGTCCGTTCCGCAGTCAGCTGTTCATCGAACGGGTCCGCATTAATTCCGGTTCGGCAATTAACCGTGATCGAGCGGCCGCTGGCGTCCCGAGCGGTAACCGTTTAAATCGTTCGCGGAACGAAGACCGGCGAAGATACGCCCGCTGGCGAAAAAGGAGGAAAACGATCAAGAAAAAGAGAACGGAGAGAAAGAGAGCGAGAGAGAGGACGGAGAAGGAAGAGTTGTTCCCCGAAACAATTTCGCGATTAACGGGGCCAAGCGAGACCGCTGTGGCGCTGACGGACGCCGCTCGATGAATAATCTGCTCGGTTTTCCGGCCGGCGATCACAATTAGTGCCACGACTCTGATAGAGCGGTTCGATCGATCGTTGAACATTCTGTACGACTAACGATCGCCATAGCTAAAGATTCCTCTTGCTTGCGGTCCTCCCGGCCTGTTAGGAGAACGGTGATTTCGGTGACTTTCAACCGCGGCGGCTGCGCCGGTTTTCGAGATCCGGCGCGCGCGACAGAGAGAGAGAGAGAGGCGGCCACGTGGGTGTTATCGGGGAGAGAATTGGTCCCGGGAGAGATCGGCCGGCTACGTGGGAGCGATTACACGAACGAGTTCATTCATCGTCGGAATTCCAGCGCGGCGGAAGTGACGGGATGCCGCACGGCGCGGCCGCTTCCTCGAAACTCAGCTCGAAAACGCGTTTCCCGGTGACGTTCTCGCTCGGATCCTGTTGTTTCGCTTAGGCTACGTTGTCTCGCGTTGCTTGGGGTCGCTTTAGGTATGGCACCAGCGTTGCAAAGGGCCAGGGGCCAGAGGAGAATAGCATAAACCCTGCCAGGGATCAATCCTAGAGAAGAAGAGTAGAAGACAGTGTGGAACGTGTTGTTTTCGTTCGGGTCCGGTAGTAGCAGCGCCGCAGAGGGCCAAGGGCCAGCTAAGAGTAGCCTAAACACCGCCAGAGGCTAACCTAGAGAAGAAGTGTAGAGGACAGTGAGGAGTGTGTTGTTTCGCTCGAATTCCAGTTGCCTCCCGTTGCTTTGGAGCTAACACCAGTGCCGCAGAGGGCCGGGGGCCAGTGCAGGGTAGCATAAACGCCGCCAAAGGCCAACCTAGAGAAAAAGAGAAGAGCAGCGCGTTGTTTTCGCTCGGGTCCAGTTGTCTCCCGTTAACTCGTCCAGTTCACCGAGTCTGTTTCTGTCCCGCTACCAGCGAAAGGCCAAGGGCCAGGAGAAGACCGATCCAAACGAGAGGGAAGTGAGTGAGTGTTGAGGAACAAGGATGCGGTCGTCCCGGAGCATCCCGGGCCACAGGCCGACGAAATGTCCAGCGAGACCCACGGCCAGTCCTTGAAGGACACCTAGGCCGGTGGTTTTCGTCTGCTCGCGAGAGGATGAACTGTTCTCGAAACGGCGAGTTCAAGCACGAGAGACGAGCACCGCTCGGGTCTTACACGACGGCACTGGTTATGAACGTGATTGCTCCACTTCGTCGAGGCGTATCGCCACGGTCAGCGCACGATTATGCAGCTGAAGAAAGCGATGCTTAAGATATTCGATCAATGTGAGTTGACGATTCTGCTACTTACCTGGTTTCCCGCGCTGTTGCTTCTTCCCCTTTTAACACCTCAGAGACGACGCGAGGTGTCTGGCCCAAAAAAAACGGAAAAAAATATTCGAACGTTATTTACAGGCTCCAGGTCGTGGTATGCTAGGTCGTTGGATTTGTCTTAACGTAGCTACGGATTCCTAAAATAGAAAATTAATGCTGATATACATGTATCTGTGGTTGCCAGGAAAAACGCCGCATGTCACAATTTCAACAAATTTAAGTTCATGCATTAATTGAGCTGTATGGTATAGGATTTACGTATTCACCAGAAAAAAAGTCATGAAAATAAATTCGAAAGGCTGAAGAAAATAATGCAATTTAACCGATGTCCTATGTCGAAGCATTAGTGACCAAAACTTTAAAGAGGAATATCTCAACAGTGAAAATATGTGACATACGGCGTTCTTCCTGACGAGCACAGATATTTAGGACATCAAAGTGGTCTTGATCTTTTGTTGAAAGATCGTTTTTCGGAATTTTATACATATATCGAAGTTCGTGAATGTTTAAATATTCATTAATAGACTGCGGATTTGTATGCATTTATGAAGAAATTAACTAGGTGAAATATAAAACAGTGGAAAATATAAAGAATCTAAGAATACTGTTGTGTTGCTTTCAGCGTAAAAAGACTAAAATGAATTTTTATTTAACTGCTGCTTCCCATAATCGATGGAGGATATTTTTATTTTGCACAAAGATCCGCAGTCTAGTTATTTCACTTTTCTTCTGAATGGACGATCTGTACTGGAGCAACAAAATTGAGGTCGTACAATCCGCGTCCGTCCTTGCGAGTGCGTTGCGCGATCGAAGGAGCTTGGGAAATCCTTTGTCGCGTCGGGACTGGTACGGAACACGGGTCTGTAAAAAGTATGAACGAACCGTACGTCACGCAATGCGGTTGTCGCCGCGGCTCCGTTATCAATAAGTCGGTGCAATCGTGCGGGTAATAAATCAAATCCGCTGGTGGAAGAGCAGCGCAGCGTGGCGGGGCGAGAGAACGGGCGCGCGTGTGCGCTCGCGGACGTGTTTCTCTACTAGAGAAAGAAAGCGAAGTGTCAGCGTCGACATCGTGGCACCGTCTACTCCCGATGGAAAAGTTTCGCGAGCATTCGCCGGAAACGCATTCGATTGCGACGGCATGACAGTCTGATTTTACCGATCCGGCTCTATTTCGCTCGAAAACCAAGAGCTCCAACGAAGACGAGCTGGTACTCTTAGACGTGGACCCTTGAGGTTTGAACGATTCCAAATTCGAATGGAAATGTCCAATTCTAAACTTGAACGAAATTCTAAAGCTCGATCGATGAAGAGCCTTTTGTCGTTAAACAAATACAGTCATAAATAGAGTGAATTTCTTGTAGACTTTTAACCCCTTGCCCTACGATTTATTTTACGGTTTCAGTGATCAGACCTTTTTTGTAGTTCGCAATTTCGTAAAAAAGGAGAACGTCTATACCTATTGTATGCCTACATGTTCTCCAATAACTGTACATTAACAAAACCAAAATATAATTGAATCTCGGTTTAAAGGAAATTAATAATATTACATATTTATTAGACTCTAATCTGAATCTGAATATATTGTAGGATAAGGGGTTAAGAAAGTGGGATGGAATAAAATCAGTTTTCATGGAAACAACCTTTATAGATCCAAAACAAATAAAAATCGTACTAAAATTTAGATTTATTTTCAGTGTATATAATATAAAATGTGTATATAATATGTATAATATAAAATGAATAAATAGAATCGTACAGAATTCTGTCTAATTTTATATTGCGGAATTTTTTGGATATTTTTGGAAGCCCTAAATGCATAAAGATGTCGCCAAATCAGGGGATTTATCTCGAATCGAGATGAGTATACAGTTGCTCCCTCTCTGCCAGTACCGGATCAGTCACGTGACCGGGCCTCGGCGGAAACGTGGGGGAAAAGCGTTGTAAAAGTGTTGTAAAAGAGGAAGGTATTGTGGGGACACAAGTCTTAATCTGGCACCACCTACAAACATATAATAAACCGTAAAGTTATGTACTGCACGAGGATGCTATGCACGAGGACATTTAACACGTACGGATAAGATAACTCGGGATTTAATATGTCATAGTACAATTATGTTTGGACCCGTCCGAATTTTATAAACCTACTGCTGCTGCTTTTACCGTTAGACCTTCCGCCAACTCGAGATTTTCTTCTTCAATCCTTTTTTCTTTCCTCTGATTTCAAGGGACATTATGACTGTAGCAATTCGTTTCCTACGCTTTCTAATTCGCCGAACTACGCCCAACGGTATACTTGGCGTCGAATTAATTGCATTCTGCAGAAATTACCTAATTTCTACTTGGAACTTGCTTTTTAACTCACGAAAAACCGTCGTGTCTTGCACGAAACGACTTGCTTTTTGTAAAAATTCAATTTCTCGAGAATCCTTTGCCATTTTCTTTTAAATAAAGCAGAATTTTCTGTTTCTTGAAATCGCCACGTGACATAATGAATATATGGATATTCGATAAGATAAAGATCCGCCGTGTAGTCATCATAGACGATCAGTTTTTTTATTGAATATTTAAATAAAAAATAATTTTTATATACCACGTTTTTAAGACGGATTAAAAAGTATAAAATAATTTTTCCTAACCCCATACAGATAGTCCTGGAAATTTGTGATTGTGAATTTTTAATAATTATGAAAATACTTGTAAGATTTAAAACGAAAAACGTGAGGCGCATGCAATAGATAATTGATGCATGACCAGTTAACCAAAGTCACTAACAATTTTATTGCACTGCAAATGATATGAACTGTTGTGCGAGTTTTCTCAACGGCAGCTACTCTCTACACTCCTTGCTATTATCTTGCGTCCCACGTTTTTCGTTTTAAATCTTGCAAATATTTTCATAGCTATTAAAAATTAACAATCACAAATTTTAAGGACTATCTGTATGGGGTTAGGAATCTGTATGGGGCTAGGAAAAATTATTTTGTACTTTTTAGTCCGTCTTAAAAACGGTGGTATATTAAAATTTTTTTTTACTTAAATAATTATTTTCTGCTTTTTAGACGAACAGACAGACAAGAAAGCGAGTTAATATTGCATTGTCATCCAGTTCTGAGCTATGTTTAAAGTTTCAAGTCTTTAGCTCATCGGGAAGTTGGTTTAAAATCAATTGCAAAATTTGTATCGAACAGACAAACAGACAGACAAGAAAGCGAGTTAATAAAAACATGGCAAAAAATAATAGAGACTCGGATCGAGTGTATAAACATTCACAGTATACAAAGCGTCTTGTTATTGTCGAGCAGCGTAATGCAACTTGGTTCGGAACTCGAGGTGTGCGCAATAAAAGCGCGTAGCGCATGGTTACGCGTTTCTGGCCGGAGAGGTGCGTGTGCAGAGGAGCGGGCTTGGCTGCATGCGTGCGTTACGTGACCGCTTCGTGCACAGCATGGGCCCCATTAATGGTCCCCTTGCTTGTAATAGCGTAATAACCCGACAGGTTACTACTAGGTACCGCGAAAACCCGTAATCCCTTTTGGATAACCGGCTCCCCCTGCAACTTGTGTCATCGAATCTTGCATAAAGATCCGCCACGAATTATACGTAAATTATTTAACTTAATCCGCGAAGCTTATTATCGAATGCGAATAATAAATATTTATGCGATCCATGAATATTTTAACGAACGCGAAATAAATGCTCTGAGAGCCGCCATTTTGCAACGTCTTGTGGCTCGAGCGTTAATGAACAATTTCGAATCAGATACAATGCCGTAGCTTATCTGCTGCGCCACATAACTATAACGACCGCGTGGCCAGTATATTAAAGTGCGATAAAATGAATAAAATGTTAGAACGACAGGCTGCATACCAATTTGATTACGAGACGAGGCATTTAAACGTTTAAATAACGTCTCAATCCTTGCTGCACCATTCGACAGAATGGTGTCGTGGCAGTCGTTTCCGTGCGAGGAAAATTGATGGTACGTAACAGTGTATCAATGCGTATTCAAATCGAGAAGATAACGATACTTTACATGGTAATTACTTTATGGAATCCAGAAATGACGTAATCTCCGTAGAGAGCGAAGACAGTGATAATATGCGGAGCCGCAGACTCTTTTTTCCGTCACGATACACGCTGTCCAATCTAACCCATTGATATTCACAGCCACTTCTGAGCCAGTTACAGCACCATAGAATTTTCTTTTCTCTCTCTTATTCTCTTCTTTTCTCTCTCTCCTTCTTACGCTTCACATTTTCCGCGGAAGATAACACAGCTTCCCCGCATCTTAAAGCTCGATAATCGACCTATCGTTTAGTATACGGGGTGTCCCAAAAATGCCCTTGACACAGGGATCAATTCCGACGTTATTTGAAATAACTTTTTCCTTTGCGAAAATTTCCTATACGGCTTTGTTACTGAGTTATTCACGAAAACTGCGGACCAATCACAGCGCGGCTACAACGGGCAGGTTCCGGCTCGGTTAATACGCTTCTGAACTTCTCAAAATCACTGGCACAAAACTGATTTTATTCGATTTTCAAGTCTCGATAATCTTGACAATCGATCGGTATATTATAATAATTAATTTATATTATAATAACGAAACTGAAAAGACAACCGGAGCATGTACTTCCTTGCAAGAGGTGATTCCGAAGCTCGTTTGAAGTAACTTTTTGCTTATCAAAAATTTTCTATATTATTTAAAATAAATAATATATACTACATACTATAAAATTCGACGGAATTTAGTAAGATTTTTATTTGTTTTGGATTTACAAAGGATCTACAATGTTGTCATTAAAAATGGGATTTTATTTCATGACACTTTCTTAAAATGTGTCAATAAAAATTGAAAATCGCATAAACATCCGCTGTCTAATCTTGACAATCAATCGGTATACTATAATAACAAATTATATTATAATAACGAAACTGAAAAGGCAATAGGAACATGTACTTCTTTGCAAGGGGTGATTCCGAATTCCGAGGCTCGTTTGAATTTTGGAGTAACTTTTTCCTTTGCAGAAATGTTCTCCGCGGCTTTGTTCAGGAGTTATTAACGAAAAAGATGGGAAAATCAGAGCATAGGTCTCGCCGAGCTCGGCGCTGAGATTGGCCGCGCGCGCGAACTGGATTCCGTCCGAAGTAACCGCGCTCCGTGGTTACCTTGATTGGTCCGTGTTTTCCGTTAATAACTCCTTAACGAAGCCACGGAGAACTTTTTCGCAAAGGAAAAAGTTATTTTAAAAAATCTCAGGAATAACCTGCTTTCAAGAGAGTGCAACATTTTTGGAATACCATTTAAGGATATAACGCACAGCTCTTTCGTCGCCACCACTCTTGAGTGTGTGTTCGAAATACCAATCGATCATAGAACTTTCTGCGACAGTATATCAATCGCAAGTATCTCTGCAAAGTATTCAAACCTATTTATGTAAATTGCACGGAGATCGGCATGCGCATAATATCGTGCAGATACATATATTGACTTTCGATGCAACGAGTGGTTAGCTGGTAAAAAGTTTATCGCCAGTACACGCGAAGTTGTAAAAAGTTCAAGTTAAGTTACGACTATCGAATTTGAAATTGATTCTGGGAACAGGATTTTTATCTTGATGGGAAAGTGTTCGAGCGGAACATGTGTTTCGAAAAGATTTAGATATCGCTTGTGAAAGTGTACAATATGTAGGTTCTTGTTTAAAAATATGTGTTCTCTATATTTATAGTGTATTCTTATGATGTATTCTTGTTTAAAAATATGTGTTCTCTATATTTATAGTGTATTCTTATGATGTATTCTTTTCGAGTTTCTTGTCAAAGTTAAAATCAGAGAGACTCTGCGTGGTAATAGCTTTAACCCTTAGCACTCGAGTGGTGACTCGTATCATTTAAAATTCCTGTACCATTATTCACAATATTGTCTGCATTATTAAATATTAATAAACTGGAAAAAAACATACATTTAATTCACAAATAATGAAATACATTTTTTATACAAATAATAGAATCTAAAGGAACATATCATTGTTGTCTGTTAATAATTAACAGTGTTCAGCATATTCGCAACAATGAAAAATACGACGATTGTTATATTGAAACAAAGACCAATTAATTAAAACAATTCGACTCGATTTAATCGTCGATAATGGAAATTAGAGACGCAGTTGTTTTCGTTCCATTATGGCATGGCTTTAATCCGTTCGTTATCTTCGCCGATGCACGATTAGGAGCTCTTTTTCTGATGTAAGTTCGATGTTATGATAAACGGGACAGAGCTACTGCGACACATATTTAATTGAAAGCTGTTCACATGGAATGTCACGTTGTTCCCTGTTTGTTATCAAAAAATGATTTTAAAATATTTGCGCAAAGAAATAAATTGATTAAATAATTCGTAAATGTAGTAAATTTAGTCAAAACGACGGGTTCTGTAAATCTAGTGTAACTTCCCTTTCGTCTTTCTCTGTACTGAAGGGTCCTCCATTATGAGGTGTCATTTAAATTTCGCGCCATTTTTTATTCGCAAAGATTCAATTTGTCACTCTTCGACACGTAGTTAGTAAAATAGTAAAAAATTTATTAACTGTAAAATATAGACAATTGTAAGCAATTGTCAATCGTAAAAATCTCGATTGTAAAAAATTGTCAATTATGAAAAAGCAGAGTTTTTTAAAATAAAATAACACTTGCTATTGGAAGACCCTTCAAATACGAACCTAGTCTCACGCAAAACAGTGTTTCTTAAACTTAAAATTTAAATTTCTCCGAGAATTCTCTTTGTCTTCGCATGTTCCTTCGACATTCTGCGGATCTCTGGTTTGTCACGTCGTTTTGTAAACAAAGCGAGTAGCTTTGGAGTAGCCCGGTTCTCAGAAGAGATAAAAATCATGTTCTCCAAGTAATCAATAAATCATTGCCGCAGATAATGCTCCGATAATTTATATCGAGTTGAACGCACCCCGTGGAAAGAACGTTCAAATCACCGCCAACATGCTGCTGTCAAAGTGAACAAACAAGCAATTGGCCTGTTCGCGAAGAAGAAAGTTTGCAACGGAAAAATTTGAAAATGATACCTCATTTTCGTTTATTAAAAAAATTGGGCACACGAATAACCAGGAGTTAACGATTGACGTGTTTGTCGCGATATGTTACATTAGAGGAGGAAGGGATTACGCGAGGACAAATCAGTTGGATTTTCCGCAGAGCCATACGATAAAATATCCAGATTGGAAGACCTCAGAATTTCTCGTGTCACATAGGATATTACGTAGACGATAATGACGAGACTAGATTTTTCCGCGGACGAAGGCGACATGATCGCAAACTTTATTGCTATAAATAATGTTAATGTTAACACTGAATCTACCACCACCGGTCAAAATGACCGGTTCCAGATTTATTATTTTACAATTACTCAAATAATAAAACTGATTTTATAAGAATTGATGGTATAAATATCTTTAGTAGAGCACGTATTATAATAGGAGCTGCACCGTCTAAATAAAATCAATCTTGTCATTTTTATAAGAGAACATCATATCCAAGAAATATCATATCGAAGTCGCCACTAAAAATTGGCCATTATTTTCCTGCCAGGCCGATAAATCTCCGGCTAATGAAATCTGTTACGCATAATGCATAAAATCTACAATTTATTAGAGAACATTCTCGCGAAAATCGCGTAAGAAAAGGCGATTAAAACGCTGATTACAGGTTTACGCGGCGTCGGAGCAAAACGAGCAGCGAGATTAAGTGAAGATAGTGGCAGGCCGTGAAATGCATAATGATTGATTATCATCGTGAAAAGTAGCTTCGTTACCAGGGGCCTTAATTGGAACAGTGGCGCTTCGTGTAGCAGCGCGCTGGTCAGAAGCGGAGACAAAGTCGTAATAGGATCCTTGCGCCGTTGCAATTATTTAAACGAGCCTTTTTCGAGTCCACCGTTCCGGAACGCGTGCCCGAAATACGAGGTGTGATAAAAAAGAAGTCAGTTTCTTTGCAGAGGTGTATAAAGTTTGATGGCTTGGTACAACGATTTAGATTTTTTTTAGAGCGAAATTTCTGTTCAAGGACTCTGTGTTTAAAAGTCGATTAAAACTAGGTGTGTACACTGAATAAATAATAATCTTATAATAATCTTATTTATTGATAGAAACAGAGTAGAGAAATTGCTCTTTATTTGAATTTAGATGCAACACACTGACTGATTGAAAATTGTATTAACGCCTTGCCGTAAAAAAGATCGGTCTAGGGCGCTATCGCCCTCAAAAGTCCTATTTTTTCGTTTACGAGGCGTAATTTGCATTATTCGGATGCATACAACTGCGCATGTAGCTATGTTTATAGCTACATGCTGCGAATAATGCAAATTACGCCTCGGAAACGAAAAAATAGAACTTTTGAGGGCGATAGCGCCCTAGATCGATCTTTTACCCAGCGTTTTTGACTACTGAAAACCCCCATTTTTGTATTATTGAGAAATGAGAACGCGAATCCCGCACCCTTGCAATCCCGGAAAAAGGAGTTCTACTCCCTCAAGTCTCCCCTTTACAACGACTGCCCGAAAATTTACGTACGATTTTTGTTCACTGTTTCATGGATGATAAACGAGGGACAAGTAAATCACTTGATTTAACAGTTATGACTTTTTTCCCAAACACCTATATGCTCTACACACTGTGCGACCGTCAACAAAGTCGATGAGCCGGCCCCGAAAGCGGAAGTTGCCGGCAATCTGGGTACAATCAGGATTTCGCTTGCTTCCCGTCTGCCCTTCGATGCGGACTCGGCAAACAATTCGTCCCCCGTAATGGAATTTTCGCGCGTTTCTTCGCTGTTCAGTCGGCCATGCAGTTCGATGAACTCTCCGCGAATTCGAGTGTGCGTGTATCCGTTTCCTCCATCTTCCGAACGAACTTAATTAACTGTCCACCGAATACACTCCTGGACTAAATGATAGCACACCTTTAATTTCTCGAAAACTACATACTTTCAGGGACAGGAAGATGGGATAACCTATTCGATTCGATACGATATTAAAAAAGTTATCGTTTTTTTTAGAGCGTCCGAATACACTGTAAGTGTTTCATTTGAAATTTACTTGAAAGGACAGTTCCTTGACTGCTACTTATTTTAAACAATCTTTTTTACTGATTACATTAAATATAGCTCTCAAACTTTGTTGTAATTTATATTTGTGGAACATATATTTGTTTTTAACTAAAAAATACGACTTAAATAAAGGAAGAACCTAAATATAAAAACTCGTTTTATTTACATTTCTCTTTCTCCGATGTCACTGCAGATTGGGTCACTGTCCGTCGTGCTGTTAAATATTTGTCAACGAAACCGCCCGATAATAACGCAAATGTCAGTTATTATATTTGTTCACTAATTATTACTATTACCGACGGATAAATTCTATATTTGCTAATGATCCGCGTAGTTAATTTATGCTCAAATTTCGTGTGCTCAATTAAAACGCGTACTCGTTTTGCTCTAAATGCAAGTTTTGTGATAAG
Organism: Lasioglossum marginatum; assembly: GCA_028455795.1. NCBI lineage: Eukaryota > Metazoa > Arthropoda > Insecta > Hymenoptera > Halictidae > Lasioglossum > Lasioglossum marginatum. The sequence continues at coordinate 1,963,560 of CM052251.1, read as the reverse complement.
TTTAGACTGACAGGTTGAAGTATTCCATAGTATAATGGTATACTTTTCATTAGCAAAATTATTCCGTGTTCTCTAATTACGAGCACGTTCGTTGAATATGTAAAACGATCCTAAAATAAAGCGGAGCAAAATAATTTGAAAGAACAAATGATCGTGTTTACATAACCAGTAATAAAACTTCCTGAAATTACAGAACCACGTCGTGCCATAAACGTGACGTACTAAATCAATAATTAAGCGCGTTTGGTCATTTAATTGGTCACGATATGGTAGGTCATTGAATTCGTCTTAACGTCAGCTATAACATTATGAAATCAAAAATTCATTATAATATCTAAAAATATCAAAATGTTTTTTACTTTTGATCGAAAAGAATTTATTTTCGAAATGTTACATATAGAAGTTTGTAGATATTTAAATATTGTTCAACTCTCTTTTGTTGGAAACCTGGAATTGTTCTGGAAACTTTTGTTGGAAAACCTGGAAAAGCTGAAATTTATTTTTGCACGTAAATTATGTTGAAATTATGCAATTTATTATTTTAATGCTAAATGTGTAGATCTATTTATATTATATATTTCAAGGAATTTTTAACATTTTTACTATTAATTTTCATCAGAAAATGAAGACATGCTGCGACTGTTCATGCTCATTTCTACTTACATTAGTTATAAATCTTCAATCTGCGCAAATCTCTGGGGCTAATTCCTTTTGCACTATTATCACAAACCTTTATCGAATGTAATCACACCAGAAAGAGCACAGCATATTACTCAATAGTATAACAAGGTAATACTAAAAAATAGTATACGCTCTGAAAATTTCATTGAAATTGGTTAATTGGTTTACGAGTTATAAACGATCAAAAGTGGTAAAAAGGCCGAAAATCGTGAAAAATTGCCATTTTTACCACTTTTGATCGTTTATAACTCGTATAAACCAGTTAGCCAATTCCAATGAAATTTTAATGATGTATATAATTTATGCTAGTTTATTTTTGCACGTAACCTTGTAAATTATAATTTTTGGAAAATCTTTTTTGCATTTCATTTCGTAAATCAATGCTTCTAATTGATTATAAAAAATCTGGTCGTTCGGTACAATTATAAAAAAGTTATTCTGCTTTAACACTAGGTTTACGGGACCCGTCAAAATGACAGGTTCTAATATTTTTAATTTGCAATTATTAAGATTGTAAAGATGCTTCCCTGAGGAATTATTTACCAAATCTATTTCTTTGGGTATATATTATTGGAAAAATGGCCAAAAATTTGGATAGACACATACCTGTTATGTTTATAAAATAATGTGAAATAGTTATTTCTAGAGCTCCGTAAACCTAGTGTTAAAGGGCGTTCGAGTACTTTCGTGGCTCACTGTAGTTTGTTTGGATCGCGCCTAATTGTAAGTAGTGCGACGGAGTGTCCGATGGCAATATTAATGAAGAAGCGTAATGTGCGGCGTGTATAACGTTTGAAAATTTACACTCGCAGTGGCGTGTGATTGGTTGTCACGATAGCAAGCATTCTAGACGAATAACGACGTGTATTTGCATTGGCCAAGGTAACCGCCGCTATACTATTACGTAACAGCGCCGATTACGCGAAGCAACGAGTGTAGTCCTCGCCTCGGTACTTCGCGTGATTTCGATCGGCCGTCTATCAGGAATATCAATGCCCTTTCCAGCTGTATTCCAACATTTTGATCTTCTGTATTCCAGCCGATACGGCGTTTTATAGTTTTCTGCAATTCTCCGTATCCCCGTTTTCTGATTCGAAGCTCTCGAGTACGAAGGCTCGACTCGAAACATCGGATGCGATCGAATTGCTCGAAATTAGTTGCGAACTCAGTTCGCATATAATTTAGTCTGTTCCAAACGTCGAAATTATTCAAGAATTATAAAAAATAATAAGATTAAATTTATTTATATTTTATGCGATTTTTATTATATGTACTGGAGTAAAAAAATATATCCAATAAATTCCCATGAAAACACCTTTAATTTCAATAATTGTCAAACAAGAAGTAGGTTTAGTGTTAAGCGTTTTATTTGAGATTTACTTGAAAGGACAGTTCCTTGACTGCTACTTATTTTAAACAATTTTTGTTGAAAATGATTTAATAGTATTTTCAAATCCTTCTAATGTTGTTACTGTTTTAAATTACATCTACTCATTTTTGTCGTAAATGCATAAACGTGGAACCCACCCACTGTTTCGTCGGTGGCTGTCAAGCGTTGAAGCACATTGGTTTCCCGAAGTTATAAAATCGGAGGCATTGGTCTCCATTGAAGTAGTTCTGCGATTTGAATACCGAGCAAAGGGGATGAACTCCGGAAGGTTCATTGAATCCTCTCTCGAATCAGAAAAGTTGCCGCGAGCTTATTGCTTCCGCTGTGACGCGTCTCAGAGATTGACCTTCAAAAGTTTAGCACGCGAGGACGTTCTCCGGTTCGCTCGGCTGATAATTTCGCTCGGATCCGCCGCAAACATCGTCCCGGTGACGATTTATAGAAAGTAGGCTGTCGAAAATTCAATTTTCTTCTTCCCTGTTTCGAAAAAATTCGAAAAAGTTGACCTTTCCCGGTAAAATTGCTCCCCGAAAAGGTATGGAGTTACAGTGACGCAACCGTTCGGAATTTTTTGAAACCGAGCTAACTGCCACATGCCATATCGAATCCAAACATTCCAGATTTGTTTATCGATCTTTAAAAAGCAAGGAATTATTTAATGGATGAATAATGTCCAAAGTTATTGTATTTCTGACAAAAAGACTGGTATTCAAAATTATAAAATATTTTTCCAATTAATTCCTAAAGTAGAAGATTAGAAAATATGTGAAAATGTTAATGTAAAAAATTAAACAAATATTTAACGTCTAAGCACGTTTTAAAATTCTCTAAAGTAGTTACAAATAAGGGCCAATTTCAGAAAATTTTTGCTGTATGTGGAATTAAGTTTTATAATTAGACTGCGGATTTTAAAATGGCTACGCACAATTTAAAGCAGTGGTCATATTAAAACGATTTAAGGACACCAGTGTATTAGTTCCAGTTTAATAAGATAATTAAATGATGGAATAAATTTTTATTTGACCCCTGTGTCTCGCAAACAACGCAAACATTTTTTATTTTGCATAAAGATCCGCCGTCTATTTCTAATAAATTGACTCGAGAGCTCGGATACCTTTAAACAGTTGTAATTTTTGCAATTTTGTGAGTTTGTTAAAATTGTTTAGAGGGTGTGCATTCTCGAAGACACGGAGGTTGAGAAAATGTAAAAAATTCGATTGCTCTGACCCTCTAGACAAGATGATCCCCTTAAGCTTACAATGAGACAATCAAACAGACACTTAAGCAATAAAGACCAATTCTTTTCACCTTCACTAGTTGCTCGCAATTGTATTTTAAACTAACTACATGTTTAATAAAGTTTGAATTTCGTGCATACTATCAACTCTGCGTCCATTCAAGATATTTTTTCGACATCCATTAGTTTTCGATACATAATATATTTAATAAAGTAGGTTGGGAAGCAGTTTTCATTAAAATAGAAAATAGACTGTATACATTTTGTTTATTGCGTATATTTTTTTTGTATTATACAGTCTATTATTTCAGGAATGATGGTCAATTCTAGGGAACCTGAATTTTCGTGTGATTAAGAGAACAGCATGATCAAAGATTTGATTTTCTAAATAAAACAGTACGCATTCTAAAATCTAGCTTCAAAACTAGTAATATACAAAATATGTATAGTTATTATACCGCGCGGATTTTTATGTAAATTCCTATTTTTGTGGGTCATTTTACAAAAATGAAAAAGAAGCAGATATCTATTGTGTTAAGCAAACAGTTCCTTGTGCTAAAAATATAAGAAAAATAATATTGCTTTTTGTTGATATACACGGTTTTTTGAATTTCACAAATTCCTAGATGCAATACACAGCTTAATAATTCTACATATACAATGGAGGACCAAAGTATTCGTACGCCCTTTAAAACAGGATAACCTTTCTATAATTGTACCAAACGGCCTGATGTTTTGTAAGTAATTAGAAGCATTGGTTTACTAAATGATCTGCAAATAAGATTTTCCAAAAATGACAATCTACAAGGTTGCGTGCAAAAATAAAAACAACATTTTTTATAACTTTTTTATTTGGGCCCTTGATGAAAATTTAAAATACAGGTTTTGTAGATCTATGTTAGTTATACGCATACTGAAAATTTCATCGAAACCGGTTGACGCAGAGAACAATGACACGCATCGTAAGATGTAAGAATCTGTGGATTTTAAGCAGAAACTGACCAAAAGTCGCGAAAAACTATGACTTTCGCCACATTTAACCGCTTGTAGCTCTTGGGTATGTTAATCTAAAATTTTTGATGAAATTTTCAGCATGTGTATAACTTAACATAGATCTACAAAACATATATTTTAAATTTTCATTAATGGCCCAAATAAAAAAGTTTTAGACAATGCTGTTTTTATTTTTGCATGCAACCTTGTAGATTGTAATTTTTGGAAAATCTTTTTCGCAGATCATTTAGTAAACCAATGCTTCTAATTGCTTACAAAACATCAGGTCGTTTGGTACAATTGTGAAAAGGTTATTCTGTTTTAAACGAATACTTTGGTCCTCCACTGTAAATATATTGTCCAAAGAACACTATAACTCTCTGTACCTTTTTCTCTTTTTCCCATATATTTTCCACGGACAACAAAAACACTAACCTCACGGACACCCTCTACAACAAAAAAGATTCCATAATGAGGGAAGCAATAATACTCCACTAAATGAAGACCGAATGCTGGCAGCGGCTCGGAACATATGTTCAAACAATCATGCTGCATACACGCTTCGCCTTGCGTGACAAACTTATGACTGTACTGGCGAAACGGGCAGCAAGATTATGTCTGTGTGACCGCCTTTAGATACACCTCGTGGGTGCATACTAGTGGACGAATATGTACACCCCCGTTCATAAGTATCGTGACTTGCTTCAATAAAAATAACGATCTTATCGATATCAACTGTAATGAGTTTTTAATATTACCACGAATTTGTCCGCGATGTATATAATTTGTGTACATATACATTTTATATATTATTTTCTGTATCCGTTGCTTCACTCTATGAAGCTCATTTATCCAACTTGGTTTTTCGAACCATTTTTAAATGTTGTATAATGAATGTGTTGAAAGAAGAAATGCAGTTTTATTCAACTTCTGTTTCTTACGATTGATTTAGAACAGTTGTATTTTGCATAAAGATTTGTAATTTATCGATGGTGATTTAGGTATTGATAGGGGGTCAGAAGACGTGCTGATCACTATCAATAACAATTCTATACGAAGTAGTGTAGTTTATTTATTTCGGCACATAACCAATAGTCAGCCTTCCTGAAAACAAATAGCTTAAATGTAAGAGATACTTGATAACTAGACTGCGGTTTTTATGCATTTATGACGAAAATGGGCACGTACAATTTAAAGCAAGATTTAAGAACATCGGTATATTAATTTCAGCTTGATAAGACAATTAAAAGAAGATAGAAATTTCCATTTGGCTCCTGTGTTTTGCAATCAGTGCAAACATTTTTTATTATTTTGCATAGAGATCCGCAGTCTACTGATAACAAACAAAGGGTGTCCCAAAAATTGTGTACTTCCTTGAAAGGGGTGATTCCCAAGATCATTTAAAGTCACTTTTTCCTTTGATTTTAAATAGTTACTAACGAAAAAGACGTACTAATCTGAGCACAGAATAATTACCTTACTAATTGTTATAAATCTGGTCTCCCCGTTGCCGACGGGTCGAGAAGGTGAGATTTCGATGGCGGAATCGTCGCGGCGAGGAAGAAATAGCGAGGAAACGCATCTCTGCGGTCGGAGGAACAGGCGGCCGGGGCCGGGCGAGGGTTATCGTCGAGAGGAACGGCTGATCCGGGTTAAACGAGAAAGCCTGCCGGTGCTTGCAAGCTTACCAGCAGTTTACGCACGCACACGGTCGTCGGCCGGGTTTAATATAGCCGCGTGTCGTGCCGCGTTCTCCTCTTGCATACCGAAAGTGGACCTCGACGATGACGACGGGCCACCGCGAGACTCCTGGCCGTGTGCTCTCTCTCTTGGTCCGTGCCTACGTGCACGCGTTTATTTTTCCCTTGTCGATTCCGTCGCGCGTCGGCCCAGACGGTGCGTCTACATGGAATTAAAACGGGACGATGCCACGTCTCGGCACGATGTCACCACTATGCGAACCAGATGCGCGGACGACGCACCAGACACTCAGCGACACGCGGTGTGCCGTTTCTCGAAAATAGCAGGAATCCATTCGAATATCTCCGTCATGAAATTTAGAGCTAGGTCTTTTTACGAGCCAGACTGAAAAGTAGTGATGGGGTCTGAATCACTTCGTATCGCTTCGATTCAATGTTTACCTCTTTTATTGGGGCTCTCAGCGAATTATTATTGTTTCTTATTTTTAAGAAATTTGTTGCCAGGAAGGCTGACTACTGGTTATACGTGACAAAAAATTCGAATCACTTGCAAGATAGTTCGAAGCTTAGAACTCTTGAAACTCTTGGACGTCTTGAAATTCTTCGCCGTCTTGAAAATCTTGGAAGCCTTGAAACTGTGGAAGGTTTGTAAGAATGGTAACTCTTGAAATGTTACATCTATCACGAAACAATGATTACGTCATATCAGCATTGGGATGAATAACAGTATGAACGTACCAATATTATAAAAAGTATAACATTTATTAAGATTATCAAGATTTTTAAAATTTTCAAGACTTCGAGACTTTCAAGTGTTTCAAGAATTTCAAGAATTTCTGATTTCGAATAAATATCGAATTGATTCGAAACTCTGTGGTGATTGATTTGTTCGACAACTTTGCAAGACAGAGTGCTTTGCAAGAAAGATTGAATGCCCATCACTACTGAAAAGGACTTGCAACAGATTTGAGGCATTAGACGCAAGTTAATATAAGCGTGGTAATAAAAAAAATGCTCAAAAATTTCATTCTGCAAAAGGTTCCCCCTTAAGAGATTAATCAAATAACAAAATAAAAGTGCACGAAACGTTCCACGGAACTGTTCTCTGCAATTATTGTCGAGAACTGCGCACGATTCAAGACTTTACCGACCATTTCGCTGATTTCGCTATAGTGCTCGCGCGCGCGAAAATCGACAGCAGAATCGCTCGGTCGAAAAAGCGCGCGCGGAACAATGGAGCATCACGGATGTCCCGGAAAATTACAGCTTCTAACGTCATTTACAATTTCCCCCCTTCCTTTCGCCTTCTCACAATTAGACAAAAGATACGACTCGCCCCAGTTGCATATCTGACCTTGTTTAGCGAGAGCGAGCATTTGAATTGTAAAATACTCGAAGATGTGTCGAATCCTCCCCCCCCTTAAAAATTCCCGCGTGCTGCATCGCATGAGTTATCGCCCCCAATGGATTATGTTGCGATAGATATTTGTTTCGGATGGTGTTTTTAATTGTAATTCATTGCTCACACTTTAACCAGCCGCCGTGTCACCGGACGCTCGCGTTTCGCCGCATTTGTCACGGGCGTAAAGAATTAATGGACAGCATTACGAAAATATAGCAGCCGGTGCGCGGCAGAAAATACGAAATCGGATGCCGTAATATATTAGCCGAAACTGCGAGATTAATCGAATGTTTTCTGAGTACTACCCCCGGGGATTTTTCGTTCGACGGCGCCGCCATTTTTTAGCTATGTTTACTGCGCCTTCGCGAAATATCTTTTATAGCCATTGCCGTTAATATCTGCTCCGAAGAAATATCCCGAATAAATACGAAACTGCATAATTCCGTAAAAATATGGAAGTGGTGTACAGTAAATAGACTGCAGCAATTTATGCATACTCATACTGGCATAAATAGATTGAAACAAATTAAATTTCCTCTCGTTCACACGTGCTTTCAGCAAATTAAAAATAGAAGAGCACGGTGGTAGACAGATTAAAATATATTTAATTTTCTCTCCATTATTGGGGCTCTCAGCAAATTAACAATAAAAAATTTACACTGTGTTGGACAAATTTAAATAAATTTAATTCTCCCTTCATTACACATAAATTTAATTTTCCCTCCTTTATCGGGGCTCTCAACAAATTAAAAACAAAAGATTTACAGTATTCTATGCAAATTTAAAGAAATTCAATTTTCCCCCTTTTATTGGGGCGCTCAGCGATTTAAATATAAAAGATTTATACTGTGCTAGAGACAAATTTAAATAAATGTAATTCTCTCCTCGTTATATAGAAATTTCTTTTTCCCTCGTTTATTGGGGCTCTCAGAAAATGAACAGTAAAAGATTTACACTTTGCTAGACAAATTTAAATAAATCTAATTTTCCCTCTTTTATTGGGACGCTTAGCGAATTAAATATAAAAGATTTACAATACCCCAGACATATTAAAATAAATTCAATTTTCTCTTTTATTGGGGCTCTCAGCAAATTAGCAATAAAAAATTTACACTGTAGAAGTCTTCCGTGAATTGGGTCACTTGACCTCCACAAAATGAAAAATCAAATTATGTTAACTCTGGAACTACCGAGCACTAAACGCGATTGGCGTACATTGCCTTATAATCATGACAAAATTGCATTTATTTAGACCTCGTACCAGTTTCATTTAAATATGTACTTCAATAGAGAAATTCGCTAAAAATATTTCTCAGAAAAACATATTTATAATTTTAATATTTCTAAAAGAACAAATCAGAAGCAAGTCATTTTGACTCATCCGGTAGTTCTAGTGTTAAATTTTATCACGTGTTCAGCCAATACTAATACATATTTGAATCGCTTTATTTCGACAGTCAAATGACGTATGTTGATTAAAATTCGTCGAATCGAGACACTTTCGAAACCACTTCTAAAAATTCCCAGAAGTGTAAAAAAATGTTCCTCGTAAACCTCGTGCGTCACCCACGTGGCGTTTCTCTCTAGCAAATCAAACACAAGAGATGCGAACTATAAAAAGCATTTATTAGCATTCGCCGGTTTGACGTACCTCTAAAATTTCGTGCGCGGGATCGGGCGAGATAAAATTTTCTGATTACATGCATGTATTCATGTTACCCACTCGACGTTTCTCAAGAGTGTACTCGATAAATACTGCGCATTTAGAATACCTGATAATCTCGCGATACTTCACGTCAGTTGCAATATCAATGAACGTTTCGTTCTGTGATTAATCGGAGACGTCTCAGATAATGTGAGTTCTAAGAAAGGTTTTATTTATGTAAGATTGTTTTGTAATTTTTAAACATTTGCTTCAGGTGCCATTTCGTGGCGCAGCGCGCTTTCCTGACGACTGTGAATCTTTATGCAAATTATTAGGTCGTTTGCATGTGAAATGTCCGATTTTAAACAGTAACGTTTGTCTGATAAAACAAATAAAAAGTACTATTAATTTTCATAATATGGATGGCGACATGAAGACAACACAATGTTTGTGCAGATATAAATTTGTATGGGCCAATGTGCAGAGATTGGATCCAAACAGAAAGTTGTTGGCATTGTTTAACAAATAAAACGAAGCTCCAGTTTCGTTGACTATATTCAATTTTCGACACTCCTGTTGCACTATAAATAGATAATTTATTGCTTGTAATTTTTGTCCGCAATTGCAACCTCGCATGGCAGCGCTTTGTTATCAGAGGAGATTATTGCAGAAGATAAATGTAAGGGAAATCGCGTAAAACTGTCTTTGATTTCGCAAATACACTCGATGCACTTCCTAGAGCGTATCTAATACGGAACTGGGATTTGTGAAAATTCTCGAGAGAACGGGAAAAAACTATGAATGGAAAGCTACCAGCTTTTGAACAAACTATCAAACAGGTACACCGTACTTGACACTGCACGGATGCGATAACGGAGTGTCAATAATCATAGTTAGATAGCGTGCGCCGATATGGCTGATAGTATTGTTCGATATTGTTCAATGAACGCAGCTCAAGATCTCTGTTTGAAACGCTTCCTCCTTTTATCCAGAAGAGGAGGAAACGTAAAAGTTTAGTACAAACTAGCCATTACAAACTAGCCAGTATTTAATAAACTATATACATAAATATGTACCTTCCTTCATTTGTATTGATTATTATTAAATATTGATATATTTATTTAATTGTTGTATTAAACTTCTAACTTTGTTGCGTTTATAGATATTATAAATTAGAGATATTATAGATATACAAACTAGCCAGTATTTAATAAACTATATAAATAAATATGTACCTTTCTTTATTTGTATATTAATTATTATTAAATATTGATATATTTATTTAATTGTTGTATATTAAACTTCTAACTTTGTTGCGTTTATAGCTGCATTTTTTATGTAGTTATTTTTTTAAATTTATACTTCCGAGATATTAATAAAGCCCTTATAACTTTTTCATTTATGTCTATATGTACAATACATAAAATGAGTACTATTTTTTTTAACAAAATTATCGTACATCGAAAATTGACAATTTATTGAGAACAAGAAATTTAGTGTTCAAATACTCTTTCGATCCACTGTATATGCGAAATAAAAAATTTTTTTATTTATTTATTTATAATTTTATGTCGATTATTATTATCGACTGCTAGGTGTTTGCATCATTTGCAAGAAATTTCTTCCTTTCCTTACTGATTCGAAAAATCTGAAATTAATAAAAATTGACGTTCTTGAATTTTTTTTCCGTAAATCTGCAAAGTCTACGAAAGAACACATTGTGATTGCACAGCGGCCAGTGCTCAATGGGATATTGGATCTTGACGAATGAAGTGGCTACACCGTTCGTGACAACGTGATTCGATAAGACCGTAGAGGAATTTCAAAGACACGCGTTGGAAGTTTACACCGGGGACGGTCGGAATACTAATTGCCGGCTTGAATGAAAATTCCATCGCAACTTGCTCAAACGCGGCCACGCATTTCCGCTACTGTTTTCGCAAATATACAGTTGCCCGAATACATAATGTGCGTGTATGCATAAGCTCCGTGTTTACTCGTAGTATAACATCGCCCCGACGCGAGCGTTGCGCTCGTGCAATTTTTATTTTCCGCGGACAATGCGTTACGAGACCAGTCGCCGCGCACACATCCTTAATAAATGCTTACAATATTATCAATATTATATTGGATTGGCAAGAAAGTGATTTCGGTATTTTAAGCTGAAATAAAACCGAATTTCTTTATTCAAGCGACGAACTTTAATCAATAAGATTTCAATAAGAAGTGGGTTTAATACCCACTTGGAAAAACCCACTTTGTTCAAAATTTCTATTTAAATAAAATTTTTGCCCAATTCTGGCTGTCGTCAAAAGGTTCAAATCGAAGAATGTTCATCGCGGAACTATGCCGAAAGTATCACCAGAACAAACGTGTAGGAATCGCACGACAACCACTCGATATTCTACATTATGCGAGTAAACGCATGCATGATTACCAAGCACATATGTATTTAACGTATATCTTGGCGCCACATTTCCGTAACCTCCCGTCGACGCCGCTCCGGATCACCGGTAGGCCGTTGTGATAACTCTCGTGTTAAACAGCCCACAATCGCCGCCGGAATAAAAGCGAAAAAAGAGAACCGACTTTCAAATCGGCACTGTGTTACTTCTTATAAATTTTCTACGCGTGCGTACGTAACAAGCAAAACGTTCTCTTAGAGTCTTGGAGGATTCTATATAATTATGAAACGTGATACCGTCTTTTTACTATCAGACTCGCTCGTATCAGACACAGACTTGTTCACTAAGGAGTTAACATGCTGACTGCCATGTCAGCTGCTGGTAATCAACGTTCGAAAATTAAATACAAGGATATTTGACTCCACGAATTATACGCGTGTGCAGAATCGCCATTTTTTTATGCCTAACACGTTCATTATCATTAGACTGCCCATCCACATGCAAAATAAATATTTTGCAATATTTTATCTTCTTAAATAATTTCATACAATAATATATCGACATTATTAAGGGAGTAGTCTCGATTTTCCAGGATTGCAAGGGTGCGGTATTCGCGTTCTCATTTCTGGATAATACAAAAATAGGGTTTTTCAGAAATCAGAAACGCCAGATAAAAGATCGATCTAGTGCGCTATCGCCCTCAAAAGCCCTATTTTTTCGTTTACGAAGCGTTATCGAGAAATGAGAACGCGAATCCCACAATCCTGGAAACGAGTCTACCGCCTTAAAGCTTGAAGATCCCAGGATCCAATAGACAAAGTGACGTCACTGGGGAAAGGAACCGGAAGGAATAGAGATATCAAGGATGGCCGAGTAGGTTTTTAGGAAAAGGCTCTCGCGGAGGAGCAAGGTCTCGAGCTTAATCGAGATATATAGCGGGCCGGGTGGAAGAAGGAGGCGACGAATCAAAGAAACAGACAAGAAAGGAGCAAGATACGAAAAACGGTAGCAGTGAACTTGACACGACGACGAAGTGCCGTGGTCTTTGCGGGAGAAGAAGAAGACGACCCCGGTACTACCGGGATATATATTCGAGGAGGGGGCGGGGCGAGGCGAAAGGGGTGTGCGCAAGGGGGCCGATGAGGGCAACCGGTCGAAAAGCAGGTTTCGATGGCCTGTTCGTATAAATTCGAAGGCAGGGCGGGGGGCCCCCAACGGACACGAAGAGAGATCAACGTATGAGACACGATAAATCCTCCTTCATCCGTTCGTTCCGCTTTTCTGTCCTTTCGAGTCCCTTCGACCTTGGCGTGATCACAGTTACACGATCGACGACGGGAATTAGCTTCCCGCGTCTCGCTTCGCGGCAATGACCGTCCTTGTTTTCCAAAAACAAGTTAACAAACAAACCAGTTCACGTACGGTAAAGACGCTTATGGGTTGCACACGGGACTGTTAATATTTATAAACTCATATTTTCTATTATTTTTCAACACCTCCAGGAACCACATGACTGCAGGTCTTTAGGCAAAATAAACATTTTCTACCTGATTGCAACAAACTGGAGTGAAATAAAAATTCATTTTCTTTCTTAGTAGGTTGAAAATAATACTTTCAGAGTCATAAATCAAAAGTAGATTCGAGCACTTCTACACCGAAGAATTCCACGAGACAGTGAAATGAATTTGACTATCATGATTTATATGCACTCGCGTAGATAAAACATAATTTATTACACTTAGAGACGACTTTGTGACATTCGATACTTCTTGCGTCGTATATAAAGCGTTGCTGAACTTCTGGAAACGTAATGGTGTAGCGTTGAAAATCATCGTTAGTCAGCAATTTAAACTTGCTATGCGTTTTTGTTGTAAAATAATGGGCGTTAACACATGTGTCGGCAGCATTTGTTCCGGTGACAATTTTCGTGTTGCAACGATTGATCGAATGCAACTGTTTTGCGAAGTATGAACAAGCTTTAATTAACAATAAGAATGTATCGTAAGTTGTTTGAACATTGGGCATTTATTATTTTTTACAATTTTTAAATATTCTTTAATGTTTGTCCAAAGTGTTAACGTTATCTAAACATTTTGTACACAGTTTCATAGAACATGAAATCTTTACTTCCAATATAATTTAAATAAATATCTGCTATAAAACTATAAAACATGGCAATAATTATTGTATGTATATTATATTATTATTATATCATTATATATTAATATTATAATATATCATTATATGTATATTATATTATTATATCATTATACATATATTAATATTATAACATATCATTATATGTATATTATTTTATTATATCATTATATATTAATATTATAATATATATATATCATTACTATATTATTGTAATGTTGTATATTATTCAATGAACACACCGATACTTGTTGACATTATACATATACGTGGTAACATATTACACTTGTTATACATTGAATACTTGGCTAATAAAATTGCAAAAGGTGTAAAAACAATTGAACGTCGCATTGCTATCTGAATAGCCGCAAGTCTTTAATTTTTTGCAATAACAATTTAAAAGACAATGTGATAAAATATTAGGTTCAAAGTTCCGTGGGAATTGTTGACCACGGTCGTCGCACTTATCAATCCTCCATGAGATAAACAGTGTTTACTAAAAATTATGCAAACTGGGAAGTGCACTCATGGTCATCACGTGCGTCACTATGGAAACCGTATAATGAGAATTACATGAACGCTGATTGCACTAACAAATCCGGTACAAAAAAGAAATACCGATTATACATATCTTGCTGACAACATCAAAACACTATAAATATCAGCCTTTCTGAATTGTTTAAATGTCCGTCGGGTGACACTTGAACTGTACGTCTGTTGAAATCAGCATTCACAAGTTGTTATTGCGATTATGCGGCTCGTATGCATTTATGACAAAACTGAGCAGGTATAATTTAACATAGTAAAAACATTCAAAGAATCCAAATATACTGTTATATTATTTTCAACTTATTAAACATATCATTAGACGAATTCAAAAATACTTTTGTATCATTTTCAATCTATTGAACGTGTAAAGAGAGAAAATAAATTTCTATGTTACTCCGGTTTCTTGGAATTCGGGTGGAAAATTTTGTATTTTACATGAACATTCCCTGTCTAGTAATTATACATATACAGTTAATGTTAACAAAACCTATTTGTGAAAGAGGTCCTTAATTTTTCTTTCAACTATCGAAGACTGTGTTTTCAAGATCTCTCATTCACTGGTTCGGATAATCGAGGTTCTACCGTATACGAACATATTAGTTGCAACTTGTAAACATTATTGAAGGATAAAAGAACTTTTTATTTGAATTCCTGTTTTTCTTGATGCAGAAAATTTGTATTTTGCATGGAGATCCGCAGTCTAATGATGACAGTATCGTGATCGTATGTCAACGATCCTTAGTGGTCTCCAGAGACAATCGTTCCTCCGCAAATCTGCGCACTCTGATCCAGAAGTCGAGAAAGTTTCCGTAGAATGCGTATTAACTACTCGTGAAATTAGATATTATTACATAATGAAATCGACGCGAGTTGTTATTACGACCGCTAGTTAATCAGACTTTTGATTCAGTGAAGCACTACCTTCGTAGAGATACTGTAGGAAGTTCAAGGTATCCAAACCCGCATTGAATATCAGCAAATTAACACGTTCAGAAGAGAGTGCTCTCGTGTAATCTAAGTTATCTGCGTCGGTTTATCGCTGACCGTATAAAAACAAGCGATTATCAAAGAATACCCGAAATTACTATATCATTTCGTTGGCTTTTTATCGTCATCAGAAATTTTTTAACGATGTGTTTCGCAAACATTGCGTTTTTTTGTGTCACTTAACAGATACGGGGATTTTCAGCTTTTTTTATCTAGATTAATTACCAACTGATTAGAAACTG
The DNA here is from genome assembly GCA_028455795.1 of Lasioglossum marginatum. Lineage (NCBI taxonomy): Eukaryota > Metazoa > Arthropoda > Insecta > Hymenoptera > Halictidae > Lasioglossum > Lasioglossum marginatum. The sequence continues at coordinate 1,948,172 of CM052251.1, read as the reverse complement.
TGGGTGTACACTATAGCGTTTAGCTACTTTCTCTAACGCTAATAAATCTCATGTGAAATATTCTTCTATACGATCTCACCCAATTTTAAATGAGGTAACTAAGATATATAATATTTAATTGTATAAACCAATTTTAAATTGAACAGTTACAATATAATTCATCTTATAAATCAATTTTAAATGAAATAGCTAAAATATATTTGATTTTATAGCCCAATTTTCAATTGAACAATTACAATATGCTTCATTTACATAAATCAATTTTAAATGAAATAATTGAAATAAAATTTAATGTTGTAACTTAATTTTAAATTAAACGAGATATAGTACGATATATACTTCATTTTATAAACCAATTCCAAATAAAATAATTGGAATATAAATTTCAAGACGGTTCGGTAGACCTCACCACCAGAGTTGGGCGAAAATTTTATCCAAATAAAATCGGGAGTCTCAAATATTCTCGATAATCCCGAAAGTTTCTAAAATTGTTCTAACAGCAAAGCTCGAGAGTTGTGCTGCCCAAGGTGGTTCGGAACCTTGATAAACTGTAGGTCCCGTCGCGAAATAACCTTAGCAAAGAGTTGATAGCGACGTAAAATAAATAAAAAAAAAAGCTCGAGAGCGCAGCCAATGGTTGTAGAATAGAAAGAAGCATCGCGCATGGTTAGAATCGCGGCGCGGCGGTAGTCGAGCGGCTAAGTTCTCTCGAGAGGCATAGATCGTGGACACAGGAAGAAAATGATTCCCGGAGGAATGAAACGGTGCGTACGAGTAGTAATTAATGGACCTTGTGCGCACGGATGAGAAAAAGAAGTCGGTTATGCGAGGTTGGCGCGATTACGCGCGTATGGCGCATCGTACTCGGATCGTTTGAGGCACGCACACGTGGATCCGCGCGATCGCGGGCCGCGGGCCGCGATGCGCACATTATCACAAACATACACCGAGAGAAAGAGAGAGAGAGAGAGAGAAATATACGCAGACAGATACACGCACACACATGACGGGGAGAAAAACATGGTTGCGCGAGCACGTCTGCATTTTCCTGCGAAGCCCAGCCAGTCGAGCAAGGCGAGCCTGAGCTCTGATGCAAGGCGAGTTCTGTGTTGGTAGAACAGATAGGTCAGCTTGGCGCCACCAGGCCGAGGCGAGCCGAGTGAAGGCCGGTCGGTTGCATGCTCTTGTTGCTGGCTTACTGTTCTTCGATACCCAACCACCGCTATCAGCCGAACCACGCATTGTCACTGTCAGTAAAATCAACCACAACGCGGGTCACGAGTCGCGAGAACGCCGCACCAAGAAACCGGACATCCTTCCTATCGTCCGGACACTAGCAATTCTGATCAATCGTCTCTCAACTACGTGCCATTAATTTTTAATCAACTTGGACACTGTCCAATTGGTCATCGTTATAGAAGCGACGAGATCTTTCAATGTTTTTGTAGGAGTTATTCTTGAACTTGATCCTAGGCGCTCAAAATGATGAATAGCTTATTAAGGATTGTGAATAATTTTTTTTAATAAAGTTGATGGTAGTTTAAGGGGGTCGTCGTCGTGAAGGTTACGAGATTTTTCAATGTTTTTGTATGAATTCTTTGTAAATTATCTTCTGAATTGTTCGGACACACATCGCATTTTGATGAATCTATAATATGTATAAGTATACATATGTACATTGATGTATCAGAAATTTTGTCCTAAATCTTTAAGCAAAGGCAGTCTCATATTGTATTCTAATAATTTGTTTCAGGAGTATTGTTCAATTTATAATGCTCTAATCTTGCTATTTTCAGCGAAGGTTGATTGGAATCTTAAATTTACCAATTTAAAAATATTGAGAACGTTGAAAACATTCTGTCCGACGCCATTTTGAAAACAAGATTTTGAATATAAGATTTGTTTGTTAACCGACATATTTCAGAATATATTTAGTATGTAATTATTAGACTACGGATTTTTATGCATTTATGGCTTCGGAAAATTTGCAAAAAATTCTAAAATATATCCTTCGACAGAATTTAATTCAAATTTTGATATATTTCTGACCTACAAAGGCTACTACCGCTGAAAATAATATTTTATTTGGTTTTACCTTCTTAAAAATCGTCTCGAAAAATTGCAAATTGCATAAACTTCCGCAATCTAGTGATTATCGTATTGGTTTGAACGTGTACGAATGCTACCTGGAAAATCGATACGAGCGTCTTGAACAACTCATTGGGTTGCAATGGACCGGATACTGCAATTAGCTTTGTCTGTATGGTTATATGGAGCTCATTATCGTGAAGTCATTCATAATAAGCCATTACTTGCTACATTTCCTTATTCCAAAATACCATCTTTGCGGATATTTGTTTTTGAGTGCGCATTCATTGAAGAAAATAGAAGACAGTTTGTCGTTCTTCTAAGATAAACAACATTCTTTGACCTCTCTTCAATATTTATTTGTAAGCAATTGGAGAGGCACAATAACAATAAGTTGTATTAGATTAAGTTAGATGCCATTCCTTGTCAAATCTACATGTATTATACACTATAAGTCTAATAACTAAACTATTTCTTGCTTTAAATATTTATTTATTTTCAGTCGAATGATATTAATAAATTCAGTGTATTTCTAAACAATTTAATTTTGTCCAATGCAAGAATACTGAAAAATTTTCGAGAACCAAATGCACTGAATCAAGAACTTGATGTCAATTGCAGCAGTACACACTTTACAGCACACAAGTGCGTACACACGTTACACCCTATGCATTCGAATTGACCCTCCTACTGCAAAAGTTTGCCATAAAAAATGTTACACGAAGACATAGTTGCACCGAAAAACAACGAAGCAGCAATCGAAGGCAGTCCCAAAGGATTCTAGACGATACGATACGAAAAATAAGGTTGATGATATCGCGTAACCTCGACGCTAATCCAGTATCACTGACAACTGACCTTTTTTTCGGCTTAACTGCGTTGTGTCACACACTATTACGGAACAAAATGATTACAGAAAACAGCACGCCCGATCAATGAGGTAATCAGATAAGAGCCACTTGGAAGCAGCACATTGATCCGATCTCCGATCGACATCATTATTCCATTACTATCGTACTTGAGGTTGATTGAAAGCATAATCGTTCGATCGAAAGTCTCGGACAACGAGAAGATCGCGTTCCATTAGCTGAGGACCTTGGGGAGCTCGTATTAATTTGTTGTTTGCAGACAATGTAAAATGCCTCGAAGAACTTCTGTGCTAGAGCCTCATTATTAGACTGCGGATCTCTATGCATTTATAGCAATATTGAGTATATGAAATTCAAAATTGTTGAAAAATTTTTAAAATTGGATATGTCAATGTATAATTTCTCCTCTATTAAAATCATTACGGGCAGAAATAACATCCAATTTAGTTTCTATTTCTTGCAATCGATGCAGACAATTTTTATTTTGCATAAAGATCCGCAGTCTACTCATTACAGTGCGGCGAAAATATCTGGAGATTTTATAATTAATACTTGCTACATATAAATATAGAGTCTTCCATTAAAGTGTTATTTAAAATTAGAAAGAAACGCTGTTTTTTACAATTCTTGACAATTTTACAATTTTCTTCCGATTTTACTGTCCACGTGTCGAGGAGTGACAACTCTAATCTTCACAAATAAAAAATAGGAAGACCTTACTAAAAGTTGAAGACACACGTCTCATTGAAATCTCGATAAAACGACTAAAAAAAATCATGCATCAATTTTAAGAAAAAATTTGATAAAAGTTTTCACAGACGTTTAAATATATAGAATTTGGGAGAAAAAACGCATCTTCAGTTTCTCCATTCTATCGTGAACAAAATTTCGAATAAAATGAACAACTGCGGATCTTTATGCAAAATAAAAATTATCTGCATCAATTGCAAGAAATAGAAACTAAATTGGATGTTATATTTTCCCTTATAATGATTTTAATAGAGGAAAAATCATATATGGATATCTTCAATTTTTAAAAATTTCCAACAATTTTGAATTTAACCTACTCAATTTTGCTATAAATGCATAAAGATCCGCAATTTAATGATGAAGCCGGAGGCTTCTAGCTTTCAAATAAGTCCAAATTGATTGTCGTACGATAATTAATTTCGAAATTATCACAGCTCAAATATAGGCAATTTTTGGAGAATAGAGTATTTAGTGTTGAAATAGTAATTAACTAATGCAAAAGGATCATTTGCTCACAACCATGCGCGAAGAAAGCATCTTTAGTAGAATCCAGAGATTTCGAAACGGAAGATTGCGTCACCCGCGTCGTTGAAGATATTCTTCACAAAAATGTAGAAGAGCAAATATAAAAAGATTCGCGACGACAGCAGCAGCTTAGAAAAACGTCAGAATCTGGCTAAAAATCTAATGTAAACTCGAGATATCAGAGGAGACCGAACAGAGATAAAGCATAAAATGGAGTGGTACTATTGAGCGTCACCGACACGATCGAGTGTTATTCGTGCGTATGAAATTTGTTGGCTGTTGTAATGTAGGATGTAAGGCAGATAAAAAGTATATTAGTCTTCTTTATCGAGCATCGCCGGGTTCACTGCCGATGGCTGCGAATTTCTGTTTATCTTCTCGTCGCGATCACGCGACAGTAGTCGCACGTTCGAACTTCGCGTTTCAGTTCGGCGGAGTCATTGTATGGAAATCGGGTGTCATGAAAGTTTAAAATGTTAATTACTCCGGGAGAATGGGTCCGCTTTGTTCCGTGTCTGTGCGCAAAGTATAATTGGGAACGTTGTTGTAAAACAAACGAAAAAGTGGGACCAGTAAAGTATTGCCCAACTCTGGCTCCGGAGACTTTTCGCAAACGCGAAGAAGTCGCATCTGCGAGGGAGCGCCATCGGTAATGCGAAATCCGCGAAAGGTCCCGCAGCTGATCGCCCGGGGACTCGAAACGAGGATACATCGACCATTTAGCGTGGAATAGTCGGGTCGGAATTCCCGTCTTGGCGAAACGCAGAAAATGAACGAGCAGTGTTTCTATTCTGAAGAAAGTCAAGCAATCAGGCTGAACAACCGCGCCGGTGGAGCAGATAGGTCAGCTTGGCGCCACCGCGCCGAGTCGTGGCGAATGAAGGCCGCTCGGTTGCACTCTTGCTTTGCTTTGCTGGCTACCTTACGTTACGATTTCTTGCCACTCAATACCGGCAGTACCATAATGTGACCGGCACTGTCATCGTCTGCGGTGACGCTTGGATTCCACCTAACCGAAAGAGAACCGACCCCGCCGTGCGCCAGAATCCTTAAATAACTGGCTAAAATGTATTACTGCATCAAGGTGGAGTTAATAAGTTAACTTATAGTACATTAACAAATACAAGCTAGAGAAATTTCGCTCATATTATAATAAAAATAACCAATTTATGCACTTGCCCCGTTTACGCACTTACCCCACTCCACCTTACTAAGAGACTTTGTGCATTTAATGCGAAAATGTCTTCTGCTTCTAGCAATTTTTATTTTGCGCAGACATCCGCAGTCTAATTGTTAGGGCTGTAATCCAGTGCGGCTGTTTTGTTTGTAATTGTACATGAAGGACACATGAAGGTCACTTTTATCTACTTTTAATGGAATCGTATAATTTTTAATGGACTACTCAATGCATTTCGATATTCTGAATGAAAATGTATGAATCTGTTTATGTCTATAAAGTATTACTTTGGGAAATATTTTACTTTTATTATTGTAAATCTCCCCCTCCCCCCCTGTTATTAGTACACGAGTATACACTCATACATTTTTAATGGAATCATATAATTTTTTATGCACTATTCGATGCGTCTCCGTATTCTGAATGAAAATGTATGGATTTATTTAAATATGTCGGAAAACTATTACTTTGGGAAATATTTCAATTTTAATATTGCAAATCCCTGTTATTAGTACATGAGCATACACTCGCGTAGAATTCTATGATACTACGTGAAATTCCATAAAAAATTATGGAACGATGAAGTCTAAGGCGTACAATGTTAAGAAAATTTTTGCTATTAGTGTAAGGGTTGAAACGAAGCTTCAAGCAATGTTCGTTCAACAATTTTGTTTTACTTTCAGCTACATGTAGATTAAGATGTACTGTCATTACGTGTCGGCAAAAATGAGGGCCACCCAGTATAAGGTTCCCATATCAATATAAAAAATATAATCGGACCGAGCTAAGTTTATTGCATCCATGGTCGGAATTCTAATATCGGGCTTAAGAGTACAACACAGTACAGCTTGATAAGAAAGCGACTCGGCACAGGAAATGACAAGTAATAAGAGGTTTCTTTTTATCGTTCCGGAGCGATTAAATGCGCTGCAAATGCAATTATTTTCTGTTTTGTCTTCCGCAAAATGTCCGCGCTTTTTCCTCGGTTCCTGCTGCAAACCAGAGAGAAATGTCCAGTCCTTTTATCTGTTGGCACGCAGCTGCGAGTTTTACGAATTACGGTTTTATCGCGTGTTTACAAGTGTTCAACAGCATCCGAATTTTCCGATTGTCGTACGCGGCTGATGCCATCATGTACTTACACGGGCTATTATCGTTATCAGCCATTATCGATATCGCGATCAACCTATTCGTCTTCATTAAAATCGACATGCACATGCATCCGTGATGTGCAAACATTGGCCGCAGATTACCGAATGCGTGCAGACCCCGACATCGAATGCATTCGTAGCCGCGGGACTTGGAAATCGGCGTGCACCATTAATTGCAACTAACGTGCGTTTCTGCTATCGTTTACGATTTACCATCGACCGGTTCCGCGTTCTCTTCTTTGTTCATACGTCGATAAGATACAGAAAAAATTGAAAAGATACAGAACATTGTTCATAAAAGCAGTATTTCATTTTTGATTGCGACCGACTTGCAGGCTCTATGCATTTTTCTTATGCATTTTCCTTTTTATTCAGTTCGATTTTCATAAAGCAAAATTCAAGCTCAGTCTTTGGAAATTAATATATGGAAAAATGTGTTAATTTGTCTTTTAATTGTTTTCCTTGTTTAGATTTTCCTTATGTGAAAAATGAAAGAAAATTGCAGATCGTAACGTGTAATAAAAGAAACAAGCTATAGTGTTTTATAAGATTGAATTCATACTAATATGTCGTTTGATTTTTCTTCTTTTCATTGTTTTCCTTGATTAGATTTTCCTTATGCAATTTTCTTGAAACTTGAAAAGGATAAAACAAAATTGCCGATCGTAACGTGTAATACATAAAACAGATTACAAATCAAGCAGTTTGTAAATCAATATATAAAAATGTGTTTGATAAAATTATTTTCATCGCTTTCCGTGATTAGATTTTCCTTACGCAATTTTTCTAAAGTTCCCTGCATCGAATTCATTAAATTCTGGACAAACTGACCGAGTAAAGTGCAAGATTATATGCATTTTCCTTATGCAGTTTTCCTGAGCCATAAACTAACGTAACATCACATTACAAATTCAAACTTGTAAATACATGCAGGAAATTTTTATGCAACTACAGCTTTTGCAAATTAATACCTAAAAATATGTTGTATAAAATTGGATTCATATTACACTCGTTTGAATTCTTTTTCTTTTGAAGATTCCTTCTTATCAGATTCCTCTTTATAAGATTTTCCTCGTACAATTTTTCTGCAGCATTTAATAAAATAAAATTGCAGATTGAAACATGCGATGCATAAAAGAAATTTTAATATAACCACAAGTTTATCAAATACCCAAAAATATTTTTTAGAAAATTGAATTTAAACTTAACCACAGTTTTTGTATCCAATACCTAAAAATTTTGTACGTCGTTCTAATTTCCACGTTTTGTCCTCGTGTTGATCTAAATTGCATACTAGACGATTTTCTCAGTAAGTAAATGAAATGAAACTGGAATTGAAAAATTGTACGTCAAGTCCAGCCCGCACAAGGCAGCAAAGGATCAATAAACTTGAAGCTTTAGTGTTCCAACAGGTTCCATGTTACATTTCTTTCGGACAATTTGTTTTCTTCCTTGATTTCTTCCATTGGAAAAGCTGAGAACTTTCGCAGTAATAAACATGTCTATATGCTAACATTTGCATATAGTGCTTTTTTTTGGACGCAACACGAGGAGGAAGTGAAAACGCGAACACTTGTATTGACGCACACGAGCCAGATAGTAGGCAAACGAGTTTTTAATAAGACACATTGTTGCATTGCACGACACTGCAACTTTCCATAAAACGACGATTTTCGAACCTCTGCGTAATACTCCGAGCGCAAAATTATTTGCAGAAGCTGGGACTGAAAAGTAATTTATATATGTATTCATTCAAACATTTAATTATGGTCAACAAAAAGAAAATAATTTTAGAATTGCGGATTTTTATCAAATTTATTCTACTGAGAAACGAAGGAAAATAATTCTACTACTCAGCAATTCTCGCGAAATTAATTTTTTTTTAAATGGACGGACAACCATTTTATAATTCAAGGATTTTTGTCTAATTAATTGTTTTGAGAAACAAAGGAAAATAATTTTACTACTAAGGGATTCTTGGGAAACTAATTCTTTCAAAAAATGGACAAACAACCATTTTATAATCCAGGGATTTTTGTCAAATTAATTCTTTTGAGGAACAAAGGAAAATAATTTTAAGAGCGATTCTTGGGAAATGAATTCTTTCAAAAAATGAACAGACAACCATTATACAATTCAGGAATTCTATTTACATTAATTCTATTGAGAAACGAAGGAAAATAATTTTACTATTCAGGGATTCTTGTGAAATGAATTGCTTAAAAAATCCGCAGACAATCATTTTACCATTCAGGAATTATGGTCAAAATTTTTTAAAGAACGAGAAGAAAATAGTTTTACAATTCAGTAAGATTGTCTACCTTTTAATAATACAGTATATTTACAGTATTATTTAAATAAAAATGATTTAAACAGTGTTTATCTTGTTATAACAACATTTTTAACCTATGAAAAATGTGTCGGCCGTTACGGTATCGATAGTTGCATGTTCGATGAACACTAGTCGGCCATGAAGGCGTTCATAATGATTTCTAAAAAACAAATGCAGCCAGTGACGTGAAAAGCATCAAATCGTGCGAACCTAGAAAACGTGTCCGAAATAATAAAAATAGTAAAATAAATCTTAAACTGTGTGATAGTATTGCGGGAGCTAGACGGGACTACGGAGAACACTTGGGATTCTAACGAGGCGAGTCGGGAATAAAGTATGGTTACGCGAATGATATATGTATAACGTTGTGTAACACATTGCTATCACAAAGTGAACCTTTTGCGAAATATAGAAATTATATCCTAAACGATGGTGAAAGCAATTCATTACGTTGACGCTAATCGAGCAATTTAGAATATTTACGGACGCCGATCTTGCGAACGTGTATACTGATTAATAGCCAAAAATGCCGCGATATATGTAGTGCGAAGAACTTGATTTCTTTTTTCCGTCGTCCACTCGATTACAGACCACCTTGGACGATCTCCAAAATTGTTACCGCGAACGATCGATAGCTATGGCGCGATAATGAGCCAGCACGCTAATCTACGTTTATTTTGAATCACGGAAACTAGAAATGGGTATCCTTGACGCAAGGAGGCCCCGATTGTGCAACCGATTAGTATACTTGCCAATTTTTGGCCACGGCTCGCCTCCACTCAATAATACGCTCGGTTATGACTTCGCCACACGAGCGTCCCGTGACTGCTGAAATGCTATTTAGAAAATGAACCGTGAAACCAATTCACGAAATTCTCTTTGCTATTTTATTGATAGAGTCTCGAATTGTATGATAGAATTTCGAGTCAGAGTCAAAATGGTTCCAGAAAGTATTTGTACACTCAATTCGCGAAAAAAGGTCGATGTTTAAATTGTGATCATTTCATTAAAAACAAGTAGTGCAACAGTCAACCTAGTCCCATTTTTACCAAAGACAATTTTGCGTAACTGATAGAAAACTGAGGAGATATTTTTTTCTCTCTAGAAACATTAAAACATTTTTTTCGCGGATGAATCAATTTTTATAAATCAATGATAGATTTGAAGATTGGGGCTTCCCCTTTGCAACGACGTAAAAAAATGTATGTACGATTCTTTGGGACGGTGTTATTAAACTTTAAATGTATCGACAATTGTTCCTCATTTTTGTTGTATGAAATAGTGAAGAAAGTTGTACAACAATTTTTATGATACCGTTCATAGAGGGAAGGCTTCAATCTTCCAGTCTTTTCTTTTACAGGGATTTCAATTTATACCATTTTTTAAAGGAAAACGGTTGATTATGAAACCAGAGATTCCTAGCTTTAAAATGAGTAGAAAATTATTGTCGTACGATCATTTTTTAAAGAAATTAGTAATTATCGGCAATTTTATCAAATATGGCAATATGGCGTAAGCAATAATCCAAAATTGTATGGATTATTTGAAGCAAGAACTTTTTCTGATATAGTAAATATGTACGAAAAGTTTGAACACACTGTTACGTTAAAGTTATTAACATTTTATTTATCAGAAATTTTCTAATAGTCCTTTTGAACTCGATGCTGAAAGAATTTCTTAATGATTTTTCCGCAAGCGACAGAAATTTGGTTCACAATCCAACAAATTTTATGAATAAATGCAATAACTTCTGAATTTATTATTTGAAAAAGACTTGTCGAGCTTCTTTTAGATACAGCTGAGTAATTAAAAGATCTATTAACAGGTTTCCGGTAAATAAAGCGTTAAGAATGGAAATGACTTTCTACCGAGCTCCCGATTGTTGTAAATGAGATGGAACATTTTTGTTTTGCAGGAAGATTCGCAGTCTAGTATTAAGTGTGAGGAGGATTTGGAATTATTCATCTGCCGATATTTTTGCGAATTCTGTTTTAACGATGTGGAAAAACGTTTGGAGTGAAACAGAATCAGACGTGGGTAAAATAATATTTTGAATTGCAAGTAGTTTGTCTTATTCGGAAAATCGTGTTTGTCAGAAAATCTGTGAGAAAAATTTCTTAGAAAATCTGTTAAGAGTACATATTGAGAATTCATTAGAAAATCTACCAAAAATACTGAGAGAGTCATATTTATTTCAATCCATTTCATAATATATTACATTAATGTACGCTGAAATCTATTATTACAAATATCTTTTTATACTCTTGAAGTTTCTCTGCATGATATTATCGTTAAACAAAATTGTATTGTTTGTCAATATGCCTGGAAAGTTGCATGGAAATGTGTGCACATCATTGATTGCACAAAGTAGAAATACATGAAATTATTTTTAATTGTGTTTGTCCCAGTTGAAGAATTGTTTCATATTAGTCCTCTGCCCTTGAAGGAGCAGTCGTAAACATTTTATTACATACTTTATTCTAATGTTAAAATGTATACAGGGTGTCCTAAAAATGTTGTATTTGCTTCCTGAGGTGATTTTAAGGCGGTAGATTCATTTCTAGGATTGCAAGGGTGCGGGATTCGCGTTCTCATTTGTCGATAATACAAAAATGGAGTTTTTCAGTAGTCAAAAACGCTAGATAAAAGATCGATCGAGGGCGCTATCGCCCTCAAAAGTCCTATTTTTTCGCTTACGAAGCGTAATTTGCATTATTCGACAGCATGTAGCTATGAAAACAGCTTTGTCTTTAATAACTTCTTAACGAAGCCTCGGAGAAGATTTTCGCAACGGAAAAAGTCACTTTAAATCGTTTCAGGAATCGCATTTTTGTGAAATCTTGTACGATTTTATTCGGGACAGTCCACAGAACACAACTATGCAAGTTGTAGAACCATGCTCCAAGCACCATAAAAGCACAAGTCATCTTCATATTTGAAAATTCAATAAATCCAATAAAAGAAAAAGGTTATTATCAAGCTCTGTAATTTCCGAGTTCCCAAAATCCGTGATCCGTTTCCCGACTGGATCTGCGCGCATAGAATGATTTCCTGTTACAACGGAGTCATAAAATCCAGGTGGTTGGTTTCGCGAATGCAGAATTCCGTGGAAGTATCCGAGCAACAAAACGGCTGACGACGCTGTTTTTATACGCTGCATCTGTTTCTGTGGCGGGATCCACGTGCTCGCCGCTACACTTTCTAGTTTATCGGCGATTCAACGCCGGTTATAAACGCGAACGAACGGAGTTTGTCGGCATTGTGTGTACCGTCAGCGCGGCCGTCGAAGCTCGTGGAAAAATACGGGTACAGCTTACCGGGTAAAATTCCTACGTGACTGGTGTGTCTCTTCGCTCTCTGCAAAAAGTCCCATGCTAATTCAGTGTTGAACGACCGGTCTCATAACGGATGAGTTAGCACGCTTCATGATTCTCCGCAACGTCGAGCCCTGGATCCCGATTACACCGTGAGGGGGTTGTGTCGTGACAGTAATAAACTTCCACGGTCTTTGTATCGGGCTGAGCCGAGGCATCGGCGTAATTCACGTCCTTTTTTTTCTCTCTTCCTCCCTCCCTCCATCTCTCTCTCTCTCTCCCTTTCTTCCCTTCTATTCGCAGAGTTCGTGAACTTTTCGAGCTGGATCGAACTTTCCGTCGTTTATAGCTTGCGAAAATACGGTGGTCGACGAAAGTAATCGAACGGTCGCGTTCGAAAGATTTGTGCTAAACGAATTTGTTTAACTTGCTCTGTGTACTGCTATTCTAATGTCAACCCTTTGCACTCCGAATTATTTTTCAATTTTCTTACCAACAGCTGCCTACTATTTTAAGCGTTTCATTTGAAATTTTCTTCAGAGGACAGTTCCTTGGCACCTACTTATTTTAAACGATTTTGTTTACTAATTATATTAAATATAGCTGTCAAGCTTCTAAAAAAATATGTCTTAAATAAATACAGGAAGAACGAAATACATATAAAAACATGTTTCGTTTATATTTTACTTCCTCCGAGTCACACTCGACAAAGGAGTGCAAAAAGGGTTTACCGTGTACAGGGGGCAATTGGACCCCATACATTTTTCGAGCAAGATGAAAGAAAAAATTTGTCTACATAAGTTTTTGCGAAATATAATATGTACGTTATTGATTTTTAACACTAGGTTTACGGGACCCGTCAAAATGACGGCTTCTAATATTCTTAATGTGCGATTATTGAGATTGTAAAGATGTTTCCCTGAGGAATTATTTACCAAATTTATTTCTTTTGGAATACATTATTGGAGAAATGGCCAAAAATTTGGATAGACACATTCTTGTTATGTTTATACAATAATGTGAAATAGTTATTTCTAGAGCTCCGTAAACCTAGTGTTAAAAGATACGTATTAAAAAATTTGAAATTGTATCACAGATAGCATTCCCAGGAAATTTTTGGAAATTTTCCATTCGTCAACTCTTTATTTCCGTTTTTGTCCGCCTGGGGTGCATTTGCACTCCATACACAGAGAGAAGGTTAGAACGACTAAGTGCGAAGAAATGTGACAGGCGAAGCTTGGCTGGTTTCGAGAGTGGCATAATTCCGCGTAGAGGACATACGAGGTGTGTTCAAAAAATAAAAAAATTTTATTTATTCGTCTACATGAATCTTTCTACTCAATTAATTACGTATTATGTGTTTTATATCGTAATAACAAAGCTTCGGTAACAAAGCGTTGGTAACAGTCAATGGTTTGGACAGTTCGGATTGATAAAAAAAAAGAAATTGAATGATTTATGAGCAAGTGAGGACTCGGGCCACAATTAAGTTCGTTAATTGGCTCTCAGGAGATCCAGTCCTCTGGAATGAAACGCAAGACCTATTTTTCATGTATGCATATTCGGCTGCCAAAGGAATGAGATATGTTTCCTGTTTAAGATTATCTGAAGGACATCTCGTTATAGGTCACAAAATTAATTATCGCATTAGCCTTAATGGCTTGTACAGGAAATATACAACTCAATTGAACGAGTACGTTCGAAATAAACTAGAACGACCACTTTCGAAATAAAAAATCGATAACTGTAGAAGGAACTGCTACAGAAAAATTAACACGTTACCGCATAATGTCCGGATCTTCTTAATTTAATTTTTTAGTTGAAAAAATAATCATGGTAGCGCTGACATCCGTGGATATTGAATACAATATTGTTTTTTCTAGGAAGAATTTCAATGAAAATACAATAAGTTAAAACAATTGAAGAATAATTAAGCAATGTGACCATAGAAGAAAATTCTTAATTTAATTTTATAGATAAAAATATAATCATCGCAGAGCTGACGTCCGTGGATATTGAATAGAATATTGTTTTTCTAGAAAGAATTTCAATGAAAATACAATAAATTAAAAAAATTGAAGAATAAGCAATGTAAAAAAATGATCACTTGATGGCAAAACGACTTGACCAGACAATTGAATTTTTCAATTGAAAAAATTACAATTACAGCGCTAACTCCTTCAGGTCGATATTAAATAGAATATTCTTTTGTTTCGGAAGAATTTCGATGAGTACTAAAAAAATTGTGAAAAATTTTACCTGGACGTCGCAGTATTTTATTGTGATTTGCGAAATCAGCGAACATGTCTAACTAAATTACTTAGACCTTGCGGAATTGTTATGGTTCGATCGGCACCATGTAAAAGGGCAATAAAGGCCGGGTAACAATAGTTTGAGCCCGCTGTTCCCGAGTTGTTACGTGAAACACAGTCATAAACCTGATCGCGAAAATGAAGACTGACGATGCAGTAGCATTACGGAAACGGTGTAGCCTCCATAGTCACGTAGCATCAGGGACACTATATGATGTCCTACGTGTACGATACGTGACACGGAATCGGGTCCATCGAGAAAGGGTGGCTTGTTTCGAGGATCCCTTTTTATTTCTCACGTGCGACCATGTTGACGTGACGAACACCAATTTCGTTAAAAGTTTATATTGAACTACAGCATCGAGAGAGAGAGAGAAAAAGCTGGTCAAACGTGTCCCTCTTCGCTGGCAATTAAAAAAATCGCAGAACTCAAAATCACTGACAAAAAATGGATTTTATTCGATTTTGATTGTCTCGACAATCTGGAAAATCAATATTATAATAATTAGATTGCGGATTTCATGCATTTGTGGCAAAAAGGCATCGGTCATGTACAAAACTGAAATGATACTTCCTTTGTAAAGGGGTGATTCCCAAGGTAATTTGAAATAACCTTCGCGAAAATCTTCTCCGAGGCTTCGTTAAGGAGTTATTAACAAAAAATTGGACGGAATCCAGCTTGGCCAATGCCGACGCCACGCTCAGCTGCAGCCGCGCTGTGATTGGTCCGTGTTTTTCGTTCATAACTCCTTAACGAAGCCTCGGAGAACACAAGGAAGTACCACATTTTTGGGACACCCTGTATGTAACTGCACAGAAAATGCAAGTTACAGAATTGAGCGTTTTTGCGTTTGCTGATTCAAGTAGCTTCCAGTAAAATACATTTGTTTAAGAAGTATATGGAAATATGTTTCCTTCAAAATATTGACTTATTGTTGTTTAAATTTACACATGCAAACTACGCGTTAGAATACAAAATACTAAATTATAGTACCGACATTTTGTGCTGTAAGAAAGACGTTTACTTGCATAATTTATTCATACCACGTGGTGAGTGGAGTTTTGCAAGTATGTGGTCACGTAAATTGTACTTTCGTTATATTATTAATAGTTACAGCGTATTATAAAGAGTACAAATTAATAGCATTTGAATAATAACTGAAAACTGCCCATTAATTTATTACCTGTTCATCTAAATTCTACTTTCCCATACATTTCGTCATTATTTGCCCTTATATAACACAAGTCTCTCCTAATAAAACACAACTTTAATTAATTGATTTTATCACGCTATATACAAGTAGCGGCTCTTTGAAATTTATTACCCATTGAAACAAATAAGTTTCATTAAAAATGTCTGTGGACGTTTATGTAAATTCTCATTTCCAAAGGTTATTTTATGAATCAGAAATAATAGGAAAATTATGCCGAGGTATAGACTTGATTATTTTTCTAAATGACGTGCAAACAAGATTTAGAGAAAATTAGATGAAAAAATAAAAATGACACTTTTTGTAAAATCCTTTTCGCGCATCATTTAGTAAATCAATGCTTCTAACTTTTAAGGAAAAATCAAGTCGTTTGGTCCAATTTCAAAAAAGTTATTTTTGTTTTAAAGGGCGTTCGAATACCTTTTTAGCTACTGTAATTCGAGCAAGGTCCGTAGAATGGTTTTCCGTGTCCGACGAAAGGTGGAAGCCGCGTCCGTGTAAGAAAATGGTTACCTCGTGTTACCCATAAATCCATGAATAGTGCAGCGAGCACTGTATTCACAAAATTCCTGTCCGCGTCTTTGTCCGAGAGATACAATGAAAAACTGTGTCAACGTCTCCTAATTGCTGCGGTGCGAGCCGCCAATAACGATACCCCGTATCTTTCTTCTTCGTTTTCCTTCCGATGAGGAATTTATCGCTGCCGGGAAGAGATCGTAATTTTATGCTTCATGTCTGTCTGTATGTATAATAGGATTTGGGAAGTCGACGACGAAAAAATGATTTAAGATGGCTGGCTTAACTTAAACTTTAATAATAAACAATAAATTAACATAAACAAAAACAATCCCGCACATGCGCACGCAGTTCCAAACGGTCCGCCACCTTTCGACGTTCGCCGGAGAAACCCGACCGTACTCGATCTTCATGCACAACAAAAATACAGTAAAGTCGCGATCTATCTCCCTAAGTATCTCCACGATCGCTGTCCCTCCGCCTACCCCTTCCACTCATTGATAATTATAAAAAATCAGGTCGTTTGGTACAATTATAAAAAAGTTATTCTATTTTAAAGGATGTACGAATACATTTTACCCTCACTGTAAGTATCAGCGGTTGGAACATCTACATTGTGTCCAGTTTTCCATGTTTTCATATTAACGTTTATGTATTTGTATATTCTTATTCTGTAAAAATGTTCTCTTGTCTGTAATTCTTATATTGAATTCTGTATTATGTTGAAATAAATTTCTTACGAGATTTTCTACAATAAAAAGAAAAGAGAACGAAAGAGTGTCTGCGAATTAAGATAACAGATCATTCGAATACGAAAAATGTCGATGTCAATGTTGTGTCCCGTACTAGTTAGCGCGAGTTCTGCGAGTGAGTCACGTTGTCTACTGCAGATATCGTTATTAAGTAGAGCACTTTTTGTCCACGTTCTATCGGTTTCGAAAGCTGCGCGTTTACGATTGTTTGCGACTTTCGAGCAACGGTTTACGGCAGCACGCTCGGTTGTTTGTCAAAGAGTGGTGCGGAAGGCTCTCAAAGCTTTTATATCGCTCATCCGTCAGAGTATAGCGACTCGGAACACCTATGTGTTTCGCCGGCTGCACAAACTGCGAGGCCAAGTCACGCGGCACGCAGCTACGCACGTGCTAAAGCACGTTTTGTCTTCCCGTTCGCGTTCTTTTGCTTCTTTTCTACGGCACGGTTTCTTGTGGAATTGCTTGACGATCCATACGCAACTGCAGGGTTCTTTTCAACTTTTTGACAAGGTATCGCGTTACCGTGTCTGTCTTTCGAAAACCGATATTTATCAATCTTATATGTATACAGGGTGTTTCGTTTATCTTTGAACGGAAATGTCTCGTGACGCACTGAAGTTACAAAAAAAATTTATTTACAAAAATTGTGAGAGATTTATAATTCATCAAATTGCTTCAATTCGCAGTTTACAGATAGACAGATTGCAAATCTTCATGCAATTTGTTTAATCGATAAAATATTTGGAATCTTATTACTTCGATAAATATGTTCACTCGCTATGGAATTGTATTAAATTTGCATTTTAGATTGATTAAAGTTTGTATATTATCGAACTTCATTTAATACCGTCTAATAACTATAAAAGGGTAAATTAATAAGAAATTCATGCGGAGGAATATTAAACTTCAAAAATAACAGAAAAGTCACGCCCATACCATAAACCCAGCTATTGTTCTTAACTCCAGGAGCCGAGTACGTCTATCGTTAAGGGTGGCTTGTAAGGGGGTGGTTTACGACCGCATTATTCCACGAGTGGGGTAGTAGGATGATAATGCAACGAATTATTCGTGAATCTGAATTTTATTGCTTGTATTATCCACGTACTACATATTTACCGCGCGTAAAATTTATAAACTGGTTTACGACGTACGAAGTTGTTTTGAACAGATCTGTCGAGAAACAAAAACATCATTATCTCCGAAAGATCCGGGGTGCGCCCGACATTTTAAACTTTTTAATATCTTCGTCACTGTTGTTCTTTGTCCGTTGTTGACGCAGAGAAATGCGGAGGAATACAATTTTTTGGGTCGAAACCCAAAAAGTGTATGCAACGTATGTTTAAATAAATATTTCACCCTAGATTTTCGTTTTATAGTTATTGCTTAAATGACCATTACCCCGTTATCCCCTACTTCAGTTCTTATGAAAATATTAGAAAAGGTATTAAGTGAATTATCCACTTATTATTGCACAGCGGATTTTATGCATTTATGACAAAAATGAGTAGGTGTAATTTAAAACAGTAGCGACATTAGAAGAATTTCAAAATACTGTTACATCATTTTTTAGCATACTAAACATACTTATTAACCCTCATCCGTCCCTTATTTCGCGAACTGAATCTGTCCCTCTGTGTCAAATTGACACAATGATAAAAGATCGATGAAACAATAAGGAAAACAGTTATTTTTCGATGTTTTTTTTTATTCTTATGGATGAGTTAACATCTACATCTTAGATTTTTCGGTTAGATGAATGAATAAAATAACTGTGTAATGACGAATTATTTGTCTGTCAAGTAGGCCTGCACTTGCGGAGCATCGAGGAGCCGAGGATGACGGCGGAGACGGCAGCGCCTTGTGTACAAGGGGTGCAAGGGGTGCAGAGCGTTATGGCGGGTCAGGGCGCACTGCAACAGGTGCAAGATGCAAAATCCAGCGGCGGTTTTTATTCCTCGACTTCGGCCATGTACGACCCGGAATACGCCCGCATGGAGTCCTGGCTCGACGAACATCCAGATTTCGTCAACGATTACTTCCTCAGGTTACTATAAAACACAGCACAGTAAAGTCCCAATCTAAGTCAATTCTCGGTTCTGTTCCCGACCCGTTATCGGATTACGCGGCATGTTTACACCAGGGAGTAGATTCCTTTTTTCAGGATTGCAAGGGTGCGGGTTTCGCGTTCTCATTTCACGATAATACAAAATTATTTAAATAAAAAACATAAATTTTTTAAAAAAAAAATCCGTTTAAAATTAAAATCCGTTAAAAAATTTAGTCCGTTTTTAAGACGGACTAAAAAGTATAAAATAATTGTTCCTAGCCCCATTCAGATTCTTAGCCCCATACAGATAGTCCTGAAAATTTGTGATTGTGAATTTTTAATAGCTATGAAAATACTTGTAAGATTTGAAACGAAAAACTAGGAGCGCAAGACTTAAATGAACTATGCAAATTGTCTATTGCATGAACGATCGCTGAACGCGATGACGTACTATTGAGCGATCCGCGATACTATTGGGCGATGTACCATACTGAGCTCCTTCGGTGCGAAATGGGTAGGAATGAGTCACACATCGTGCGGCGAGGTTTAAAGTTTCAAGTCTCTAGCTCATCGGGAAGTTAGTTTAAGATCAATTGCAAAAATTGTACGGAACAAACAGACCAACAGACGGACAAGAAAGCGAGCTAATAAAAACGTGGTAAAGTAGGACTTTTGAGGGCGATCGAAAATGTCCATCTTTGCATTATCGAGAAATGAGAAGGCGCAACCCCTCACCCTTGCAATCCTGGAAAAACGAGTCTACCCCCATAACAAAATTATTTCATAGAGCATATCGTCACTGTATATCATGTGGGGACTCATTTTACTCAGAAAAATGTCACGAGTATGTTAGTTTTGTCTTCCACAGAAAAATGTCGGCAAAGTCTTATCGCTGTCGCTTAGTATTGTCTCGCCGATACGCTGGGCTGGTGAATCAATGTTTTCTTTGCTGGTTATTCATTTCCACATTTGACGCTAGCATTCGTTATTTTCAACGGTTGTTTTCACACGTATCGACCCATTACAGTATTATTAATCCGTCAAAACTTGTTCGCTGATTAAATACTATGCTATGTATCGACAGGAAAGTCACGAGGCAAACCGTGGACATGTGGCTGGTCTCTCACGCGACGCCGACGTCCTCGTCGAGCAGCTGCGTGGAGTTGTCGAGTCCGATCCATGCGGGTGGTACATCGTCTTCCGGTCGGGGTGGTTCCGGGGGTTCGGGTGCCACAACCCCTGTTCGTAAGATCTCTGCCCACGAGTTCGAGCGTGGTGGTTTGCTGAAACCGATCGTCAACACGATCGACGGGACGCCCACCTTCTTGAGCGTCACGCCCGGAGATTCTGGCCAGCCAGGAAGCCAGCCGACCGGCTCCGGAAACTCGAACAGACCCCAGAGAAGATCCAGGCACGAACTGAGGCACCTCGACGAGAAGGATCTTATTTTCGAATTGGTACTGTCCCTTCTTCTTTTATACAAGAACGTTCCTCGGATTTGCAGATTCAAGTATTCAATCAATGTAACAGAAGTGGTCAACCTAAATATCTCCTTTATTTTTCATGACATAACAAATGTTTTTAATGCAATGTAAATGATATCACAAGGTTAATGCTTTGCATATTTTATTCTTTTCTCAAGGTCTTTTTTTCCGGAGATTTCAAGGTGATCATCGACATTTTTTTTCTTGTAAATGTACATTTCTTGTCCTTGCATATTCTAGTTGACATTAAAACGCATTCAGTGGTACATCCTTCAAGAAACTTCATTAAAACGCTTTATTTACTTCATGAAGACTTTTATTAACTTATATAATCCATCTTGCATATAATAAAATCTAAGAAAAAATCTGTTTACCATTCAATGAATATGTTGAAACTAAAAAATGAGAACATTCATTTTCGTTATGGTTTAATAGTTTACTGACATTTTGTACATAATTAATAATAACTCTGTTACGAATGTTAAAAATCATTCTTATTAGGGTCCTCATGCAAAATCAAAATTTTCTGAGAGAATTGTGAAAAATTGAAAACATTTAAAAAATAATCCAAATTCTTAATAACCTAACATTTTTGTCATAAATGCATAAAATTCTCTATTTCATTGTAAAGACCAGTTGTATTTCTACGTTTTTATAGTGATTAAAATTTATATTTATGCCAAGTGTCGAAATGCAAGATTCATTAAAATCTTCGAGGCGACAATGTGCCCGCCATTTTTCTTCGAACGACATGAACTTCATATACAGGTTGGTCAACCTAAATGTAGCCATCTAAATATCTGCTTTATTTTTGATGACATAACAAATGTTTTTAATGCAATTTAAATTTTTATGCAAAGTAAATGGTATCACAAGGTGAATGCTTTGCGAATGTTATTCTTTTCTCTGAAGGTCTTTTCTCCCGGAGTTTTCAAAGTGATCGATATTTTTTTCCTTGTAAATGTATATTTCTTTTCCTTGCATATTCTAGTTTACTCTACTTTACTTACTTATACAGTAAAACTAAAATTGAAATTAGATATGATATTCATTTCCATCGATATCACTGACGTTAGTAGCGACAAGTGAGAACCTGCGGATATGTAAGTCTGAAGTCTTAAATCTTAATCGCTAATATTAATTTGTAAGCCATCTGTCACTTACTTTTTAAGTTATCAAGTGTAAATGTTCAAAATGATATCCTTCAACAGATATGCATTCGATGACAGATTTGTAATTTGATCTTTCAATGGAAGTCAGAGCTTACTTAAACGTTATGTTATTAATCTGTGAATGCGTTTTAATGTCAGCTGGAAAAAAAATTTCGGTGACTTTGAAAACTCCGAAAAAAAGACTTTGAGAAAAAAATAAAATTTACAAAGCATTCACCTTGGCATACCATTTACATCGCATTAAGAACATTGGTTATGTCATCACAAATAGAGGAGATGTTTAGGTAGTTACATTTAGGTGGACCAACCTGTATATGTATAATTCAATATTTAGAATATACTTGAATATACTTGAATATTCAAAAATATACCAGAATATACAATACAAGAACATACTAGAATATTGCAGAATATACTGGACTATCCTTGAATACACTCGAATATATAAGAATAGTCTGTGCGGATAGTATGTATAAGTAGGGTGCGAAGAAGCATTAGATGTAATTTATTGGGTTGGCATGAAAGTAATTTCGGTATTTTAAGGTGAAATAGAGAGCCCAATTTGTTTATTCAAGCAATAAACTTTAATGAATAAGATGTTTTTCCTTTTGTTCGATCTTTTGCCAAAAAGAATAAATAAGAAAATATTTTATTGATTAAGTACAGTTTATCACTTCAATAAAGAAATTCGGTTTTATTTCAGCTTAAGGGGGTAGACTCCTTTTTCCAGGATTGCAAGGGTGCGGGATTCGCCTTCTCATTTCTCGATAATACAAAAATGGGGTTTTTCAGTAGTCGAAAACAATAAGTAATTTCCATTATTCGGAAGCATACAACTATTTTCATAGCTACATGCTGCCGAATAATGCAAATTACGCCTCGTAAACGAAAAAATAGGACTTTTCAGGGAGATAGCGCCCTAGATCGATCTTTTATCTAGCGTTTTAGTCTATAGAAAAACCCCGTGTTTGTATTATCGAGAAATGAGAACGCGAATGCCGCACCCTTGCAATCCTGGAAAAAGGAGTCTATCCCCTTAAGCTGAAATAAAACCGAATTTCTTTATTGAAGTGATAAACTGTACTTAAACAATAAAATATTTTCTTATTTATTCTTGCAATCCTGGGAACAAGTCTATCACCTTAAAATACTGAAATTATTTTCTTGCCAACCCAATAGAACAGTGAAAAGATTAAAAAACTTTAAGAGCATTAATTTTCTCTGTGGAGAGAGAGAGAGAGAGAGAGAGAGAGAGAGAGAGAGAGAGAGAGAGAGAGAGATTATCAAAAAGTATGTATGCAATAGTAGTTCCTTAATCCCTAATTAAGCTGATCTTCACTCTAGCAAGATATTAAATGTTATTTCTAAAGAAACATGGCTTATACACGATCTCTATGCTAATTAATACCACGTGATTTACTTAATCCTTTTTGCACCAAAGTTCTTTTATACTAGCAATTTTATTCATGTTTTTAATTCCTTATGAGATATCTCAGCGAGTCCGGTTAATCCTCCAGTGCATGGGTAACTATACAAAATTAGCTCAAGGTAAAAGAGAAGAGTTTCTTTAAGATGTCAAGCTGAAGTTACACTTAGCATTTGCTCTAGACTTAAATTAGGCCAAACTGAACGAACTGAATGACTTTAAATCTATTTTATTCACCCTTTGACGACAGAGCTCGAAGCTATTTTGATTTCGACTATTAAAATCGTAGCTTAATTACTCAATTTCTATGGAGTACATTGAATGGATAAAATGTTACATAGGGAATACCGGAGAGACTAGTGGGCCTGTAAGAAATATTTGCAGAAATATGTTTTTAAACTTTGGAAAATGACACTGTAAACGGTCTTAAGCAAAATTCATTTTATTAAAAGAGAAAAATCTGGACACATGAAATTTTCAAAAATATATCATAAAATCGTGGTAGCCACACTTCTGTTATCAATACTTTTAAAAATAACGTTTATGGTATTAATGAAGTACTATAAACATTTGTGCTTCTTACTTAACCCCTTGCCTTGCAATATCGTGTCTGACTCGTGATGAAGATTCTGAACAGATTCTGATAAAAATGTATGTTAATAATTTCCTTTAAAATGAAACAAAACTCTATTTTGGTTCTGTTGATGTACAGCTATTGGAGAACATATAGAAATACAATTTATATCAATATTCTCCTTCTTTAGGAAATTACGATCTATAAAAAAGGTTCTAATCATTGAAACCGTAAAATAAATCACAGGGCAAGAGGTCAAAACGCGAAATAAAAATTTTCTGTTGAACTAGATGCGGAAAACTAGTTTTTGGCACAATCGATTTTTAAAATTTTGATATAAAATTGAAGACATAGTATCTCGAACAATTGCAAAGAATTTCCTTGAAATCGGTGGATCAATCTTCTCTCTCGGTATTTCCGTAGAAAATATCCCAAACAATTGCAAAGAATTTCCTTGAAATGGTTGATCAATGTCCTCGATATTTCCCGCAAACTCCCCGCCGCCGCGCCGATAAGAATGAAAAATCCCCGGGGTCACCACATGGAGAAGCCAAGCTATAATTCGAAACCGATTTTTCTATCCTTACCGAACATATGTGGCTCGTTAAGGGGCTTCTATGAAAGTTAAAGGGTACCATAACAATAATATTTTTCTTGATGGATCCGACACGTGCACTGGAGGAGAGCGTACCGAGGAGATTTCTAGGTAGTATGTAATTTGTAACCATTTCAATTACGAGCACGCCCTCGTCCGTGCACTTTGGTCTCTGTATGAGGACTCGTCGGGGCCCGTGGTATAGGGATAATTGACGACGATCGATTCAACCGTAGGTCAAGGACATCTGTAACGAGTTGGATGTGAGGTCCTTGTGCCACAAGATCCTCCAGAACGTGAGCACCCTGTTACACGCGGACCGGGGCTCCCTGTTCCTCGTTCAAGGCGAGAAAGGTGGCGGTTGCATGCCCTCGTCGCAAAATCACACCTCGTCCGAGCAGAATCCTTCTGCAGTGGTTGGCATAGGCAGAACCGACTACAGGAGCACCGAGCAACGCGAAACAGGATACTACTCGAGAAACAGATGTTTAGTCTCAAAGTTATTCGACGTCTGCTCGAGATCCACGCTACTCGAGATGGAGAAGAAGGACGAGATCAAAATTCCCTGGGGCACCGGGATTGTCGGCTACGTTGCCGAAAGCGGAGAACCTGTTAACATACCGGACGCTTACAAGGTAAGCGTTTGCTCTCCTTCTCGAGCTGATCTGGAAAATGGTTTTCTTTTTATGAAAAGTGCTGTCTTGAAAATATTCATCTTGATTTACGTAATTTTTAATTCCCATCTACGTACAAAAACGTTTTGATATCACTTTCGTATAATTTCGGTTTAACAAATGATTCAATTTTGTGTAGGGGTATGTAATATTGTTGATTGGATAAATGATTGGATTTGTTACATTTTGCATGAATAAATTCGTACAAATTAAGGTTTTTGTACTCTGACGTCCACGTCCTATTGTGGAGCATTTATAGCGGAGTAAATACATGCAGGGCAGTGCACAATACTTGTTAGTGTTATGAATTTGTGCATGCCATTCACGTATCTAATTATTACATGCTTTTCGAAGTCTGAATGACGCAGCTGCATATGTCTGTGAGGAGACATTTGATGAAGGCAGACGCGTGCAGGGTGCTTCACGGACCTTGACCACAAACAATGCTCTACACAAGCTCTTTTGAATTTATATTCAACCCTTTTTCCTCTATTCATAACTCTTGAATTCGAAAAGCATATACTCACACAGAATAAAATTTCTCATCCCAGAGGTAAAGATTACATCGTCAGTAAATATTCTTGTTTTAATTGTAGAATATCTTAATAATTACAATTATAAACAAATTGAAATAGAATTTTATCATTTTTTTTGTTTGAATTGTAAAATACCTGAATAATTAAATTTAATTATAAAAGATACCTGCATATTTAAAATTATAAACAAATTGAAATAGAATTTTATAATTTTTTTGTTTTAATCCTAAGATATCTGAATAATTAAATATAATCGTAAAATACCTGAATATTTAAAATTTTATAATTTTTCTGTTTTGATCCTAACATACGTGAATAATTAAATTTAATTGTAAAATACCTGAATATTTACAATTATAAACAAATTGAAATAGAATTTTATGATTAAATGTAACTGTAGAGTACCTGAATATAATTAAAATGATAAACAAATTGATATAGATTTGTATAAACATAGTTTCGAAAAAATAGAAAAATTATATACTGAATATATAATGAAAGGGAGTAAAAATTGATGATTTCTTGCAAATTTTCTAGACCCGTTCATTTTCATTATTTAGTTTTATTTTATTGTTTTAATAAAACGGCGTGTAAATGGTGTGTGAAACAACATTTAGGTATTGTCATACGTATTATAAATTTATTAGTGAACACATACGTACTATTTCGTGACAGTATAATAGCGGTAATATTTAATTCGCAGATAAACTTCATGTCGCCATTTCCGTTTATTTAATTGCGTTTTCGAGTTTCCCCGTACTCTCGTGAATCAGAGGTATTGTACTCCCTAAATAATTGCTGACTCGAAGTTTGTTCGAAAACTAATTCCGATGATGCAAATGTTTTATCGTTTTCCGGAATTGTCTACGACTGCGTCAACAAACGAACGATAACAAACAATCAATTTCCAATAGAGAACTTAAATTGTCCATATAATTAAAAAATTGGTTCTTAAGAGTTTTTTAAAATTAGGCAAAGGCATAATTTATTTTTGCAAAATTTGAAATTTGCTTTATTAGTCTGAATGGAGTTGACTGATCAACTTTTTAGATATTTTTACAAATTAACTTTGCACACACGGTTCAGATGCAACATAAGATCAATACAAGAAGAATCGAGAGGATTATTCAATGGTATTACAGAAATATAGCGGCCCCATTGACATTATCGAATCGAAATCTCGTATCTAATTGTTCTCAGGAAGTTCTTACGCTCTAGATAACCAAACAAAACCTGTGATCGCTTAAAGTATAATC
Source organism: Lasioglossum marginatum (assembly GCA_028455795.1). NCBI lineage: Eukaryota > Metazoa > Arthropoda > Insecta > Hymenoptera > Halictidae > Lasioglossum > Lasioglossum marginatum. The sequence continues at coordinate 1,921,411 of CM052251.1, read as the reverse complement.
AAGCCTGGCCTAAACTTAGTTCATTGAAAGCTGAAAGTTCTGGGCATCGAAGTTCCTACTCAATATAATTGTCCATCGACAAACTAATTCAAACTTTGTGCTCGAAAGACCCGGAAATAAATATTACCTCGTCAAATGAGTTTAGGCAGACATCGTATCTTTCAATTTTCTACGATCGTTAAATCAGCGATTCTGCCCTAGTAAAATTATGTTTCTGGTTTTCCAATGAAACTGGAGAAAGCTTGTGAACTGTACGTACAGGGTGTATAAAAAGTAATGGTCCTTCGTCTAAGAGGTGAATCTACACCTCTGGATCGGTGGACATTTGCAAAAGAGACTTGCCAGAAAATTGCTTATACCAAAGAAAAATTGTTGTTAAAGTTTGTATTTACGCCAACACCTTCCACTCATCAAGAATAGAAAAAGTTTGGGTAAACTCAAACCGGACTCAAAATTTTTGCTTTTCTCCTATAAATTATTATGTATTTGGTATTTAATCCAAATTTGTACCCGGAGAACCTGCAGATCGAAGTTTCGATCCTGTAGGATCAATGGTTCAGGAGTTATGGTTGTTTAAAGTTGAGCAATTTGCAGTGTTTTTGACAGATAAGGGCGCCGCCATATTGGTTTGTAGTGACGATCGTGTGCCGCTTACCGTATAACTCCACACAATCCAATTATGCAAAAACTTTAACAGCTTGTATTTCAATAACAATTTGTTTGCGACATATGTATAGTTTCTTTCAAAATTTTTCTCTTCTCGACGAATCGAAGGTTGATGTTGTGTTGATGTAAAAACAATCTCGACGTATCGTGGATTAAATAAGCAAATATGCACCGAACTATGTCATGTGGGGACTCGTTTTAATCAGGGAAGTATCAGGTATATATTAGTAAAAGTTTCATTAAAAAAATCAAAGTTTTATTAATAAATATCCGAAGTTTCCACGTATATCGAGATATTACTGCAATTATTTTGTTCCCTTTACTTTTTTATCTATAACCCACGATGTTTCGTGACGCACATGACATAACATTAAGAAGATGTTATTTGTTTGCAGGACTCAAGGTTTAACCGAGAAATCGACGCATTAACGGGATACAGGACGAGAGCCCTTTTGTGCATGCCGATCAAGGATTGTAACGGGGACGTGATCGGTGTTGCACAAGTGATCAACAAACTCGGTGGTGAGGGACAGTTCACTGTACAAGACGAGAAGGTTTTCGCCGGTTATTTGCAATTTTGTGGGATCGGATTGCGGAATGCGCAACTCTATGAAAAAAGTCAATTAGAAGTGAAAAGAAACCAGGTTAGTAGAGCAAAAACCATTCTTATCTCTTAAAACGCTGTATCGCAATTTTAATTGACACATTCACTGCGTAATTTGAATATTAAAACCTTCTTTACGTAATTAATAACAAATAAAATTATAAACAAATTCAATATTCCAGATCTTGATAATTAGATCGTTTTTTGAAGTGGTTGTACTTCTCTGATTTATGTATCGTCTGCAGTAAGTAAAAATTAGACTGCGGGTCTACATATTTGCAACATAAAAAGTTGTTATGTCAAGGAATACGGATTAAATAAACATTGATCACTTTGTAAAATAAAAGTGGTTTGCATTAGTTGTCAGAAATAGGAATCAAGTCAAAATGTTTTTCAATATATTCTTAAATTTTTCAAATATTTCTACTGTTTCAAACTTCACCTATTTACTTTTGTCATAAATGCAGAAAATCATTATTGATTACTTCTAATCATTTTAATAAATCGAGACCAACAAATTCTTTCACTATCTCACTGGTTTAAACTTCATCTATTTATTTTCGTTATAAATAATTGACTACTTCTCTGAATAAATTTTACAAGATAAAAGTATTTAATCCTTTACATTCCGAATTATTTTTCAATTTTGATGCCAACAATTCTCTACTATTTAAAATTTATTTCAATGGACAGTTTCTCGACTGCTACTTATTTTAAACAATTTTGTTTACTAATTGCATTAAATATAGCTCTCAAACTTTGTTATAATTTATAGGTGTGAAAATTATATTCGTTTTTAACTAAAAAATAAGACAATTAAATAAATAAAGGAAAAACGAAACACATATAAAAACCCGTTTTATTTACATTTTTCTTTCTCTAATGTCGAATCACACTCTGCAAAGGAGCGCAAAGAGTTAAAATTCTTTCTTTATTGTGTTTCATCTAATTCTTTTGATAAATGCGTAAGATCCGTATATGTTATTCAGTAACGCGTGTAATGCAAAAAGCTCCACAGTCTAATGAATTTTTTCCGCATTAAGTAGCCGCGTGTCGAGGCTAATTATCGCATGAAAATACGTTTGCGCGGCGATTAAAATGTTACAGCAATTCGAACACGCCGCACGGCTGCGGGATTTATTAGCCGCAGTAAATGTGTTAATATTGTCAGGGATCATTGACTATAGCTCAATAATTTATCCGCTTTAAACGGACTATTAATTCACGGCAAATGTTTGTCCCCTGTTACAGGTGCTTCTGGATTTAGCTAGGATGATTTTCGAAGAGCAAAGTACAATAGAGCATATGGTATTGAGGATTCTAACTCACACACAGTCGCTTATTCAATGCCAGCGAGTACAGGTACGAGCATGGCACATAACGGATGAAGTTATTATACTGCGGGTGTTTCTGGTGCTGCATATTTTTATAAAAACATTGAATACAATGGACACCTCGATGAAAATATGTTTCGTTTGCAGGTTCCACTCTGCACTATTTATTTTGCATTCTTGGCGCGTTTTGTCTAGTTTGCATATATGGCTTTTATTTCTGATTTCAAATCTGGTTCGTTGAATTCGACATTGTCTAAAAAGACACCTAAGCGATAAATATTAATGTTGCTGTTATTAATATTGAAAGAACGTTCATAATTTAATAAATTTTCAACGTTTTCAAATAAATATTTCAATAATCACCCTCGGTGATCTATTGTAGTGTAGTGTAGAAATTAATTGGATGAATCTCTCTCTTTCCATTGAAATATTGAGTCAATAACAAAACTATATGAAGTTTCGATATTTTTCTTGCAACTTAAGAATCTGTACTAACTTCTTACTGGAATTTCAAGAAATGTAAAAATTATTTTTGTGGACATCATCTGATGTCGCAAGATCCAATTGCTTCAATCCTCAATTTTCTGGAAGCTTGATTGGAGTTAAATTAACAGGTTTCCCATGTCTCCACATATGGATCGTGAAGAATTTAAATAAAAATTGAATAAATCGTTCATAATTGAAGACAACAAACTATACAAATAAAATAAATTTTTGTGTCTCTTTGAAGTTTGTAAAAAACATAACAAAGCCCTTGTCGATTTGTTATATTCAGTTAATCATATTAAAACGAAATTTTATCAACAACATTCTGCAATTTTAACTCAATATTTACTGTATTTTTCAGGTTCTCTTGGTGCACAAAGCGTCGAAGGGCAGTTTCTCCCGCGTGTTCGACTTCGAGGCGAACGACCTGGCCGGCGAGGATTCAGATTCTCGCACTAGGTGAATGAAGTTTGTAATTACGTCCTTATTTTTCTTCATTCGATTACCATAAACGATTGAACCCTCACGGGAACCTTACACGTATCTGATTTTATTCACGCAGTCCGTTCGAGAGCAGATTCCCTATAAACGTCGGCATCACCGGCTACGTTGCCACGACTGGCGAGGTGAGCATTGCCAATTTCTTCCTGTTGTACTAGCTTAGCTCTTACTCGCACGCCTGTGCAATCACACGCATTCGAACTAAATTTTCTTAGACGGTGAACATACCGAACGCCTACGATGATCCAAGATTCGACCCTTCGGTGGACGATGGTACCGGTTTCAGACATCGCACCATTCTCTGCATGCCCATCAAGAACTCGTCGGGTCAGATCATTGGCGTCATTCAACTGATCAACAAGTTCGATGACCTCGCCTTCACGAAGAACGACGAGAATTTCGTCGAGGCGTTCGCCATTTTCTGCGGCATGGGCATTCACAATACGCACATGTGAGTGAAACCGAAAATGAGGTCCAATTTCTACAGATATATTCGTTTATCAACTATCACTTTCGTTCTCTCTTTATGAATGCAATGTAAAAATGATTATCAATTTTTATACATTGCAAATTATCGTTCCATAACCACTACCAATGCTAAGTGATATTAGTTCTGTACCGATTCCATCTTTCATTTCATTTTTCTTCACGACAAATATTAAGAGTAAAAAGATTACAATTTCTGATTCGTTCTCAAGTTATCAACAATTAAACTTGGTCAGGGTGATTTTTAACTTTTCTTTATTCTCGATGTTTGTTTTGTATTGTCCTGTAAAATCATCCCTTGTTGAATTCCCTTGATAGAGAGTGAAAGTAGCTCAACAAGTAAAAGTGGAAAATAGAACTTAATTATTTACTTCGAACGGTATGAATTACAAGGAAAAATTTGTATATAAGAATGGTATTTTGTATGGAGCATATGTATGTAAAAAGGTTTTTCGAGAATGCATTCGTTCAAGAAATATATATTGAAAAAAATAACATTATAACATACTATAACATATTATTCCACATTATATTAAAAATGTTTTTAATTCCTGTTTATTTTTTCTGTCTTCGAAGGTACGAAAAGGCTGTGATAGCAATGGCCAAACAAAGCGTTACATTAGAAGTGCTGAGTTACCATGCTTCTGCTTCGTTGGAGGATGCACAGAGATTAAGGGTTGGTTCTCCTTGATAATATTAACGCTTCACTACACTGCACTCTTCAACGCACGAACTTTATTGTTAACACTAACACTACACTGGAAAATATAGAATAAATTTTTTCATTTGACGCGTCGTTTTCGAGAAAATTAACTAATAATCCGCCAAGTTCGTGTGCCTAGCGTTCTTAAGAAGTAGAATGAGTCGGTCATACACAGACGCGTCAGACGATTCCTATTGAATAGCACGCGCGTTTATCGAATTTTCAAACTCAAATTTCTCGGAAAGGAGGAGACCAATGAACAAAATTTGTTCTATATTTTCTCTTGTAGAATCACCCCCTCCACATTTATATCATCTTGGGATACCCTGTAGACTTATGAAATAAAATATTTCACGACACTTTAAAGTCGTTTTCTAAGAGAACGATTGATATGGGACACATGGTCCCGTGGAGACTTTTGTTAAAAAACAATAAAAACATTTATTACTTACATCTATTACATTACTTTCAACCTATTGAAAATATTAAGAAAAAAAAAATTTTTATTTTGCATAAAGATCCGCCGTCCATTTATTAACGTAAAAATATTTGTAAAATTGACTTCTTCACGCAGTAAGTATTGTTTGATGATGTCGAAAAGCGGGTATTGTTTTCACAATTTTGTGATTTTGATTTCAGGGCTTAAGAGTGCCTTCCGCAGCGCATTTTCAGCTGCACGACTTCAAGTTCGACGACATTTACATGGAGGACGACGACACGTTAGCCGCGTGTCTTCGAATGTTCCTGGACCTTGATTTCGTGGAACGCTTTCATATCGATTATGATGTTCTTTGCCGTTGGCTTCTCAGCGTGAAGAAAAATTATCGGAACGTCACATACCATAATTGGCGTCACGCGTTCAACGTCGCCCAAATGATGTTCGCGATATTAACCGTAAGTAAATTCTGAACAGACGTTTAATTACACTTAAAATCACTCTTTCATAAATTAACAAAGATATTGTTGTGCTTCAGGCTACGCAGTGGTGGAAAATCTTCGGGGAAATTGAGTGTCTTGCTCTCATAATCGCTTGCTTATGTCACGATCTAGATCATCGGGGCACGAACAACTCCTTCCAAATCAAGTAAGTTGAACATTCATGAGAACAAACTATTTTTCTTTTATTTCACAGCCAGAATGTAATGTATTATAAATAAACAGTGAATTTGATGCAGTCATTCAGAAAATAAAGTACCATTTCAAACAAAACGAAAATTAAAATACTATTTTCAACCTATTAAAATGATTGAAAAAAGAACTTTCAATGTTTGGCTCTAGTCTTAGACAATTTTGATTTTGCATAGAGATCCACAGCCTATATATTGATCTAGTGATCTAGTTATCTAGTTTTTCACGCAGAGATGAGACGAAATAGATGATTTCCATGGGTTACAGAGCATCATCGCCATTGGCGCAGCTTTACTCGACGTCCACGATGGAGCATCATCATTTCGATCAGTGCCTGATGATTTTGAGCAGTCAGGGGAATCAAATCCTGTCGAACCTGTCTCCGGAAGAATATTCGCGCGTGGTTAAAGTTCTTGAAGAGGCGATCCTCTCCACAGACTTAGCGGTTTACTTCCGGAAAAGAGGGGCTTTCCTCAGCTTAGCAAGGGGTGGTGGCTACAATTGGGCTTACAGTGATCACAGGGAGCTGCTAAGAGGAATGTTAATGACTGTCTGCGATCTAGCGGCTATCACAAAACCCTGGGAAGTGGAGAAGAGGGTGGCGGAGTTGGTTAGCAGCGAGTTCTTCGAGCAGGGAGATATTGAGAGGTGGACACTGAACATTACCCCGATTGTAAGTGTTGCAAAAGTTTAATTAGTTTCACTCTTTGTTCATAATTGCACCGATTAGAACTTCTATAATTTAATTTACTTATTTGAAAACAATTTTGATGGAAGCAAAATCTACCTAAAATCTACTTATGATTTATATTTAACGCATGAGGTGATACTATTTACAAGTGTACAAATGCTAGATTTTAATCAGTTTGTAAATTAATATATCTTTCATTAGAAATCATCTAACACCCGAAGGTAACTGTGTTGCTCTCTTGGTATTGCAGGACATTATGAACAGAGAAAAGGAGGATCAGCTGCCGATCATGCAAGTTGGATTCATCGATTCAATTTGCCTTCCTATTTACGAGGTAATTTTCTATGATATCGACGATAGATAATTAAATCTCAGTTCTTACAACGTTTTATTTCATTCAATGCACCAACTAACACTAACGTCATATTTGAATCTTTCTTTTCCGACCCTCGCCACGTGAACGTCCCAAAGGAAAACCTAAAATCTATGTCTTAAAACAGACGAAAAGAGAATCGAGTATCATTTAGTATAGAGGGTTAATTTAAGAAACTCTCCACAATCTATCGCAAACAGAACCTAATAGATCATTTGTCATTTGTTGGAGCAGGCATTCGCACTTCTGTCAGACAAGCTGGAGCCACTGGTGGAGGGTGTCAGGGAAAACAAACAACACTGGCTCGAGATCGCGGAATCCAGTAGCAAGACGGACAATTGCACGAACCACGACAGGATGTCCTCGATGTCCGACAACGAGGAGACCAGCGACCAGGCGGACCAATAGTCATTATCACGAGCCGCGATACAGGCAAAGGAATGAATGATCAACAGACGGTAGCTTTTATGCATTTACGGAGCGAATTATGCAATCGGACGGCCACGATCGCAGCCGGCCGTCCCGAAAAGCTGAGAAACTTGGCGAATATTACGCGCCTACGTCTCGATATTAGGTATTAAAAAGCATTGTGAGCTAATTTATTAATTTATATTAATCACTGGCGGAGCACCGTCGGTACCAATGACGTGCGATTGCAAACATTTTGCGAACTTCCGGGGAGCCGCTATAAATAATCGGTATGAAATCGCGCGTATGGCTTTCCGTAAACGGTCGCCGAGGAACAAATATCTTCTATTCGATCAACTTCACTAGCGGCCTCGATGAGAAATCCTGTTTCGAAACGAGATTAATCCTATGAATTTTATACTCGGGTTCTGTGGGACCCGAGGAGGCTGCGGGAAATTAGCTTAAGGCCGTCGAGGAGCTTCGTCCTCTCTTTGGAAATAAAACAGATCAACCCAGAGATGCTACTCTTGTACCTGATCGTATTGTACGTATACTTACTATGGCAGAACTTTGTGGTCGAGAGAGGACGAAGAGGAACGGGCGTGTACAGGAAAATTCCCTGGGAATCACTGAAAGCTGATCGGTAGACTGACTTTATATATTTATAATAAAAATCAGTAAATGAAGCGTAAAACAGTAGACGCAGTAGAAGGATATTAGGATAGGGCCATGTTATTTTTAAATAATTATTATCGCCCATCAAATGACCGGTTTCAAGTTTTTATTTAACTCTCTTGCTTTGCAAGTATGCACAAACATTATTTTGCAGAAAGATCCACGGTTTACTGATCAGCTTTTTATACGAGATCCTACTCTCTGATTGAAGACCTGTGGTTCATGATGATTCGAAGATTTTATTTATTTTAGTTGATGCCGGAATTCCTTTATTTCGAATGGCTTTATAAAATCTTTACTATCTAGTAATTGGCGAAATCATATTTTTAAGTAATTGAGGAAGCGATGATATTCTTTATCATTTGTCTGAAAATAACTTATATAACGGTATGTTAGTTTATATTAACTATATTAAATATTAATTATATTAACATATAATTGAATATTAAAATTATAATATAATCCATTTCTCATTGCTATAATTTCACCGATCAGAATTTTGAATAATCGAATAATGTTGCCACAATATTCCATATACTCTTGATACTCTGAAAAAAATTCGATAAAAACGAAAGTCGATTCTCTTTAATTCTCAGGGTGGCTTATCTCCTTAAACTGGTTTGAAGCACCGTAATTTTGATAGACAGCTAATAAACTGTTTTCAAGGCTCTGTCGGTAATTAGACTGCGAATTTTATGCATTTATGACAGAAATTAACAGGTGAAACGCAAAACTGTGAAGATATCAAATTATTAAATTACTGAACGATAAATTTCGTTTTTAAGTAATTTCTGTATCTTGCAGTTGACTCAAAAACTCAGCAAAAAAGATCCACAGCATAGTTTTCAATTTTCTGAAGAATAAAATATAAACAGTGGTCTACGAAACTAAAACCGTACATTTTATTATCTAACTCGCAAAACGAAAAGAGAGTCCAGTACGTGGAATATCATTTCTCGAACAAGCCGATGAACCATCATAATCAGGACTTCAATCACCGAGACAGATGAATCCCAGATAATCATGTGCGCAGATGTGATCGAAGGGCAATCGGCTCCGTCTTGGAATCGCGTTTGCAAGGAAGTTCTCTCCGCTATTACGAGCTCGTTCGATTCAAGAATCGGGTTGTACATTGTAATTAGATAATGTATTCGTAAACCAAAGTGTACATTTATACATCAAGGTTAATCGTGATCTTTGTTACTCGATACGGGAATGAGTTTAATCGTCTGTTGTAACGTTCTAATTAATTAGCTTTAGAGAATGAGAGAGAGAGGGAGAGAGAGCGAGAGAAAGAGAGAGACAGAGAGCAAAGGCGTTGTTCACCTTGCTTTCTATTATCTTGGATGTCACGCGATATCGTTCGAAAGCCAGATGTTCGGTTCCCTCTCTTTGCAACCGGGGTTCGATGTCCAGGCAGAGGGAAGCCAAACGAAAATACGTTTCTCTGCGCTCGAGTACCGATTCACGTTATCTTCCTCAGACCACGTTCTCACGGTTGCCTGAAATCCTTTAACAAAAATACGTACATATCATCGCGACGTCTCATCGATTATTACTCGCACATTATCCGTTTACGTTCCCGTGGAAAATTAACGACGCTCAGCATCTCGCTGCTTCAGCGTAGAATCGAAATTCGAACTCGAATTTCATAAATGATACTGCAGGATGGTAATTATAATACAGTGCGAAGAAATTCACGTCGGAATATTTCATCGAATTGTAGAGATTACGTGGGTTTAGGATTATAGCATATAGGCTTATGATTAAAATTACATATTATCTTGACAAAAAGAATTAATCCTTTTAGGTTTCAAGCGAGAAACTTTCTGACGAATATCCCGACGTGATTGTTCATTCTACCAACCTGTATAATAAATTGTAGATTTTAGGTAACAAATGACGAATCATTCTAGAGAATTAAAACTGTTCGTACACGTTTCATGTTAATTTGTAGGCTTGTATTCGTTTCAGCGACCATACTAGATTTCTGCAGAGAAAGGGTTTATACGAACGTCCAAGAATTACTCGAATCAATCAAATACCAATTAAATTAATTGATGGTGTAATGCAATCATGTATTCAATTTTCATTTTATTCTAATCAGGAAGGTGTTAATTCCAATTGATACATTTTAATTTGATATTGTGAATAAATAATTCACTATGAATCAATTAATTAATGATTTATTGGAAAAAGTATCGTTTCCATTATATTTTAACTAGCTAGTTCTAAGTTTTTAAATATCTCTGACGCTGTGAATGGAAGATTCACTTTGAATAAATTTTTATTATTATCGAAATTCTCGAAATTGTTTAATAGATATTGGTGACTTAAACGCAGACATGATAGCAATACTTCAGGTAATTCGTAATTACATTCGTCGACAGATTTGCACGTGGAAACTGGTGTCACATTCGCTACTGTAATCAGCAAACCATATTTCAGTATACCTTAACACTACGACGCTGCATATCATCATGCATTATTGAGAGTTGCTGATTGTGTTTGCTCTGTAATCAACTATCACTGAGACAATTCGTGAAAACTCTTAAAACTTGTTTACTGGGTTGCTTGAAAGTTTACGTAATTAATTTCCATCTTATTTCAATATGGAATCAAAATCAAATTTAACGAACAATATCTTTTTATGTAATTGAGAGACGAAAGAATTCGTGAAAACATTTGAAACTTGTTTAGTGGGTTGCTTGAGAGTTTACCTAATTAATGTCCATCTTATTTCAATATGGAATCAAAATCAAATTTAACGAACAATATTTTTTTATGTAATTGAGAGACGGAAGAATTCGTGAAAGCTTGAAAGTTTCTGTAATTGATTTCCAGGTTAAACGATTGGTTTTAGCAAGTTTGTCTTATTTAAAGATGAAGTCAAAATCGAACTTGGTAAACAATATTTTCTTATATGATTGGAAGACTAAAAGAATAAAGAATTTCGTCGGATATTCGTTGAAGCTAAAAGAGCAGTGCGGAACACTATAGGAAGTACTATAATCATTTTTCCAATTTTAGCAACTTCTGTATAAACCTTTTTCCTACAAGCTTGGATCTTTGGATCATCCTGCGAATTCATCGGTGCTTAGAGATCGGAGACGTGGTTTTGCGAAGATGGAGGCTGTCAGGCGTTCATTCGCGTGTGATCGTTACTTGCAACAATAGTCCGTATCTTTTATATGTTCCTTTTAATCCTCCAAGTCCTTTTTCTCTTTCTTCTTCTTCTTTTTTTTTGTATACTTGTTGATTGTCTCCCGTCGATTTTCATTAATTCCACGACGGGGGGGATGGTGTAAGAAGTGTGATGAATAAAAGTGTGAATGCGTGTGCTGTCGTTCCAGCTGAATGTCTGTGGGCAAGGAAGCGTCACTATGAATATTCTCGTGTAAATTATTGATATGTCGAAACGGAAATGTTTAGCGTGTATGCCGTTTACCGTTACGATTAGCATATAGTACGAGAGTCATATATTAAACTGAACAATATCTAATATATTAAAGCGAGACTAAATTATGTGATACACACATCGTCTTTTATTTATTTTAGTTCACCGCTTCGTCCTGTCCTACACTTCAAACCAGTGCTGGGCACATTTGCCTCGATCAGAGTTGGGCATTAATCAATTAAAATTTTAACCGAGATTGATTGATTAATAATCGTAAAAAAGGTAATTGAAAAATAGACGATTGATTCAATCGATTGATGAAGTTAATCGCCAATCGTTGATTAAAAAAAGAAATCATCAAAAAATCGGCGATTGATTTAATCGATTGATGAAGTTAATCATCAATCGTTGATTAAAAGTTTGTTGCAAGATACAAACCTTTTATTTTGCATAAAGATTCGCTGTCTAAACATAAAGATATAAAATATTTTGCGGTATTAAAAATGGGAAATTTCACAACCAACTATGTTTCACATTTTGTTGCATACAATGTCATGTTTCGAAAAAATATTTTAAATGAACACATCATAATGATATCAAATATATTGCATAAGAGTTAAAATGTTATTATGTACACATTTGTTGTGTATATTCCACTAGTTAATATTTTCGTATCATTCGCAGCATATTTATGCAAAATAAGAATTGTCTGCATAAATGTAAACAAACAGGAGCCTATAAGAAAGTGTCTCTCCCCCTTGAATAATTTCAATTCTTTTAATGATTATCATGTAATTTTTACAATCTCTATTGCCCGAGCATTTTTAAAATTTAATTTCTTTTGAAACAGCAGAAGATTTTGAAATGTTTGGGGGAACGAAATAGTTAAAAGTTTCGAAGCCTACAGATTAGTCTAGGTAATTTGTTCATCTGTTTCTTCGCCGAAGCGCGAAACCGTTTAACAAACTGGTCTGAAACTTTCGATCCGCCGCTAAATAGAATCTGTTAATTGCAATTTAAACCGGCGTCTTAAGAGGCCGACGACTTGCTGTCAGGGATGACACGATCGAGGAAGATGCCGGATCAATAATTGACAAATTGCATCTCGCAATGTGGGTCAATTGGTGACACGTAACGACAACATGGTATCGTAATTTTCTTTCGATCATCCTTAATTAAAGATAAATTCTTGATGAGAGGTGGCTGGTAAGTAGAAATCCTTTGGTTCTAACGCTAGCTTTACAAAGCACTAAAAGTGACTATTTTTCATCAATTTATAAAAATAACAAGAACGTATCTATTCCAATTTGTAGCTACTTTTTTTTTATAATATGTAATTTTTTTATATAATAATTCCTTATGGATTCATCTTTACAATCTCAATAATCGTAAGTTAAAAAATTTAGAATCCGCCATTTTCACGGGACCTGTAAATCTAGTGTTAAACAAATAGACGGCGGATCTTTATGCAAAATAAAAATTTTCTACCTGAATTGCAACAAACTGGAGTGAAATAGAAATTTATTTTCTCCCTTAATATGGTTAATAGGTTGAAAATAATATATAACAGTATTTCCAGATTCTTCCAATGTTTTTACTGTTTTAAGTTACACCTACTTATTTTTGTTGTAAATGCATAAAATCCGCTGTCTATAAATAAATTATTAGCTTGGTCTTTTTAATGTTGAGATGAAAACCGACAAATAGAAATCCCCTGATTCATTTTGTCTGTTTCAATATTTACATGTATCTATAAAACTAATCTACTAAATTGAAATTAATAAACTGTAAGTGTTGTCATGTATAAACAAATATTTGCTTTAGAAATACACTTCGATAAATTGTTATGTTCCCTTCTCTGCAACTCTCTCTCTCTCTCTACAAATTCTGCGAAGTGGCAATGTACGAGTAACCTCGTTCTCCCAAAAACGTTTAAACAATCCTGTTTTTACGAGTTCTACCTCTCTTTTCAGGTTTCAGCGAAACTGGGATCACAAACTAGGCCAGTTGAGTGGACATAAAAAAGTTTATAAGCCACGATTTATTTTTTTTTCAACTCTTACAAACTCAGATTTGCATATTCGGATTATTTACGACAGTATATTGAGATCGCCTTCGACATGCTATCTATATATTAGACGAAATTTTATCATAATTTTGGAAAGAGTAAAGTTCAATGTGGCATACAATATGCATTTCATTGTTAATTAATTGTCTATGAAAAACCAAACATTAACAATCGAGAGCTTGTTAATAAATTTTTCAAAAACAGTAGCAATTTCATCCATGGCTAATGTTATTTGAGAATAATTCATTTCAGAATAATTTCTTTTAGGATTGTAATTTCGAATAAAAATAGTAAGCTCTTTTTAGATGCAACACAATCATTAAAATACTGCGTATACTTTCTACAGAATAATTATATGTAACACTCTGATAACAAGGTTCTGGATAACAGAGGAATCAGTAATTATAAATCATTGTATTTTCCATAACAATTTCCATAAAGTTATTAATAAAGATATTACCATCTTAGTACATAGATATCGAAAATCGTCGAATCGTTCATTTAGACTCTTTCGAGAGAGTATGAATTAGCGGATATACACGTGTTAAGTCGAGGAATGGAAAATGGCGGACGGAGGACGCGCGTTATTCTTCTTGTTTAGCGGCTCGTTCGAATTTCAAATTTCGCAGAACGGTCAATGTAAATTCGTTTCCGGCTTTGATGAGGCGTTCGTGAACTTCGTTGTGTGTCAAGTGCTGTATAGTCTCTCCGTTTATTTTGACAACCAGGTCGCCAGCATGCACACCAGCTCGATCGGCCAGACCTCCGATAGTTAGCTTGCGTAAAAAGAAAATACGTGATTTTAAACGCATGACATATTAATTAAAATCATTAGTTCTTGTATATATTCTCTTTTTTCCAGAATTGCAATTGATCGGAATTGTAGAAAAGTAAAGTTGCATTCTAGAACTTTTTTATTTTTTATGTGCGGGCCTATATTGATAATTTAAAAAATACGTTTTGTAGATCTGTGTTAATTAAACATATTCGAAAATTTCGATCAACTGCAATTTTTGAGAAAATTTCTTTTCACATCCTGTAGTAAACCAATTGCTCTAGTTTCCCAAAAAAGAGTATAGTACAATATTAAAAAAGTTGTCGTCTTTCTTAGAGCGTCCGAATATTCATTCGGGTCACTGTAAACATTCTTCTCTACTAATAATAGTAATAACGACGAAATTCGAGGTGGTAATATCTGGTGAACCACCCTGTATTGTACGTTGAAATCGTCCGGACACAGATGACCCTCGCAGTTTAACATTAAACCTACCACCACCGGTCAAAATGACCAGTTCCAGATTTATTATTTTACAATTATTGAAATAATAAAAATGATTTTATAAGAATTGATTGTATAAATATCTTTAGTAGAGCACGTATTATAATAGGAGCCGCACAAAGTCTAAATAAATTGATTTTAATCAATCCTGTAATTTTTATAAAGGAACATGTACCAGTTGCTTTTAAGGCTCGGTAGGTTTAGTGTTAAGGGTTAATTTCATCAGGGCACATTAATCAAATAATTAAAAGACGAAAGTTGAGGACGACAATGAAAGACTCGCGAGTTGGCATTGAAATGACATTCCGCCAAAAATAAACTAGCGTCCGGATGCTTTTCAAGCGGTAGTTGAATACAAGCGATAAACCCCGGCTTCCCTTGGTAACAGGTTAAATTCTCTATTCAGCGAGGGGATTAAAGGGCGGAGGAGGAGGGCGGGGGTAGGGAGAGAGAGAGACGCTAAATGACTGGGAACGATCATCGTTGGGGAAGTTGTTTGAAAAAAACCACGACCGCGCGACAGTCTCATCTGCGATTCGATTAATGACTTCCTTTTGTTCAGATCGATATCCAGCCGGACCCGACCGCAGGATTCAAGCCACACGGAAACGAGGTCACGCGATCCGATACGAGCGAACACGGCGATAAAAAAGAAATCGCGGGAGAAGAAAACGGGAATATATTTCACGCGTCGATTACTGTTCCGTCGATATCATCTCGAGCTGATGGCCTGGGGAACGTGTCCGGCGTTGCTAAACAATCGTCTCCTTAATTTTCCAAATCGGCGAACCGTCTGCCAATGCATCCTCCATATTACATCGTAAATCGATCAAGAGATTCTCTGCTTAATGCACTCCTCGATTTCTAATAGCATTCGACGATTTTCTGAAGTGTAATTAACGTGTCTCACAAATTTGAGGAGATTTGATATTTCGCGCGAATGCAGCTCACACGGTGCTGATTAAATTTATTTGCTAACAAAAAGTACTCGAGAGAAGTAACAAATATTTGAGAAACTGTTATTAATAGACAACAAACTTTATTCACAGTGGATCCAGTGTTTCAACACTAAATGTCTCGAGAAATTGTCAATATTTGAACCATGATAATTTGGTCAAGAACGAAATAGTGCAATAATAAATTAGGACTGATTTTAAACACTATAAACGCAGTTTTTCAACTAGTTTAATTATTTACTAACGCTCGAGAAGCATAGTAAGTATTTGTTAATAGCTGATTATTTATTTATGCGTTACCCTGACAACAGTTAAGGGAAAACTGAAGTCAACTCCCCCGGATAGGCGAAGACCCCAAGATTGGTTGTCACTTCTAGAGAGTGGGATGACTATTTCCATGGCTGACATCGCGTGTTTCGATAAAAAAGATGCTGAAAACAAAAACGTAACAGTATAAATTAGAATTGTCTATAATAAGAAATTTTTTCCTTATTGCGGTTTTCATAAAATGAGAATGGAACTTTGCATGAAGGTCTGCGGTCTAGTAATTAAGAAGGAATATGATTGACTGCGGATCTTTATGCATTTATGAAGAAATTGGTTGGGCGAAATATAAAACAGTAAAAGATTTTCAAAATTCAAGAATGTTGTAATGTTGCTTTTAATGTAACTAAATCGTTAAGGGATGAAATCAATTTTTATGTTATTCCTGTCTCCTACTATCAATGCAAAATATTTTTATTTTGCATAAAGATCCGCTGTCTAATGATTACATAGGAAATAAAATAAAATAAAAATAATTGTCTTCGAAGGATTTGGTGTGGGATTAATGGCACATGAGAGGAGCAGATCAATAATTGGTCATCCTAGGATACTCTGTACTATTCTATATTTTGATGGATTATTAAGTAGTAGACTGCGGATTTTTATGCAATTCTCAATTTTTTGAAAAATTCTATTTTCATTGGTAATAGCATTTGAAGATCCAAAATAAATAAAAATCGTACTAAATTCTGTTGAGTTTAATACTCCAGCATTTTTTGAACATTTTTGTAAGCCATAAATGCATAATGATCCGCAGTTTATTAAGTAGATTATTATTAACAGATCTTTTTTATAATGAATTACCAGGAAAGTTAACTAAACGACTGCAGAATGGTCTCAATAAATTAACAAATAATTATGTAAATTAGAGCCTGGTATACAAATTGTGTTAATGTTCAATCAAGTATTAGCCATGAATATACTGTGGCTTTTTATGCAGAATAAAATTATTCTAGCTTGATTACAACGTGTAGGAGTTCAATAAAAAGGTATATTCTATTTTAATTACTTTACTAAGTTGAAAATAATGTAACAGTATCTTTAGAATACTGTGACATTTTTGTTTGATTTTCTACCTACCCATTTTCCTTATAAATACATCAAATCGGCAGTCTAGTCATTAATTACTAGACAGCGGATTTTATGCGTTTATGACAAAAATGAGTAAGTGTAATTTGAAACAGTAAAAACATTAGAAGAATTTACATACATCTTTATATTATTTTCAATCTACAATATTAAACATGTTAGGAAAGAAAATAATTTTCAATTTCACTCAAGTTTGTTGCAATTCCGGTAGACCATTTTTATTTTGCAATTAAGATCCGCTGTCTATTAATTACTATTAACGTGATACAAAAATTAAACAAATATTGTTTAAATAAAAATAATCCACGTTTATTCATAGTTTTGACTGTTGTGATTAATTCTGTTTCTGACAGATCACTTTATAGCAGCGCAAAAATGTTGCTTTTATTAGCAAAAGAACAGTTTTCGTCCTGAAATGCAGAAACGCATTAATGTCAGCGCGAATGAAAAGTTTCAGCGATACGAGAGTTGGAGATGAAAAGCACAAATCTCGGATTTAGTCGAAAAGACATCTCCCAACTTCGCTCGATGTGCACGGGAATAGACCTTATAGAAAAGTTTCGCAGCTTTTTTAACAGATACGATGAAGAAAGAAAGTCGACCGAAATGCTGTGACGAATTAAACAAGTGGGAAGTTCTGTTCCATGTTTCATACGATTTTCTTAAAACTATTTATCGGTTTCACATTTCGCGGAACGGGGACACTAGATTTAACAATAGATGTAAATCTAGAACACCTACCGGTAATAGAAACTCAAAGAATTAAATATTTATGGAATACAGAATTATACATATTAGTGTGGAAGATGGATCGGTCGGAGAGTATTCAAAAATATTCTTTGTGAATGGTTTGACATTTCAGTTCGAATTTACAGATTTTCTATTAATTTTTTATTCGAAGCTTGATTGGAGACAGTGCCGTATAATTATAAATAAGAAGAATTAAATAAAAATGAATATTTCAGGACATTCTTACAAAAATGTATTATTTTGTTACATTCTAAGTCAATGAATAAACTATGACAATTTAGTTGAACGTTGAATAAAAATATGCATTTTTAATACTCTTACAAAAAAGAACATTTTTGATGCTGTTACAAAAATATGCAGTTTTTAATGTTCTTGTAATGTTACAGCTAAATCAATGAATAAATTATGACAATTTCATTGAAGGTAGAATAAAAATGTACATTTTTAGTGTTATTACAGAAATATACATTTTTTAATATTTTTGTAATTTACATCTAAAATGAAAGATGAATAAAATTGTATTGTTTTTAATGCTCTTATAAAAATGAACATTTTTTATATTGTTACAAAAATATTCATTTTTTAGTGATATTGTAATGTTACAGCTAAGTCAACGAATAAATTATGACAATTTAATTGAAATTAGCAAGGACGATTTTTACAGAATCAAATTGTCAAACTTTGTTCTAGCAGCAATTATACACGGATGCATAATAAATTAACTTCATCTGCGAGCAACATTGTGAAATAAAAAATCTAAAGTGCTTCTTATTCTGTCCTTTCTAAAATTCTTTTTAGTCTGTTTCACACAACAGCGAACTAATTATAACATCTCAATATCAAAAAGCTTGTTCAAAAACGCAAACGATAATTTAAAAAAATAATGAAGTAATAATGAAGTAACAAATAAAAAAAATGAAAAAGGAAAACTTCGTGTAGAAAGCTTTAAACTTTCCGTTTCGAACTGAGACTTTCATTTGACAATTCTCCTGTCAATTCCATTTTTGCGAAAAATAGAAAATTCGTTTTAGAGCGACACGATCAGGTTTTCAAGGGAGGAAAGCTAACAGGAAAAGAATTCCGTGCACTCACCCTGAACGGCTCGGCAATCCGAAGAATTCGTCGAGTTTCGCGGAGGTGAACTCTGAAGAAGCTCGATCAGGTAGTCAGCGAAGGGTTGTCCGCGTTAATCTGTTGTGTCTCAACAGCGAACGATGGCCAATGTTCGAACGGTGATCATGACTTAATGCTCTATATCACTGTTGTCGCTATTCTAGAGCAAAGGCTGCACAGATACAATGCCGTGGCCGGTTACGAATTTTCAACTATAGACACGCTTTACCCTAAATACTATTTCAGATGCAACATGCGGCACAAGGCTGCGATTGACGCAGCCTGTGGCGACTTGAACTTCCTAATCGCTGATGTTGTTCTCTGCGTTCGCATATTGTCTTCCAAATATAGCTGTCGTGGCTGCCAATGTTGAAGTTCCCAGTGGAAAACGAAAAATAATTGAAAAATCGCAGGGCACGTCCTATGCGTCCAACATCAGCTGCAATTTGTCACAAATAGATGCTTTTACACATTTTCGGATAAATTATTAAAGAAAGACGGAGTTCTATTTGGTTTTTATGAAAAAAATTTTACGAAGAATATTTAATGAGAAAGAAAATTTGATAAGTAGACTGCGGATTTTTATGCAAAATAAAAATTGTCTGCATCGGTTGCAAGAAACAGAAGCTAAATCGAATATTATTTCTTCCCTTAATGATTTGAATAGAGGATAAATCATATATTAAAAAATTTTTCAACAATTTCGTATTTCATCTATTCAATTTTGCTGTAGATGCATGCAGATCCGCAGTCGAGTGAATTTTCTCAATTTACAAAGAACAATTTCCCCAGATAAACAACGACAGAAAATTAAATATGCACTCGATGGAGCATTACATTCTGAAAAATACTATTTAAATAAATCGACAAAAATCGGTGGATATTGTGTATTATAATACAAAATCAAAAATAAATTGTTAACTGTGAAGCATAGTAAAGGATACACAGCTTTGATCGATTCCGAAAAATGTAAAAATTATGCAATGAATAAGTGCATGCAACAATGCAATGTATGTCCAGGAAAGTGAAAGAAGAATTCTGCCCCGTTCCATTTTCTAGCTTCGTACTTTCCAGTAGGTGTGTTCTTGGAAAACGTGCTGAAGGAGTAAGTAGAATATCCCGCATTATAGTCAGACAGAACTAATAAGTTTGACCGGTAAAAGTCACTTAATGGCTCGAGTGTAGAGTCGCACGACGCGATTACTCTTGCCTGTAGAACACTATACAATGTAATAGAATAATTAAAATGATCACTTTTTCCCTCATAGCTTCACAATTTATAGGTCCATTATGTTGCTGCAGTTCTTATTATACGAGATGTTTCATAAACAGTACTTGCTCGTAAAAATATCGTAAAACCTTGGAACTTTCTATAAGTTTTTTCATCAACTCATTAGAGCCTGCTAAATGTCCACGCGGATTATTATTAAATACATTTTTGTGAAATTA
Organism: Lasioglossum marginatum; assembly: GCA_028455795.1. Classification (NCBI taxonomy): domain Eukaryota; kingdom Metazoa; phylum Arthropoda; class Insecta; order Hymenoptera; family Halictidae; genus Lasioglossum; species Lasioglossum marginatum. The sequence goes on along the minus strand of CM052251.1, from coordinate 1,900,931 downwards.
AGAAATTCTTTTCCTCGGAAATCCGATGAGTGTAACCGTAATAACTTTATTATATTGCGAATTTTATAATGCACAACGTGCACAGGGATGTAGTTTTCCGTTATGTTTAACGTGTGATTGTCGTTTCTCATTTTATATAACATTAAGTTCCTTTATGTAATTACTGAACTATGGATTTTACGAATTTATGACAAAATGGATAGGTGAAATTTAAAGTTATGAAAATGTCAGATGAATTTAAGAACGTTATAATATTATTGTCAATGTGCTGAAATTATTAAGAGACGAAATAAATGTTCATTTAACTTCTGTTTCTTGCAGTTGGCACAGAACATTTTTGTTTTGCATAAAGAGCCTCAATCCATTAACTACGTATAGTATTACTTAGTGCAAACAAACATTTACCAATTTTTATTTACTTCTTACAGTTTATAGAAATGCGAATTTTTATAAAAATCCGAAAAACATATTTTTTTTTCACTGCGTATCTAATGTTGGCTATACTGTTGCTAAATGTGCATTTGTAATTTGCATAATTATTTAATAAAGAAGTGATAAGAGTTCGATGTAGCTAGACTTGTATTTAATTATTTATTGTTTTAATAAAATCGTCAATTTATACAAGTGTTTTATTTAATATCGAAGAGACACAAGCATTAAATATTTGTTGTTACAACATCAACTGTTTCCGCATTTTAGTGAGCTTCTTATTGTCTTTAGGGTAGATTTGAGTTTTCAATTTTAGTTTCCCCGCGAAACAAAGCGAATGCTAATATAAATATCACCTAGAAATGAATTCGTCAGAGGAAATCAGGGAAAGTTGTGCTGGAATTAGAGCGCCATTCGTTTCTTAGTAGCTTTACAAGCACCCTCTGCCTTTGTCTCTCATCTTTGCCAGGAACTGTAAAAGCGGCGAATACTAAGCGCTCTTAAGAATAAACAGTGCTTGAGAAAGTACTGTTTACAGTACACCGCATCTGCCTAGCAGAGAGTGAAACATTTAGATAGAGGATACATATATAACCCCACTGTTACTTGTCAAATACAATTATTCGCATTAAAATTGCAATCATTCGAAAACTCATATTAAATCACGTTTATTAAAAAAACTACTTTCACGTTTAAAAAATTATGTTTCGAAAAACAGTATTATACTTCGTTCACGTAAACATTATTCCATTAAAATTTCAATCATTCGAAAAGTCATATTAAATCACGTTTATTAACAAAACTACTTTCACGTTTAAAAAATGATGCTTCGAGAACCAGTATTATACTTCGTGCAAAAATATATCACAATTCTCAAATCTTTTATTTATTATTCACATAAACATTAGGTTTACGGAACCCGTAGCAAAATGACAAAAATCATCTGGAATCTATCTCAATTGAATTCGTGGTTATGTTTCAACGATTTTTCAATTCGAGGTAATTTCAGGGTCATTTCAAGGTCATAATAAAACAGGCCATTGAATTCATCTCGATGTCGCCTACAATGCTATAAAGTCGTAATGGAGGCACATGAAATATGTGTTCTATTAATCAATAAAAGAAATTTATTAGAGGCAGTGATCCTAAAATATTCTGTTCAAATGATATTAATTTTGTGGTAAACAGTCTTGTCGAAACATTACACATTTTTAATAAATATGTTCCATTAATCAATAAAAAAGATTTATTTCATGCAGTTCTCCTAAAATATTTTGCTCCAATCACATTGATTTTTTAAAAACATTTTTTTCGGAACATCTAATATTCTATTCTTGTCAGAACATTAAAGTTCCTAAAAAAAATGTTATACGTATCGATAAAAGAGATTTATTTGAGGTCATTCTCCTTGAATACATGGCTCCAGTGGTATTGATCTTGTAAAAAATATTTATTTCGGTCCACAGTTCTCCAGATTTTGAACTCGATTTTATCCAAACCGCATTCATCCGGGTCATAACCTCCCCTCGTAGGAAGTATTCTCATCTCTTTTCCCTTAATCGGGCATAACGGATACGCGTAACAAGATTGAAGGCCACACAATTTATCGTGCCCGCCCTCCGTTTTCACCCCTAACAGAGTAGAACTGATCGATAAATACAATTCCTATGAGCTATTGCAACTGGAACTATCGATTTGCACAAGTATGAGCACGCGTTCCGCAGATTCCTCCGAGCTTCTACTGTTTTAGAAAAGTTTCATGTAGTATCGAAGAATTTAAAACATTGTTGTCATTAGACTAAGGATTTTTATGAATTTATGACAAGAATGTGTATTACAAAACTGTAAACACAATCGAGGAATTTATGAACGTTGCTAAATTATATTCGACTTATCAACATTAATTAAAAGAAAAATACAACTTCTGTTTATTATGATTAGACTGCGGATCTTTATGCCAAATAAAAATGTTTTGCATTGATTGTGAGAAGCAGAAATAACATAAAAATTAATTTCATTCCTTAACGACTTTGTTACATTAAAAGTAACAACACAACATTCGTGAATTTTTAAAATCTTTTACTGTTTTATATTTCGCCCAGCCGATTTCTTCATAAATGCATAATGATTGTAGATTCGTGTTTGTAGATCATTATGATTGTAGACTTTGCAGAAATCTAGTTGTAGTCCATCGCTATGAGACTATACTTAGTTCCTCAAGCATCCATTTCTATTTTATTTTGAAAAAAGTTCATGGGTCATCGAAGAAGTGATGATATTAGAATTAATATTACAATTGATCATTTTCTTATAAACACTGTTTTCATATTTTAAGTAATTTATTTTTCATGATTGGAGTCACAAATATTTTAAGTAGCCCATTTATTATTATTATTATTATTATTATATTAAACGACATAGTTTTCATGTTCGTTTAACCCTTAACTGGGCGCATGGAGTTTATTTGACCCCGAGTGGTATAAAATAGTATATAACTTTTGCGGTTTTAAAAGCACAAATTCTATACTTCATGTAATCCTCGAAAATGATGTTTCCCTCGTGTTTATCATGAAAGTCTATTTAGTTTTTAAAATTTCATTCATCGTTGAAATTATTTCAAAATGGGCAGAAAAGACCCCATAAACGTTGGGGTCTTCTAACGTAAGTTTATAGGCGCGCCCAGTTAAGGGTTAAATCTACTTTCTCTGAACATACAAAGTTAGAGACATAGGAAGTTAGTAGAATATTCCGCGCTGTAGTCAGACAAAGTTTAGAAACTCAACTGGGCAGTGTAATTTCTTGTCGACGTGATATCCAGTTGACGATCATGTTTAACATTAAATATAACTTACCTGCAAAACGCATTTTTTAAATATTCGTTACAAGCTCAAATAAAAAAAGTTGCGAAAGCAACTTCTACTAATTTTCTTTCGTAATTCCGCCTAAACGCAATTTTCCAAAATGTTCACTTCACCTAATAAATCGGTCCATCTTGGTAGAACAACTGAGGTCTATATCAATAAAACATTTATTCCGATTTCAAGTGTGTGGCCACCAATTATGAGACCGACTGTATGCACCCGATGGTAAGCACACGCAGGCTGCGTATGCTATTTTTTCCAGAGAAGACAGTCCCGCTGCTTAATTGATCCCGTGCAGAGTTAATTGATTTAGAAGTGGGGCTCGACGCGAAGGCGTTGGTTACGGGATCAAGAGCAGGCGGGGTAGGAAGTGCAGGATATCGGCAGGGGTAAGGCCGTGTGGTGAGAGCCATAATAGTCCCGTTCCCAGTTCCGTTTCGGCGGACGGGTCCATGAGGACGGGTCCAGGAGAGTGAACAGAGGGATCGAACACAGAGAGAGAACGAGGTAGAGTGAAAGAGAGAGAGAGGGAGAGAGAGAGAGAGGGAGGGAGGTAGAGGGAGAGGGAGATCGAACAGAGAGGGAGAGAGTGAGTGTGGCGCGCCGCGCAGCCTGTGTGTCCATGGTGGATTTCCTCGAGTGGAGGCAAAGTTTGATTTTGTGGAGGGCGCACGCCCCGCTCCCAGCTGCATAACCGACTGGTCTTTAAGCAGTCACGAACGAGCCTTCGTTTGTCGCAGCCGTGGGGAGGAATTTTTGCTCTCGCGGTTGCTATCCTCACCAGCGTTCCTCCTTCCGACACGAGCCTTGGACTGGTTTAATCCCGCGTGTGCTACCCTCCTGTGTGCCAGTGACCACTCGTTGCACCTGTCGATTCGCCACCCTGGACGACGGATTCCCCGAATAGAAGACCACCCGGAGCAACCCCGACCGCAAGTAAGTCCACCGAATACACTCCCTAGCTACAGAGTCCCTTCAACCAGTCCCATCAGGACCTCTAGAACCAGGTTCCGAACGATCCTGAAGGATGACAAGGTTACCTAGACTCGCAGCCCCGAGGCTCGACGAGTGTCCTCCCTCTTATCTCTATCTCTCTCTCTCTCTCTCTCCCTCTTGGTCTCTCGTAGTCGTGCAGATTATTGAATCCGCTTACAATTAGCCGGAATAGAGATTGCGATACTCCCGACAGACCCGTGAATTAGGATGCAGCGCGCGCGGGACGCTTTGATGAATATGCAAATTGCTGTTCAGAGATTTCCTGGCGAATCGATACAGCCGAACGTGCAAGACGCACGGAAATTTTCAAAATCGAACTCGCTTCGGTTTGGCTCTCCGAGTGTTGCTGGATAGCCGAGTTTCTGGAACGATGCGCAGCGCTGTTGTTGTAAACAGCCGATCCCACGGCCCGATGTTAATCGTGTTGCTAGGCGCGCGATTTAGTTGCCAGTGCAACACGTTCTCCGCTTTAACGCGGAGAACCTTGTCATTATAAAATAACCGCGGAGGTACGCGCCTCCCGCGGGATCATTATTTTCTGATTCTGCGTAATATATCTTGATTCTCGGGCCTTCACGGTGGAAACGTACACCTGATGCGTCCCCGCGATCGGGAAAGCCTCCGTGCAATTATCGCGGTCATTGGAACGCTTCCAGTGAATGTTCGAGCGATTGTTTCATTAGGATTCGTTCGGGATCGTGGCTAAACAACTGTTTCACGGGGAGGGCGGATGGGCTGATTGGCGATGACAATCTTGGGGAATTTAATATTTGGACTGGATGTGCACTGGCTGGACCACTGTCGTTTTATAGGCAAACGAGGGATGGTGAAGGAAAATGTAGTTTTTATTCCGGTGAAAAGATGATTTCGTTTTTATACTCCCGGGGAAAACAATTTCAAGGATACTAGCTTTTTTGTTGTCGGGCGAAAATACTTCTCGTTTATTACTTTCTGAAATTACTTTCTGAAAATAAGTATTGTTGGCTACTGTTATTCTATTAACAAGTAAATATAGGGAATGATGCAAGAAACTATAGTTTATTAGAGCAACATGATAAAGAGTAAAGAATCATTTTATTATTCTCTAAAAATGGGCACTGTTGCCTACTGTCATTCTAATAACAAGTAAATATAGGGAATGATAAAGAAAATATAGTTTATTAGAGCAACACTATAATTTACTCTTCACGGTTAAAATTATTTTTATTATTGGTTATTATTGGATAAAAATGTGAATTGATAATTTGAACCAGCAAAGCAAGAAATGTCAATAAATAATTCGGGAAGAGTCCGTGTACATCAAAGATGTACAAGTCGTGGTACTTCAATACCGTACGTGAATTATACATCTAAGAGAAACCGAAGACAGTTGACATACATTAGAATAGTGGTTATAGATACGATCTAGAAAATATCTATTTCGTTGTCACCTAATGGTATTAACGTAGTAAGTGCTAATAAGTGTAAATGGTATTAACTTAGTAGTAGATGAGACTATTCCTTTAAGCAGGTTTTATAAATAAATTTTTATTGCGACATATCCGAGTACAGTATATTTGATTGTATAAGGTACACAACACCTATTATGTAACTAAACTTTATAAATTAATTTGTATTCTGACATATTCAAATAAATTAAATTTCATTAAAATTTCTGAGTTATAGAACACTGTTACTTAACCGGACTTTATAAATTAACTTTTGTTGTGATATATTCAAGTGAATTTAATTTGATGAAACTTTGGAAGATACAGAACACCATTGTTTGACCAAGTTATGTAAATTAATTTTAAAATGTGCGAGATACAGAACACTGTTATTTAATCAAAATAAATTAATAATTTTTGTGACATGCTCAATTAACTTTAATTAAGTAATATATAAAACAATTCGTCTTCTCAGTTCTGGTTTCGCTAATTGAATTATTTTAATTCTGGGGTTATAATTTGACATTTGCTGGGTTAAATGGGGAGACGATAATTAATTTATAAATTGGGCAGCTTGATAGAACAGATCTTCGATACGATCGCCAGTTAGTCTCCTTATTAGTTCACGATATTAGCGTCGCGTAATTTCGAATTGCCGCTATTATTGGGATTATAGCCTTCTTCGGTAGATGAAGTTATTTTCGCCGCCCACGGTAACAATATGAAGGCACGTTGTAACCTTAACGAAGCGATATCGGACAATAGGGGTGAAACAACAATAAGATCGATAACGCTTAATTGCACAGGGGCAATATTAATTTATTCAATTTCGACGCGAGTAAGTATCGCTTTTCCCCCTATTTAAAAATGTTATATAACTACATGATTATTATATGAACATTCGAATATGACAAATTGTAATACTAGTCTCATTTAAACAGTAATAAATTTTTAAAATTATTGGTACACTTTTTATGTATTTTAGTTTTGCTAATTTTTACATGTTCTAGTTTCTGAGTATTCACAAAGAATATTACTATACAATTGAATGAAATATAGAAGTGACACAATGGTAAATTGTGTACGCAAGTAATGTATTAATAAAGGTATTAATTTATTCAATTTGAACGTGAGCAAGTATTATGTTTTCCCCTTTTATTTCAAACGCTTTGTGACCCTTCTTAATGGTCATTGCGCGACAATTCTAATATAACAAATTACTGAAATTGTAACTACTTTTGAATGTTCGTTTCATTTTTAATACTTCAACGGTTTGTTACCTCCGTCCCCTAGTTTTTGAGTATTCACCAATAATATTACATTACCCTAGTTAAATGAAAGAGAAACGGAATTTTACAGTTACCATAATTAATAAAGCATTAAAATTGCATTAGATAAATTATTGATATAAAGAAAAAGTTCTGGTATACTTTCAGATCATTACAGTGTGAACAATTCTTCAAAGTTTAATACAATTATCTACATATTTCGAAAACTATACAAAAGAAAATTGTATAACAAAAAATTGATAGCCTAACAAAGTATTCATATATCATAGTTCACAAGAGTATGTAACAAAATTGTGTAAATAAATAATTCATAAGATCTTCAATGTTGTTATCGAATTATCCTATCCTCGACTTACGAGTTTGAAAAATTGACAATTTCAGTTCAGGAATATATTTCCACGTACCTCAAGCACTACTTTGATCATTTTAAAATGATCGATCGACGATAAAAAAAAATGTGTTATCAATATTTGCAGACGTGCCTCGTTTGTATCACTTTAACCATGTGTTGAAGTTTGAAGTGGCAGTGAAGGCTAATGAGTGTTTGCACAGTAATGGAGGTTTGCCGAGGGTCAATGATTTGAAAACGAAATTTATTTACTTAATATAAGCACAACGGAGAACGATGATTCCAGGTATCAAATATAAAACAATTTGTGTGGTTTTATAATATTTATAAACAAATAGCAAATAGAAACACAGTGACAACCCTCGCAATCCTTCATTTAATCTAATACAAGAAAATCGTATTGTTTAAACGATCCTGAAATGTTGATGTAATTTAATCCTCTATTGGGGACTTAAATTTCAAATGTTCTATAGTAAATTAAGTAGACAATACAGAAGACTCTAAGCATGTTGGTTCCAAGTGGGAATATTGCGCTTATGAATAAAACCGCACATGTATAAAGTTGCCATACAGGAACAGTCATAAAATGCAATAAATAAAATTTTCTAATCAAATTTTATTATTTATTTCATGACCACACTCATTTTTAAGTAGACTAACAGCCATATTTTCAACTCGTCATAAAAATGCATGCAATAGAGGGTTAAAAAACCAAATAAAAAGAATGTATCAAAATGCTTTAAATGATTCAGTAAATGATTCAATAAAACGGCAGAGTTATGAAATGTTTAAATGTTCGAGCGATGGGAAAAAGATTAGCGTCAGTTTCCAGTGAATAAATCCGACCGGTAAATAGAAACGTGGACCGTCGATTGTGTAAAAATTGAAATCGATTTTTATCTTACTGCATCCGGGACATTCTAATTGATAGAACTCGATCAGAGAAATCGATTTGCCTGAAAACGCGACGCGACGCTTAAACAACTCTAATTAGAATTTCACCGCCTCGTCCACGGCTGAAACTGTAATTAGAACTCTGGAAATGATTAAATTTGTCCACCCTTCTATTTTTTTGGTCATTTCACGTTCAAATTAATAAGGAATATAACAGCGAAGATGTCTTTCCTCGTTAACGAATAACATTTCCATTGCACATAAATGTGACCGTCTTGATTAAAATAAATTCTCTTCAATCACCGTTATTCGTGAAAATTATAAAAATTATCAATGGATTGTCACAATCATCTTATTGTATACATAAAACACGGATAAACGTCATTAAATTAGAGAATTAGCACGATTAATTTAGAAAATAGATATTTCTTATTGTGCGTTTATAGCTCAAGAAAGAATTATAATAAAATATTACGTGTACAAATTAATTCATGACATTATTTTGGAATCAAATCTTTCAGTCACCATATTAGAAGATCCATTAATTATTTTTTAATAATGAATTATTTAAGATAAAATAATTAAGACTTTTTAAGACAAAATAATAATGAATATTTAAGATAAAGTAATGAAGATTATTTTGAAGAGAAGAACAGCAGTTTATAAATAATGAATAAAAATAAATAAAAATAATAAATAATCAATGAATTCATGAAGAAAGGGCTACGAATTAATCTCCTTTTTTATTTCATTTGAATAATTTTTAAATGCAAATTCCTATCATAAAACTGAACCAAAGAATAAGTATTTAAAAAAATTTTTGACTTGTAGAAAACGGAATGAAATGAATACTACACATTACAATGAAAGTCGTAGTAGAAATGATTGCATGCTTATAGCGAGAGCACTTCACCGATACTAAACGCGAAGGAATGAGGCGAAAAAGGGGCCAGTTCTGTTGGAAGTTTAGAAACGAACTCGTCCGTGTAATTGGACCCAATTCACGTGCGAGCTTAAGCTCAGCTTTAATGCGACAAAGTGATTAATCCGTGTAATTTTACTGCGGTTGAAAAAAGAGGCTGGGATCCGCTTTGCTAGTTGGTTACTCTGGAATATTTTCCCGTTTTCATTGTCAATCCTCGACAAGCTATAGTCAAAGTACCTGTATGCCAATTAAAAAGTAATTAGACGTTGTCATATGGCAGCGCTTCATCTAGAAAAATTTTCAATTCACAACAATTCAAATGAAATTCGATTTGCTCAGTAAACGGTCTCAATAAATTCAAATTGATATAGGATTTTTATATTGTAATTGTTAATCAACTTTTAGAAATGGATAAGTGCCTGCTGTTTAAACATATCTAGAATTGTATGACTTAAAAAATTATTATTTATAAATGGTTTACCAAGGTATTGACTCTAAAACAATTCAAATGAAATAAAATTCGATTTGCTCAGTAAACGGTCTCAATAAATTCAAATTAATATAGGATTTTTATATTGTAATCGTTAATAAACTTTTAGAAATGCATAAGTGCCTGCTGTTTAAACATATCTAGAATTGTGTGACTTAAAAAATTATTATTTATAAATGGTTAACCAAGGTATTGACTCTAAAACAATTCAAATGAAATAAAATTCGATTTGCTCAGTAAACGGTCTCAATAAATTCAAATTAACATGGCAAAATATATAATACCGTGCACAATTTATTTATTGTAATTTTTAAAAGACTTTTAATGTCTAGAAATGCGTCTGTTGTTAATGATAAGTGGACTGTGGATCTTTATGCATTTATAGGAAAATTGAGAAGATGAAATTCAAAATTGTTGAAAAATTTCAAAAATTGATGTCAATGTGTGATGTCCCCTCTATTAAAATTATTAAGGGTAGAAATAACATTCGATTTAGTTTCTATTCCTTGCAATCGATGCAGACAAATTTTTATTTTGCATAAAGATCCGCAGTCTAATGATAAGATTAGTAGTACTCCTAGCAAGACGGAAACTGTATAAGCCTTCATTTGTCACAGTCTCCGCTTTACGACAATATTAAGCGTATAATTGTTTAGTGGACGTTTTCTTATAAATATTGATTTTGCCCTGCGGCGAAATATAGGTTGCGCGTGCGGGAGTTGATGAAGCAGCGAAAGTGTTGAGACGTCTGATTAATGGATAATGAGCCGCACTGTTGTTTCGAGCTAATTATCCGATGACAGGAAAATTCTATGAAGTCTGTCAGCGTCTAAAACTAATCAGACCGAATACAGATTGTAAGCCTATTTGCCCCAGATCGCTCTGAATGGCTCACTGTGAATGCTGAGTAATGGAAATCTGAATGGATATCTACGCGTTTCAGGTGCTGACTGAATGGTTGATTGTTGACTCGGCAAATTTTTCATTATAATCCAGCGAATGGGACAAGTAATTGCGCGGAAGCCTCTCGAAACGAATGACAACAAACATTTACCATAGCTCGAGAAATTATCTTTTCGTGATTTGATAGCATATAATGTATCTAAATCTAAATCTATAGCATATAATATTCAATCGCACCCCCATGAGTTGCACCCTCATCGTTGAAGAAATTGCATGATATTAGTGCATAAAATCAACGAAAGTCAGAATTAAATTGTGTGAAAGTTAAAATCCATTAAAAATGAACTTTTGAACTTAAGAAATGAACGTTTGAAATGCAAATTTTAGGAGAGTAGGTTAAAGCCAACAGTAAAAACTTTATATTTTTCTATAATTCTGAACAAAATTTATAAGTAAATTTAGAAAATATAAGATTATAAACAAATTCAAAGAGGTCGAAAGCCAGTAAATTTTTATCTCTTATCAAACAGTAGAAAAACTGTTTTAAATATATGAAGTATTAATATATTGTTTTAATAATAATGTTTTCGATCAAAATATCTTTTTTTGAAATGGTGAATGCAAATGAATTTTCAAATAAATCTGAAGATAGTGGAAAGACTTCAGAGGATCGAACAATGAAAACCCGGGGAAATAAACTGTCCCGAAAATAAACTGAATTAACCATACCAAATGTTAGGGTTCCAGAGAACCCGTCCAGGGGAGAATTTGTTTCGCCCTAAGGGATTGATGGGCTATCCCGTTTAACTAAAAGAAATAATGTCGAGATTCGCGTAGGAAATGACTCGTGACGCTCTTATACCGCTGGGCGTGTTTAATGAATGAATATTTATCGCGGCATACATATGTAACGAGGAGGCGTTCACGTGACGAAGGCTATAAGTTTTAATGCGTTTCCCAAGTTCTTAATCCGAAATGTTTTCTGGACGTGGAAGGGGATGCAACAGTGTAATAAGTGACACGAAAGACTGAGGGCGGAGAGGCGGAGAAAATTGGGCGCACTTGAAGCGCTGTCAGCTTCGTGAGAACCAGAAGCGTGCCGTGGAAAAGAAGAACCGTAAAATGAGCTACAATTCTCTCAAGGGGGCAGGCTTTCGTGTCGCTTATTGTACCTGTCTTATGCTCAATGGCGGAGAATTTTGGCAACGACACAAAACCTCCACCCCTCCCCGATAAAGAGACCCTGAATCCCTCCTTGCCCAGCTATTGCGAGGAATGAATCTTTTGCCATTCCCAAGGTCAATACTCTACTCCTCCCTACTAGTAATACCCCAGTGTCAGACTGTGAATGTACACAGTGGCTCTCAACCTTACGTTCGTGTAATTACGCAAACTCTAACGGATCGTGGTTGCCAGGAAAAACGCCGTGTCACAATTCCAAAAAATTTTCGTCTATGCATTAATTAAACTTTATAGTATGGTGGAGTGGGGTAAGTGCGTAAACGGGGCAAGTGTATTAACTGGTTATTTTTATTATAAATTAATAAATATTAGAAATTTCTCTAGCCTGTATTTATTAATGTAGCATAAGTTAGTATGAACTATTCGACATAGATGTCGCCCAAGAATAAAGGTGTTTTCCTCGCTTAAATCAACCAATGCCAAACAGTCACGTGAGATGTACACATGATATGACACTTTATATGACTCCAACATAAATAAATTTTTATTCGATAAAATAACTACTTCAATGTAAAATTTGCTAGTGTAGTCGACACCTTTGTTTATGCTTAAAATGCTACATTTAAAGTTTTGAGATTGTAAGTACTACATGCGAGTAATTAAAAGTTAAACCGTGTTCACCCTGTAACTACCCTTGTGGAAGGGGTACCGACATGGGGTTTGCCACAGGGGGTTTTCTTTGGGAGCCCTGTCGAATGGTGCGGCCAAAAATCAATTTGATTCGGGGGCACTTTTCAGCATCTTATCCGGCTGTACCCTTTCACGGCCGCAGCGTTCGCGAATTCTTGCAATGCTAATTGGTTCTCAGGACTACCCTCAAGAAATTTCAATGGGAAGTACGTCATTTGTGTCTTCGCTGTGCTGGCCATAATGATTGAAATTGTTGCACATATAATAGGAAACACGAACTAGCCTTTGAATGAACGAATCTTGCAATATCCTAGACAGATCTAGGACTCTGAAAGCTTGATCGGTATCCAGGAAAATTGTGAACCTTCCTTTTCAGTCCGTTGGCTGGAGAGATGAAAAAGAATTGCAGACGTCCCGGAAACGTGGAAGAATCGCAGGTCTCCCTTTGCAGCGCTTTGGCCAATGACGAGGGTGGATCTCGCTCAAAGGACCAATAAAATTTAATTTTAAGTAATCGGTTTACGTTGTTTCATTGCTATCTCGATTTTGATCGGTGAACCTCGTCAAGCACTGTCCAGTCGATAATTATGCGTGAATCGATAAACAAAACGAGTCCGCGCGTCTCTTTTACCTCGAGTAACTCATGCATTGCAATTTTACGAACGGGAACGGGATGGCAGGCGACGTTGTCGTGTGTATATCGCGTAGGAGTGTGTGCGTCTGTGTGAAACTGTCTCTAAAAACCAGGAATAAAGGAAAACACACGCCGTCGGAATAACAACGGACGTCCGGTGGCTCTTTGTATGCCGCGGCCTTAGATGGAGATAATGAACGGAATTTAAAAAAAAAAGGCTTACCCTCAGGTCTTGTATGCAGCCCTTGATTGTCAACAGACCGATATCTATCGAGGGTCGTGCTATCCGGTCTATCAATTTTTCCTGAAATCCGTTGTTGACCCTAATAGCCGGGCTGCCGTCGCTATTCCATCCCCGCTTGCTTCCGAACGACCCAGGATTTCTTTAAATGCATCCACCACGCAACGTTTCTCATAAGTGTCGGGATTCCGGTCCTCCAAATTATTTTTCACCGGTGAACCAGCTGTCATTTTCACCGTCGATACAAGGCCGTCGAGATCCGGATCCGAATTGTTGATTAGGTAACTTACTATGCAACCCATAGACCTAAAGGACGGTGCTTAGTTCCGCGGAGTTGCAGCGAAAGACGGAAGGGGAGTCGACCTCTAAAACGTCCTTCAGCCATCTTTGTAGGCAAACCTACTAGTACCCTCCGCTTAAAAAATTATTGTTACATACCACATTTCATCAAGAGATGAAACGCAGGAAATTCTACTGCGTTGTACAATTTACCCATCTTACAATATTCATCGATCACGCCGATGAGCATAATCAATTGTTCATCGGAGATATCTATGTTTGCAAAAAATGAGAAAATATGTAATGAATAATTTAATAAATTTAGTCACAGCAGAGTCTGATTCCCATTTACATTTAATAATGATTTGCGAAAACTGTTGTTGCTCTCGGAAAACTCGAATATTTTCCCCGTCTTACCACTCGCCGCAACAACCAATTACGTTGAAAATAACGACGAACCGAATTACATTACATTAGAATTACAATTACATGAAACCTATTTGCAAACTCGAGCAAACCGGTCACATAAGAAATTAATTAGCCGGCGATCTTGAAATGAAACGAGCCGAGTTTTGATTCAATTAATTCGGCCAAGACAAGCCAGCTATAAACGGCTCCTCTCGGAAACACGAATCTTCGAAAATGTTTCGGGACTTGTTCTCCGGAGTCTCATTAAGGGCTTTGAATTTTTAATGATGCCCGCGGTGATCAAAGCTGCCGATTTGCCAGCCGCCGCGACACGTCAGTTAATAAACCCTCTCAATATTGATCCCTTTACTGCAATCATTTCAAACACTCAATCACATCCTCATTTATCATTTAGAGCCTCTATTGAACATCGTGCTGAGGGAGCTATGACGGAGTAACATCTTTGATAGTGTTTTATTAGTATTCTGCAATTTTTGCAATTGAATTTCTCATAAAATTTAGACAAAAGCGAAATTCAATTCGTGAAGAATTAACAAATAAGATTTTACTGAATAGAAGAAATCGAATTTTGTTAATAGTTTCGTGAAAAAATTCGTTTAAAAAAGGAGTAGACCAAATGTAAAACAGTAAGAACACTTAAAGAATCTAAAATTACTCTGTTGTATTATTTAGAATATTAATAATTACTTAAAAATAAGGAAACAAGAAAAAAATTTGCGAATTATTGAACTTAAAAAATAAAAAGTATATAGAGGAAAGAAGTTTTTTAATAAAATCAGATTATTGTTTCATTAATGTATTCTAAAATTCATTAGAATATTCTAATGTAGTCGCTATAAGTGATAATCGACTTTAGCTAAATAAATGGTTTATAACGTTTATAAAAAAATAACTGAGATCCACTCGTGATGTTAAAAGATTTGTTTATGTCAAGAAAAGACATTTAGGATATCTGAAATTGAAACCACTGTGCAAGAGGAAAACTGTTAATTGTTTCGATAAAGATTAATTTATGTTATCGACAGCATCGGACATTTATTAATCAGGAGCGGATTAAACTCTGTCGTTCGCATAATTACGAGAAGTATTACGCGCAGGGAATGAATAAACGAAATCTTCGAATCAGTGTAAGCAGGGAATTAATTACCAATGCAGTTCAATTGCAGTTTAATTTGTGCTCTAATTAAATCTGTCTACGGCTGAATGTTAACAGTCTCCGGAGAGAAACTATGTATAGCAACAAATCCTTATTCGTCCCTTGAGGAAGCTCAAGACTATCAGCGTCCAACAAGGCAGACTCGAGGCTTTTCAATCCTTTTCCATTCACCCTCACCTCTATTTTAACCTTCGAGACAGCCATTAATCACGTCATTGAACACCTTGATTGCCGAGTTGGTACTTAATGAAGCAGAAATCTTTTAACCGATTTTAACAATAAAGACTTAACAATAAAACTTACAAGATTTAATTCATTCAGATGTTATACACCATTTTTATTATTGTACTTGCTCGGATAAAGGCATTTATTTAACGATTTACAAGTATTCTTATAATTTCAATAATTGTTAAATAAAAATTGGAGTTGTACGATGTAGTAATATTTATTTGTATTAGTTTTATTTTTGTTATGCCATTTTGGAACTTCTGAACAAATTCTCTTTGTCACTTGCGGTTGTTTTATACATTTATTTATACATTTACGACAAAAGTGAGTAGAACAAAGGCGAAACAGCAAAAACATTTTAAAAGTTTATAAACTGTTGTATTATTTTCAACCCATTAAAATTGTTTCAGAAAATAAATGTCTTTTTAGTTTCTGTATGTTGCAGCTATTGCAGACAATTTTTATTTTGCATAAAAATTCGCAGTTTACTTATTGTAGTATTATTATTATTATTATTATTTATTCATTGCTTTAAATTGTAATGTATTGTATTGTATTGCATAAAAGGATCCCAGTTTATTAGGAAAAATTAAACAAAAAATTTGATTACAAAAATTAAACCAAAAATTCGGTTAGGAGAAATTAAACAGAAACTTTTCTTTTGGTTAGAAGAAATTAAAGAAAAGACGCACACAGATTTATTATTCAATTTATGCATTAGGTTTGCAGCAACCATTGCATTAATACATACAGTAATCGCTCGTTCGTTGTCCAGAAGCCGTGTTTTTCAGTGACAACGAGCCTGCCCGGACACTATTTTTGATTTATGACTGCGTCTAGAGTATCGCGCCGACCGCGCCGACCGCGCCGAGCGAGACTTCTGTAGAGAGCCGAACATAGAGAAGGACAGAATGAAATACGGATCGCGTGACCGAAGCGTGTCGCCGTCGCCGGACAGATCTGAGTCCCGCGTGTTTCATTTTTACAGACACTATGTACAATTGAAATTATATCGTGTTTGGTGTCATTTTAATCAGAAAAATGCCAGAAATACCTTCATGAAGGTCCCATAAAAAAATAATGTAAATTAAGAAGTTTGAACATTCGATTCATTCGAGTCAATGTAGTGGTGCTCACACCGATATACCCGAGCCGACATCAATCATCGCCGCCCTGCGGAGCGATGCGGCGTTGACAGGCAGTGGAATGGGTAGGCACTGGACAACGGCCTTGCCCACCATGCCAGACAACGAACGAGCGATTACTGTACCGCCATCCGCCACCGTTCACTACCGCCATCACACATTGTATAACACCCATGGCACTAGAATCAGTCAAATTAATTTTAGCAATTGATTTTAAAATTAATATAGTACAATAAAATGAATTTTAAGTCCACTACTTTCTTTTGTTACATTGTTTTAATATTTTCTAAAGGGGGTGCGTTGTATTTAACATTTTAATGATGATGAAGGTGGACTGCAGGGTGATTATTATGGTGTGAATATATTCTATGAAAAGCTATAAACAAATGCTTAGTTAGTAGATCCTAGTTGCGAAATTGTTTGTACGTAGTTATAACGCTGACAATAGGTAATCAGTTGCAACACGAGCGTGAACACGTTGACCACATGTTGGGTGACAATTTGTCGAACACATGGGTGGTAATGGCCTAAACGACAGAGGGGTGACAGCTACCCTACGCGATCAGAAATTCGCAATTTTAATACTGATACTGTCTTTTGTTACTGTATTACTGAAATTAAAATATTTTTAAATTAAATGTCTTCACGAATTCTTGTAACAAAGCGAGTGCTCAACACTCGACGACTATAAAATATCGTGTTATTATGTTAGCGACCGACAATAAATTCGCGTGACTAGACGGTATTTCCCTTAATCGTAACCTAATTGAGGAAAGCAGCACGGCGGCTTATTACGTTCTCTGTGGCGTTCAACTCGCGCCGCCAGGGGTTAGCATTTTTCATTTCTCGGTCGTAGCCAGTTGCGTGAAAATGTAAGGAAATTATTTGGTAGTCTTTGTGGGTTTAAAATTCATTTCAGCTTGGCAATCGGGCGGAAAATTTTCGTTATTTCCATACACCTCGGTATTATTACACAAATATCACTTTACAGAGTTTACAGTCAACTTTTTCGAATTGCGTTTCTCATTCTCGTGGTCGTAACCGATTGCAGTCAGAATATAAACAAATTATTTTACTGTGTTAAATTTCCTTGATTTTTTTATTTCTCAGTATTAACACTAGGTTTACGGAGCTCTAGAAATACCTATTCCACATTATTTTATGAACATAACAAATATGCGTCTATCCAAATTTTTGGCCATTTTTCCAATAATATATACCCAAAGAAATAAATTTGATAAATAATTCCTCAGGGAAGCATCTTTGCAATCTTAATAATTGCAAATTAAGAATATTAGAACCCGTCATCCTGACGGGTCCCGTAAACCTAGTGTTAAATGACACAAACCACTGTACATAGGATGTCCCAAAAATGTTGTACTTCCTTGAAAGGGACGATTCCCGAGGTGATTTGAAGTAACTTTTTCCTTTGCGAAAATGTTCTCGAAGGCTTTTTTACCGAGTTATTAACGAAAAATGCGGACGAATCAGAGCGCGGCTACTATGAACGGATTCCGGCTCGGCCAACGCCAACGCCATACTCAACTGTAGCCACGCTGTGATTGGTTCGTGTTTTTCGTTAATAACTCGGTGACAAAGGAGCGCAGAACATTTTCGCAAAGGAAAAAGTTACTTCAAATGACCTCAAGAACCAACCCTTTCAAGGAAGTACAACATTTCTGGGACACCCTGTATATTCAATTTTTTCGAATTGTGTTTCTCTTTTTCGTGATCGTAATCACTTCCATTCCGAATATAAAACAAATTATTTAATTATGTAAAAATTTCTGTATTAATTACAAGAGACAGGAGCTAAATAGAAATTTCTTTCTTATAATCATTTTAGTAAGTTGAAAATAATCTAAATGGTCGGTCTCATACTCTTTCGATCAGTCTATTGTTTTAAATAGCATCCTCCAAAATTTTGTCACTAATGCATAATATCTGCAGTCTAATTATATTGCATATAATCGATCTATTAATTGCAATTCAGGAAGTGATTTTGAATATTATTAATTTGCAGTGTATTCACGAGTAGTAAAATCATTTTGCGACATATTCTGATACACAATAGGATTTTAATTATGTGATTTGGTCGGCAACAAACTGTTCTATAATTCTATGATGATGATTTGATGCAATAGTGCGAACTCATTATAATAAACAGGCATCAGTGCATGTAGTATTAGTTTATTAATTTCATTCACTTTCCATTTTGCTAATGGTTCAATGTTTATTAGTTTACTGCTTTGACAGACTTAAAGCAACCGAAGCTTGTATAAATCAAATTTAATAATTACTCGTTTTCATAACCAGACATTTAAACACTGTACTTCGCTATACTATAGATTTTCAAGTGTAGCGTGTCACGGAATCCGATTTCCATAAAAATAAACTGGTTAATAATTGCGTCGCTCGGTTCAACGATAAAGCGATCTACACCGCGTATTTCCAGTAATTTTTATTCCCGTTTTTAATACCACTGTTAGCATTGAAACGTTAAATAAAAACATATTGTGCAATAGTATTATCACGGTTTAAATATAGACAATTTCTCCAGAATCCAGAATGTCTCAAAAATGTCGGAAGACCTTGAAGAGGATGGTTCCTGAGGCCATTTGAAGATTGAAAGCCTGAACAGCCAGTTTTCAATTACTATTCATTATTCACACGATTGTTCAGACATTTCCGGTGTGACAAAAAAAGGTTTCCTACAAAAAATAATCAGTACTCAATCTTCTATTGTACAAATCTCAATATAGTTTTTGATAAAAAATTAAGGTCGCCTTGATTATTTATTTATCACTATATATTTTTTACTCAATATTTAATGTGATCTAAATTTAATGTGGTTTTAAATAATGCTGAAATAGGCGTGAACAACTAATTCGCCATTTTGGCCCATTCTGAGCCGCTCTGATTAGTCCGTGTTTTTCATTAATAACGTAAAGGAAAACGTTAATCCAAATGACTTCTGGAACTACAGTAAAGTCACGATTCTTATCCCTGAGAGTCTCCACGATAATTCTCCCTTGCCTACCCACTCCACAATCATAGTTAATTACTTGTATCTGGTTTTTGCATCAATGTTAACATTTCAGCCACAGCATTTTAATTTCTGAATAAATTTTTCAATTACTATAACGTGCGAAAATCGTCTTGCAATCGACTCCAAAATAAATGATTGGAACACGTTACACAATTAATTTATTCCATGGTTAATTGCATATCCTCGATATTAAACCACAATTACACAGTCAGTGGTAGACCAACGAGGAAGATAATTTTTAAACAGAGTTTTAGAACAGAGTTAATACTGAAATTGAGATTTCACGTGTATAATCAGGACGATAAATGGAACGGCGAAATGAAATAATTATTGCAGAAATTGTTGGCTCGATAGCTGAGGTCCATAGAAACGATCTCCAATAACTGGAACTTAATAACTCCGTCCTCAACTTTCGTCTGAGGACTTCCCAGCTATTTGCAAATTAAAGAATGGAAGGGAGAAAGTGTTAAAAATAGCTGTGGAGATGAAAGAGGAATGGGAGTTAAGGTGACAGGAAGAAACTGAGGGAAAAGTAGCACGATGAGCAAGGGGGGATGAAGAGATGCCATGACCAAGAGAGGAGAGACAGAGGAGCAGGAGCAGGGAAGTGCGATCTGGGGGTGGCTGGTTGTGCCGGTTGCTGCATCGATCGTCTCTACTGCGCTGTAGACCCGTCCTTGTGCGAACGATGCGTCTTCCGTTCCTGAAAAATATCATAAATCCCGATAATCACTCGATACTTATTTTTTCATCCCGGACCGAGATCCGACGCGTGCACTTGCAGCTTCGAGCAGTGAAAATCACGAAAACGTGATGGCCGTCTCATAGCAAAATTTATCTTGCAAGACTCATCATTAGACTGCGGATCTTTATGCTAAATTAAAATTGTGTGCATTAATTGCAAGGTACCTTTAATAATTTGGATAAGTTGATGGTAATATAACGACACCATTAAATTCTTTCAATCCTTTTATTGTTTTATATTTCACCTATCCATGTTTACCATCAATGCATAAAATCCGCAGTCTATTCATCGTCAATCTGTCTGATATGTGATCAATAGACTGCGGATGTTTATGCATTTATGAAGAAATTGGTTGGGTGGAAAATTCAAGAATGTTGCAATGTTGCTTTTAATGTAACAAAATCGTTAGGGGATGAAATCGCAATTTTTAAACATCAGCATATCATAAAAATCTAATGAGTATCTAACTGTGGATGATTGCAAAAATTCATGCCTGATTTTCAAAGATCTGTACGCCATCTTTAATAGGATACCTACTTGTAAAACTTTAAGAGATAATTCTTGCTAATTGTGATGACTAGATTATATACAGTTATGGAAAAAATGAGTAATTTAGAACAGACGAGAGAATAAAATAATTTAAAGACGTCAATATTAGACGTCAGTATTTGACTCCTGTGACTTATAATTGACAAACAAAATTTTTATTCTCCATGAAGATTCGCAGTCTAGTGTTGACTACATAATTGATCAATAAAACTGTTACTTTAAAATATAACTGGTATTGTGTCTAACTCGATAAAATTATTAAGCAAAGAAACAACTGTCACTGTGTCTCACAATTAATACAGACAATTTTTATTTTGCATAAAAATCCGTAGCCTAATAATATTAAACGCTTAACCATTTATAAACAATAATATATTTAAACAATATTCGGTCTTCACCCGCAGAAAACGGTGCAGAAGTTTGCACGGGCGAAGCACCCAGCGTATTTATTAAAGTTTACATGCCCTTAAAAGCGTGTCTCCGAGTAACCTTCTTTGCCTAAATGGTAAACTTGTATTACAGCCGCGTTAAATTTTTGTTATACATATATAAATGTGTAACGAGTTTCGAGAGACTTCAAAATATACGGATTAAATAAAAAAAACTGTCGATATTTAAATTCCGACAATTTCGCAAAAATAAATAGTAAAACCAAAAGACCGGGCTCATTTTAAAGTTTGATACTTTCGCAACGTAGTGTTCATTTTTCTCCAAGATATTTTACATAAAACAGCTGGTGGGAAGCCTAACTCATTTTTCCTCGAAAATGCTGCAAATTCAAACGTCGTCAAAAACTTTCAAAAATTTTTATCGTAAATGAAGCTGCCATAGATTCGATGGTTAAAGTCTCCTGATGTACTTCAATCATTAAATCCATTGTAGTTTCAGTCACCGAACAAAATTTTTCAAAGTTTTCACAGACGTTTGAATGTACTGGATTTTTGAGAAAAAATGGTGTCTTCAGCTGCTCGCTCGCTACGTCATGAAAAAAAATTCTTAAAATCAAATGAACGTTGGACTATGAAAGTAGAGACTTCTAGCTTAAAATGAATCGGAATTTATTGTCGTACCACCATTTTTTATGAAATTATCACGGTTTAAATGTAGGCAATTTTTCGAGAGGGGTATTTGGTGTTGAAATATTTAGTTCGAGAATGGGAGTACATGTGTTGATGTAGTCGGAAACATAGTACAATATGTGGTAATTTGTCAACAATATGGCTTATGGACATGTCGGATGAAAAGGAATGGCAAACATAGACTATGGCGTAATTCACTAGAGTACGTCGGCGGATTAAGATAAGGGAATTGTGTACACTGTTTGGTAACCTGCAGTATGCTGGCCTTTGTCGAATTCATAAGTTCAATAATGCAGTGGATTAACTGAGCATCGTTTCCGGAAACAATCGGTATTTAATAAGCATATTTTGAGAAGAAAATAAAAGTCCAGTATTACATAAACACATTTATATAAACTGATGATATGTTTTTTAAATATTTAATTATATGCATATTAGCTTTTAGAATGTACTCAGCTGCCAAACACATAATATTTTATGTATCTATTTTATTGAAAATGTTGTTAATTCATATCTTTAATCTTACAGTAATAAAAATGGTGAAATAATTGAAAGATAAATTATATATTATACATATATCAACCCTTTATGGGCTTTAAAGGATTTTTTTAACATGCTTATCTTTTTCAAAAATAATCTGATTCAGTAATAAACGAATTTGATTTATTAATAAAATTCTTTGGTTTACTTTCACTCAACGTACCAGTATATGGAGTTTAATATTTCTGAAACATATTTATACTTAACATCTTACAATCTTGAAGTGTCCGGAGTAAAAATAGCAATGAAAAATAAAAATGCCATAATTCAGGGCATGGAGGGTTGAAGTTTGGTTCAAGCGCAAGAAGTGGAGTCAATTGTTCGCAACTATAAAGGGTTCTACGTTCTAGGTCAATTCCCGTGCCGCATTGATGAAGCGTTAAGGGTAGTTACCCTTAGTAATGCTCATAACAATTTTATTACGTGGCATAAACGACAGCAAACATGTTATGATCGTGTCGATATAGTAAACACCGTGTGAAGATTTTATTACGAAGAAATGAGAAATTTCTATCGATATTCAAGCCGTAATAATATTTATATAATACTATAGTATACATAGATGGAGTCGGTTAACTGAACATTATAAGTAGACTGCGGATGATTAAGCAATTTTCAATTTTTGTAGACAAATTTTAAAGAAGTGGAATGAAATTCTATTTTCATTGGTAATAACATTTGTAGGTCCAAAATAAATAAAAATCGTACTAAATTCTGCCGAATTTGATAGATGTCTAATTATAAGTAATAACTAGACTGCGGATTTTATGCATTTACGACGAAAATGAGTAGGTGCAATTTAAAACAGGAAAAAGATTAAACGAGATTAACAATGCCGATATACTATTTTTAACATATAAAAATCATTAATGAGGAAAATAAATTTTTTCTTAGCTCCTATAGCTTGCAATTGATGTATAACAATTTTATTTTGCATAAAGAACCGCAGTCTAGTAATAACGTAACTGTCGTCCAATTAAACATTGATTTCAATTAAATTCATTAGCATTATTTCATTGAACCGATTCATTTTCATTAATATATTTTATTTCATACAGTGGCGAGTTTAGATTGTTTACTATTTATACAAGAGCAATTATTGGATTTTCTGTATTCATGACAAACATTAGCAGCTACAATTTAAAACAGAAGAGACATTAGGAGAATTACGAGCATCGATATATTATTTTTAACTTTCTAAAATTTTTAAAGAAGTTTTTACTGGCTCTCGAATTTCGCAATTGACGTAGAAAATTTTTATTTTGCATCAAGATTCACAATCTAGTAATTGCATATTATAAACAACATTTTATGACTATCAAATTCAAAAATGGTTGTATCGATAAATTTAATATTTTTAAAATGATTTGCATGCGAAATTTTTCTACTACGAAGTAACATTTGAATATTAAAAAATTCGTCTATGAAGAAAATTTAAGGAGTCGTGTCATAATTCGATTATTCTATTGAAATATATAGTTACGCGATCGTATGGAAGATATCACTCGGTTTGCCGATAAAACAACCATAATACCGTGTAAGACGAATCATAACATTTAATGGTTTGAAAGTAATTTCGGTTTTATGGGTTTTTGTGTGCAGAAGAGAGAGGTTTCGAGCTGAAATTCAGCAAAAATGTTATTACACTGCAGCCATGAATACCAGGTAAAAAAAGATAACTGTTAAAAATAATATTGCAACGTTTTAATATTATTACAGTACTATCTGTTGAATTTTTTAATATTGTTGGAGAAAGTATCTGATCCAATTATAGCAAAATTTTTATTTTTATATCTTATAAGTTCAAACTGAAACTTTTACTTCCATGAACTTGTATCTATTCTCATGAACTTTTATATGAGGACGTTTTTTTTTTAAATTGTACGTTCCGAGTTCGAAATAGGATCTACTAAAAAGTTTGATTTCTTTAAATAACTATTATCATTTATGTTATATTTGAAGTAAATATGAAATATTGAAATGGAAATTATAATATTTAAAGACACGAAGGAATTTTATGGTTGTGACGATTTCAGAATTCCTATCGAGTTAGGCTTCTTTGAAAGAGTAAATATGGAAATGGTTGGCAGGAACGACATTTCATTTTAGGAATTCTAAGTTTTTCGAAGAATGCACTCGCCTAAAATTCAGGGCATTCTACGAATGCTCAGCCCCCGTAGTTTACGTTGACTGCTCATGCCTCGAGTCGCATACAAATGGTGGCTCATGAAATACCTACGATGACTGCACTATGGAAACTACGAGTTATGGTGTTACCAAATAAAATCTAAAATATTAAATAGTATTTGAAATATTTGTTTCGCCGAATAATGCCCACCTCTGGTCATAACACGAAAAATTACAATATCTTCATGACGAGTATACTCGTCATAAAGCAAGAGATTAATAACACTAAATAGAAACGTTCATTGAAACCATATAACTTTAAACATATTTAACATTTAAATATTATTTTACATAAATTAAATTCAACATTTAAAACATATAAAATCGATTTTCACATTAATTTGTTCGATTTTAATTTATACATTCTCCATAGGAAATTCACCGTAGCTTGTGAATACACGAGGTCAAGTTACTATTCATATTGAAACGTGTATCTGATTCCGGGGTTGTATTCACAGATTTTCCCTGAAATGATCCTGAGCTCCACAGATATGTAGTTACATGTATATCGAGGCCGGTGAACGCGTTTTGTCTGAAGGGACATTAAAGTTTGCACCTGCAGCTCGAGGAGCCGCCGAGATCGGACTAATAACAGAAGTGAAACTTTCAAAATGAGTTTTACGGATTTTCTAAGAGAAGCTACGTTTGGCAAAGAAGGGAACATCGTACAATCTTAATGTATAGCACGAATACAGGTCAGGTTCTGGGGAGAGTAAATGAAAAAAAAGCGGAGGAAAGGAAGTTCGAAATGGAGCGAAGGTTTCCAGCTTTGCGGTATTGCGATGGATCCCTGTGTTTCGTGTTCCCAGCAGTCTCGTATTTTTAATGCGCTTCGAACTCGAGGTACGAATTGCATTTAGCGCCAAGAACTGTGAATTTATTGGGAACTCCAGAAGAACAACGAGCGGAGAAGTATGAATGTGTTGAAAATATAATTTATTTACTATTTTGCAAGTCAATTCGTTTGTTTGTTTCTCTGGTATACAAGAGTATAACATAATGTACTAAAATATATTGTATGATAGAAGAGTATAGTAGAGTATATGCCAGAATATTACATGAAATATTACATTGTATTTTTATGTATGTACTAAAATATAATATAATATACTAGAATGTACTATAATATACTAAAACGTACTATAATATAGTAGAATATATTATAATATACAAAAATATAGTATAATATACTAGAATATACGATAATATACTAAAACGAAATATAATATACTAGAATATATGTAGTAGAATATAGAAGAATATACCGAGATATATATATGAAAATATAATATAATATACAAAAATATTAAATATATACATATTAAAATATAATATAATACACATGCAAGAATAGTCTATGATATATTAAAATATAATATAATATACGAGAACAGCCTACGATATATTAAAATATAATATACAAGAGTATAGTATAATATACTACGATATACAATAATATACCAGAACGGAATATTTATATTTGTTTGCAAGTTTCACAAAGATTGGATTTTGATCTTGATTTAATTTTGATGGAGGTGAACAGAGAGTTTCAAAGCAGTAATTATATGTATATTATATATACAAACACGAAATGTCAAATGTGTTTCCCTTTTGCTAAAGCAATCTTCAAAAGCATGACGAAGATGTAAACTAATTTACGACTTCTGCGGTTTCCCCTTCGAAGTGCAAACTTTTAATTAAATATGAAACTTTGCTTGTAAAAACGAATTCATCTGCTAATAATTACACTGTGAATTTTACGAAACCGCGATATCTTTGACTACTTATTAGACTTTTGTAAACTATAATTAAATAAACAATTTCACTTTGAAGATACGATATCCAATGTAAAAGAAATAAATTTTGACGTGATCCTAACTGAATTCGCATAGAGAAATGTAAATCATGGAATACATCAATATATAATTCAAGATGGAATACATGAAATTTAAATTGTAGAGACGTTGAAAAAATTTGAATGATTGAGGTCTATTAAATTTTAAATGTATTAAAATTATTTAGAAAAGGAAGAACTCGCATGCAATTGATGCAGAACATTTTTATCTTGGTTAAAGATTTGCAGTCCATTCGTTACTATTGATTTATCGATAAACAGTGCGGTATGATTGATTTAATGCAGTCATGCAATCGGCAGGTTCAATATTATGTTTATGTAATTTCGAGCGCTTTTCTATCTTTTATATCCACGCCGACACGTGGAATCGCTTTGACACAGTTATAAAGCGTTCTCTGAACTGACCTGCAGGCTGTTTCAGCGTTTATGACGGGTCTTTATCGAGCAGTGTTTGCAAATCTTCATCTTCCGCTTTTCGAGGACACCCGG
Source organism: Lasioglossum marginatum (assembly GCA_028455795.1). Classification (NCBI taxonomy): domain Eukaryota; kingdom Metazoa; phylum Arthropoda; class Insecta; order Hymenoptera; family Halictidae; genus Lasioglossum; species Lasioglossum marginatum. The sequence goes on along the minus strand of CM052251.1, from coordinate 1,873,891 downwards.
CTCGCGGCTTGTCACTCAACCTCTAGTCGCCGGTTTTATATCATAGAACTAGTTTCTGAATGTAAAATAAGAAATTGCATGATTAAAATAATAATTTTAATACAAATTAAAAACGAATGTTCCGTATCTCGAACACATAAAACTAGGAATTATTTTGTAATAGTTTGGACCGTAGAAATAATAAATTTGGAATACTTCGTAACTGGAGGACGCAGAAAGGCTTCCCCTCGGCCTCCAGGGTTAATTACACGAGCCATCTGTCTAGAAAAAATTAAACGATGCGTACAATATGCACGGTGTACACGATATAGATTCATGATACGCTTGGTCACGGACAGGATTCCTGAGGACATATAAAGTAGTTCGAGGTCCTACGATGAGGAATGCTCATCAAACAGACTTTTCGAATGAGAACCTTGGCCATACATTTCTCACTTTGACGCGTTCCAGGATCAGACCAAGGAACAAATGCTGAATCTATACATCGGTAAGGAAATTGGAACTTCTCCTTTGTGAACACTTCAAGGAAAGACAGGGCCCAATGCCAGTTCTGAGAAATGAAAATTCAACCCTTATGTCGCCAACCATGTATACTTAGCTGTCCATTCTCTACATTTCCTTTAATCATTTTTATACGACGATCAGTTTAGACTTAATTTAAAGCTAAAAGCCTGTAGTTTCATAATCCATCGATCATTTTATTTTACGATTTTTTTCACGATGTAGCGGGCGAGAAATTGAAGACAAATTTTTTTCGAAAATACTGTATATTCAAACGGCTGTGGAAAATTTGAAAAATTTTTTCCCTGACCTCCCTAACCTCCCATTTCCGGATGTTGAAGGAATTTTGAGACACCCTGCATACAGTGACTCCCATTAATATTCGAACACTCTGAAAAAGACGATAACATTTTTAATATTGGACCATACGATTTGAAATTTTCTGGGAAGCTAGAACAATTAGTTAGCGAACTAATGTGGCAAAAATTTTTGACAAAAATTTTTGACAAAAATTGCAAGTTGTCGGAATTGCAGAGAAAATACTAAAAGTTGTATTTTGCAACTTTTTTATAAGGGCTCGTATGGAAAATTCAGAAAATACGTTTCGTAGATCTGTATCAATTAATCATATTCTGAAAATTTCATCAAAAGATGGTGAAAATTGCAGTTTCTGAAATAAATTTAAGGATTTTTGCATCTTTCAATGCCTGAAGCTTTTCTTCGCGTTTACCGATTTTGATGAAATTTTCAGAATACGTATAATTGACACAGATCTACAAAACGTATTTTTGAAATTTTCAATATGGACCCTCCCATATTTCTATACAATTCCGACCAATTGGAATTTTTGAAAAAATTTCTTTTCACAACATATAGTAAACTAATTGCTCTAAGACTATACAGTCCAATATTAATGGGAGTCACTGTATGTAGAATTCTAAATAGCTTTAGAGATCGTAAGAGATATTACGAATGGGTCATAAATGCGATTCCTGATACCGATGTCTACGATTGTTATCTAAGAGGGCCATTCGTCTTCTCATTTTACAGAATCGATTCCTCACAATGAGTAAGTGCTGAAAGTGACAGATATAATCAAACGAAGGCAAAAAGCACCGTCACGCAGAATGTCGGGAATGTTAGTGGGAATGGATGAACGCCCCATGGACCCGGGGCTAAAACTCGGCACCACTTGAATGCGAAGGAAAAAGGTTCGTGTCAAGATTAATTCGTTTTAATTCATTTCACACGTACCGAAAAAGTCCGATTGATTCTCTGCTCGTTATTATTCAAAGTTGAAACGCTCGAGAAAATATCGGAATTCTGTTATTCCGAAATATTTAATTTAAAGGATTTATACTGTAATTTATGTCATTGTACTGGATCAAAGAAAAAATAGAAAATTGTATGCTTAATATTCATCTAATTTTCGATTGCTGTTCAATCATTCTGGTTATCTAACAATAAATATAGCGAAAATTTTACACATTGAATAATTTTTATGTATTGAAAATTCTTAAAGTAGATTAAATAAAATATTAGAGTGTTACGAGGATTGTTATGGAAACAAACGATTGGAGGGGGGAGGGGGGCGTGTTCAGCAGACTGCATTAAATCCTGCGGTAAAATGTTTTTGTGTCACGAACCGAATCAATCTTGTGCAAATCCGCTTCGGATTGTAGAGCTCGCGATTAAATTCCGGCGCACGTTTCGACCAGACAAATTGTTCATCAAATTAATCGGTTCATCTAGAAAGAACTTTTAATTGAAACTTAAAGATCAGATTAAACGCGGCCTGCTTCCGTGGCGAAACTATACAAGTGATTACTCACGCTAGAAGCAGTGAGTCTTATACCTCTAGACGAAAAACTGTGTCAGTAAATAATTTAAAAATACATTTCATTTTCAAATTGACAATTAATCAAATTTACAATTGGAAATAGTCCTCTTTCAAATGTGATGACTAGACTGCGGATGTTTATGCATTTTCCAATTTTTCTGGACAAATTTTAAGAAAGTGGAATGAAATAAAATCCTATTTTTAATGGGAACACACAGCCTTTGTAGATCTAAAACAAATAAAAATTGTACAAGATTCTATCGAACTTTATATTCTAGCCTTTTTTGAAAATTTTTATAAGCCATAAATGCATGAAGATCCGCAGTCTAATAATTAATGTAAAGAATTAGATATGTATTGTATAAAGCATTTTATTTTCGTACTAATGATTTTAAACTGTCTGGCGTTCCAGATGAAACTGAGCTCGAGTAATCATTTCGCACGAGATAGCACAGCCTTCGTGTGGATGGGTACCGATTACACTAACAAAGATATGTTTATTATGAAGTACAAATGAGCAGGTCGCGGGATGGGCAAACCTTGGCTCTTGGTCCTGTTTCCTGCGACAATGACGACAATGACCATGATGGCGTACTTCACCGTAACTACGGCTACTCCAACCTCGATGTCGTTTACCTCTACAACATCCAACAACGATGCTGTCGACACGAAAAAGGTGAATATAGATCATCATTCTTAATCTGTGAGATTCTGTACACCATCTTTCTCTGTGTGGAGGCATTATTTTACTTTGCCGTTGTTCTAAAATTAACATCGAAGAAATTAATATTTGATCTAGACCATTAATCAGAAGAATTTTATGTTGAAATATTGTTATAATTACACTGTGGATCTCCATGCAAAATAAAAACTGTATAGCAATGTATTTCTTGCTTTAATAATTTAATAATAATTTCAATAAGTTAACAGTAGTACTTCTTTTACAAACAGTATTATTGCTATTCATGCAAATTATCTATTGCAGAGGTTCTTAAACTGTGGACCCCTAGGGGGCTTTAATGTCAAACAATTTTGACATTAACTTTACATCCCCCAAGACCATTTATTAAAATAACCAGCGATACATTTTTACCAATATTTATTATAAGGGTTGGAGTGGGGTCCGCAAAAATAATGTTGTTCAAGAGGGGGGCCTCGGACTACATAAGTTTAAGAACCCCTGATCTATTGCATACGCCCCACGTTTTTCGTTTTAAATCTTACAAGTATTTTCATAGCTATTCAAGATTCACAATCACAAATTTTCAGGACTATCTGTATGGGGCTAGGAAAATTTATTTTATACTTTTTAGTCCGTCTTAAAAACGTGGTATAATAAAAAGTTATTTTTATTCAAATAATTTCATAGCTACGTGCTGCCGAATAATGCAAATTACGCCTCGTAAACGAAAAAATAGGACTTTTGAGGGCGATAGCGCCCTAGATCGATCTTTTATCTAGCGTTTTTGACTACTGAAAAACTCCATTTTTGTATTATCGAGAAATGAGAACGCGAATCCCGCACCCTTGCAATCCTAGAAACGAGTCTACCCCCTTAAGGGAATAAATAACATTCAATTTAGTTTCTATTTTTCTGCAATCGATGCAGACAATTTTCACTTTGCATAAAGATCCGCAGCCTAATGATTGCACTTCGTGTAATAGCTCTGGTCTGTTTGCTATTAACGGAACATTATATGCCACCAAGATGGACATCGAAGAAGCTTTGGATGTAATAGAAGCAGCATCTACTGGATCATTGGGTGAATATTGCGCCACCACAGCTGGATTCAAGTCTCTACCAGCTGCTGCGGCCCTTGATCCAAGACGTTACGACACCGCACGTCAAAAAGCCGACATGACAGCTCTGATACTCCAAAATTCGGGAACAATGGGAGTATCAAGACACAACGGTGAGTTGCAATTAATTACTTGAGAGGCTCGTACCTAAATTCTAAATACCAAAGAACGGAAGCGTGGAAACCATTACAAACATTAATTACCAAGAAAATTCATTGAGTTTTTGAAAGCAACATCTTTTACCAGCATTAATAGACGTTTAATTATTTGTTAATTGTAAACATTTAAACATGTGTATACCACTGGCTTAGACATTTGTATTTATTTATTTACAATTATCACGGTAGAACTTGTCATTAAGATCTTTGTGCAAACAACTCTCTTAATTATTGTGTCTCTTATTTATTTTCAATTATTAGTAATAAAACTTGTTTGCAATTGTGCAACAAAATCATCGATAACAATTCAAAAAACAAATTATATCATTAAGATCTTTGTGCAAACAACTCTCTTAATTATTGTGTCTCTTATTTATTTTCAATTATTAATAATAAAACTTGTTTGCAATTGTGCAACAAAATCATCGATAACAATTCAAAAAACAAATTATATTATTAATTATATTAATTAGATAATCACAATGAAATATTTTACTCCATTATTTGTTGAAATATTATCGCAACACAGTATGTTACTAAGAATGCTTTATGTTATTCCTACTTTATGTGACTTCTTTCTTGTATGATCTTGATATAAAAGGCCTAAAAATTGTTTCTAACTATCTTAAACAACAATCCTCAATAATTTAGGTATTAGATGATTGCATAAATTCGTCTCCGATTTACATCGGAGTGTAAAAAAAAAATTAAATAGTCACCATTCTTTTCTACTATTAGGAAAGAACGGTGACTATATAATTGATTAACACTAAACCTACCGACCATCAAAAGTGGCGTATAATATTATAAAAATAACAAGATTAAATTTATTTATATTTTGTGCGATTTTTACTATAATATGTACTGAGGTCAAAAAATATATTCAATATATTCTCATAAAAACATTTTTACAATTTCAATAATTGTCAAATAAAAAATCTAAAATGGATCATTTGACCCCTCGTGGTAGGTTTAGTATTATAATAAATTTTATTTTCACATCGGGCACGAACTTATGCAATCATCTGATATAATCCACAAATTTTCCTTAAGAATCTAAAAATCATGTACTATTCAAATCGTGAATACATACTGTATTTGCTATACATAAGCCGCCTGTTCTAAAGCATTAAATAAATAAATATTGTGAGCCAGAAAGAATTGATAAAGTTCGCAAGAGAGTAAGTAAATGTCGCACAATCGATACAGATCCGAAAATAAATCCTGTCCGTGTGAATGCGATCTTCCTCGGCCGATGTAGCGTTATCAGTGGAAAACTTGAGCTGAAAAACAACTTAAATCGAAACTCGATACTATCTCGGAAACTTGAAGACACGCCGGTAAATTGAAAGGGACACGTCTGAAACTCATATTGCAATTTCCAGCGAGTTTCCGTTAAAGTGTTCGACGCCGAGCTGGCACCTTTTCCGTGGAAACAATCCAGCCGAACCCTCCTCTCGCATATCTCGAACCATATCGTGGCCACCGTGCGCCAAACAATTTACATATCACGTTTCCTTGCAGCACCTGTTGCGCGTCAATCTACATGCGAGAGTTTCAGTTTTTTAATTTATTCGGGTCACCGGCAGGGCCGATGTTCACTCGAACAAATTTCTAATTTTCAATCGACCGTTTTTAAACACCCCGATTAAAGCGTGCCGCTGTGCGAGCGGATTGCGCTTCAAAGTTCCATCGACGAAAGCAAAATGTATAGACTCCTTCCGACCGAAAATGGAAAATTCTGTTCGCTCTATAAATAGTGCACACCTAATCGATATTGTTATGCAGCCCGAACAAAACGCGTGACGCCTGCATGATCTTGAAAAATCGCTTAAAGGGACGTTGTGGTTTCCGAGGCCGTTTTTCATCAATCCTTACGAATTTTTGTCCGGAAAAAATATTCAACCTATCGCATTCAGATTTTTCACACATATGTATCGGTATCTTAACTATGTGCGTGATTTTTTTCGAGTAAAAATAATCAAAATTACATGATTTATAGATTTTTTTATACAGTATGTTTGGATTAACATGGGTTGACGACAGAGTCGCCAGATGAAAGGAGGGAGCATGAATTGAGGGAAGAAAGTTACCCTCTCTCTGCCAGTACTGGATTAGGCACGACCAGAGTTGTGTTAAATTACAATTGAATTCCTTCACGAATTATAATTACAAAGTAATTCAATTACGTTACTACACGAAAACAATTTGTATTTATCAAAATAATAATAATATCATGATTGTTTAAATTGTTTTGGAAAGCTGAAATATTGTACTTAATACTGTGTATTTTGTTTTCTTTTTATTCTATATGCAAACGTTAAACAAAAATACATTTTTGTAAAAATATCGTATGTGTGTTCACTTTTGCTCCTCACTGTAGAGTGAGGACATTGCCATTTGATTCTGGTCCTTCTGCTGATCGAAAAAAAGAAAATGACGGAGTACATTAATCAAATCAGTGTGATCGTGGCTATTCTGAATCAAAATAAATTGCAATTGTTAATTACTTAAACAGTGACCGCATTTTCAACTCAAATTTTTTATTTTTTATGCTTTGGAAGATGAAAAACCTGAATATCCCTTTAACGGATTTTTCATTTACATAGAAAAGATTTAGTTAAAATTTAAAATTTTATATTAATTTTATAAATTTTATTTTTAGTATAAAAAAAATTATTGAATAAGTTATTTTATTTTAGTAATTATTTATGAATAAATTAATTTTTTTATATTAAATAGTATTGTGAAAGATAAGAGTCCCAAAGTTTTATTTCTAAATTAATGTAAAGTTTCAAAAATATGTACTAGACTACTAAAAATGAAGTTAAATGAAATAAAAATGAAGTTTTTTACAACAGTGCCATTATTTCTTGACGCCAACGTTTTTTTTTTCAATCTTCGCAGCGTCGTTGAAACTCAATTTGCGGAATGGCTTTTAGCTCATTTAACGAATTTTCTTTTATCGCTCCAATCGATTCAAAATGGCGTCCTCGCGGTAAGAATTTCAGCCTCGGAAACATCAAAAAATCACACGGGGCTTAAACCTGTGAATGGGATGCTTAAGGAGTTTCACGCTCGTAAGAACGATGATAGTAATACTCGAGAATTTTATTCAGGTATTTCCCCCTTAAATAAATTTCTTTGGTTTCTGGAAGTTTTTGATGTGTTTGGTAGTGACCATTCTATTATATTCATATTGGGGCTTCTATTTCTGCAGAGTGAAACTACAAGATTCTGCAAATAATATCAATTGTTATTTTGCAAGAAAAACGAAATTCTCGCCTCGAATAAATTTCTTGGGTTTAGTGGGAATTCCGGTGTGTTGGTTTGGCAGTGACTGTCCTAATGGATTCATATTGGGGCTTCTATTTTTACAGAGTGAAACTACAAGATTCTGCAAATAATATCAATTGTTATTTTGCAAGAAAAACGAAATTTTTCCCTCGAATAAATTTCTTGAGTTTTTTGTGGGACTTTCCGGTGTGTTGGTTGCCAGTCACCGTCCTAATGGATTTATATCGGAGCTCTTAAAGCCCAGAGTATCATAATACAGGAGCAGCGTGCATGAAGAATGATTTCTCGCCTCGTTAGACGGCTGGTTTCACCGCGGCGCGTATAAGATCGTAAATGGCTCGCATACTTGCTCGTCGGCGCATTGCAGACATCAATGTGCATTTAACTGACCATTCGTTTCCTCCGCAATTCCCTCGGCTCGCAAATCCTTTTTCCGGGAGAGCCCTGGCAGGGAAATGGCAAACGGTGTTTCAAAGTAGCGGGACTCCTCTACGACATTATTGAATTTTCGTCGGTTCCACACGGCAATCCAGCCGGCAGACGTAAAATCGATTTGCCCAATAACCGACGCGCGATGACGGACCGCATTGTCAACAGTCCAATTTATACAGGGCCTGCCGTATCATCGCCTAACCGAATTCCATTGGTTGGACTGGCAACGAGAGTATGCGCGACATTGGAACACATCGATCGTTTTTGCATCGCAATTGTTCGGACAATGTTCGATTCTTCTGCCCGAAGACTGTCGATGACGATACTAACAAGTTGAGGGTGGCGTTCGAAGCAGCATTTTTCGAATAAACAAAATTTAGTAATAACTGGACTACAGATTTTAGGCAGTTACGGCATGAAGAACAACATTGTTAAAATGTTACAAGAATTTCAAAACAGATGGAAAAAGATCATAGAACAAAATGGCACATACAATATTCAACAGGTAATACTGAAATGGAAGAAACATAATTTATTCCATATTTCGTATACGCATATTCCATATATGGAGTAAAATAGTTTGCGAGACTTTCAAATTGTTTTTCAGTCAAACAAGTTTCTTCGAAACTTTTGTTCCTGGTTACTTAATTTGACCTTGAACATCAAGGTCAAGGATATTTTTGCATTAAGTTTTTTCACAAATCTCTACCAATCCAGAAGCTTTACACTCATTCTTTTTGCACCCTGTACATTCATATGTTTAGAAAGAATACTTTTGATCGTTACTATTTTGAGAAGCCTTCAAACAAAACTTATTTTTTATAATAAATAAATTGCACAGTGTTTTTAGATGCCATAGCGAAATCTTTGCTGGTGTCGGTGAACGACGCCGTGGAAACAAGGCTGATAGCATTAAATGCGTCCACGGGTACAGTCATCAACGCGATTTGGTTGGAAAGAAGCCCGGGTAGCGTCGGCGAGCCCTCAAAGGTTGAGAACCATGCTCTCCAGCCTGGGTCGATTCCAGATTCAAGTTTACCGTGGTTTGAAAATGCTGGTGCCACCACCGAATTAAGGTTCGACTAATTACATGGTTTCGAAATCAGCACCTCCATGTCTTTAACGCATTTCCATGGAATTCTGCATGTTTCGATAGCTTAACTCGCAAAACACTCCATATCTACTAGGTACTTGACACAGTTTCTGCCGTTTACTGATAGACGTCTGAACTAATGGTACTTGTATGTGATTTTAGGCGATGTAGTAAGTACGCTCCCGCTCACAAATCTTAGGACACCTCTGGTTTTTAGTGAAACTCTGGTATTAATGGTCGTATATATTACGAACCTTTTAACTGTATTAACTACATACAGTAAAGTCGCGATATTTTGCCAACGACTGTGATAATTATACTGCGGATTTTCTGCATTTATGACAAAAATGGGGACGTACAATTTAACACTAAACCAACCACGAGGGGTCAAATGATCCATTTTAAATTTTTTATTTGACAATTATTGAAATTGTAAAGGTGTCTTCATGGGAATTTATTGAATATACTTTTTGACTCCAGTATATATTATAATAAAAATCGCACAAGATATAAATAAATTTAATCTTGTTATTTTTATAATACTATACACATCAGTCACTTTTGATGGTCGGTAGGTTTAGTGTCAAAGCATGTTAAAAATATTTAATAAGATAATTAAAAAGAGAATACAATTTTTATTCGGCTCTTGTGTACTGCAATCAATGCGAACATTTTTTATTTTGCATAAAGATCCGCAGTCTAGTGACAATGGTTTGACTCTCAAATCACAGCAGCAGAAATGGCGCCTTTAAATTTTCCTGTTCTCGTTGGGACACCCTTTATAAACAATCTTGAAGACTTGGAAAACAGCAAGTGTCTCCATTACATTAAAAAATGAATTTATAAAATTCATTAGAGGAATACTTTGAATAGAATATTCACCATTTTTCTTTACCAAAAGAACGGCAAAAACTTATTCAAAAGTAGGTACGTAGTAGATTAAAAAACAGAAATTCTGCAATATTTGAAAAAGTAATTTTAAACTTGAAATAATTTCATTTTCTAGAAAATAATTTTACGTTTCTGAATGTGTACATGGTCTTTTATCCCTTATCTTATGCCAATAAAAATTTTCTACGTTATTCAATAATACATTTTTTGATATCTTGAGTGTAAATGAATTTATCCAGCAGAAAGTGGAAGTCTGTAGCAATTTTGTTATTTGTCAATGAGAGCGTACACAACATTTTTTAAAATAAATGAATAGTAGGTATCATAGTAATTTTTATAGTTGTTAGTTATTACAGAGACAATATTTATAAATCATTACCGTATTTCCCATTTTTAACAATTCTGCATTAAAAAATTATTATTGCTGTTGTATCTTCATTGGAATTAAAATTTCCCAGAATATACAGTGTGTCCCAAAAATGTTGTTCCTTGAAAGGGGTAATTCCTGAAGTGATTTGAAGTAACTTTTTCCTTTGCAAAAATGTTCTCCGAGGTTTTGTTAAGGAGTTATGAACGAAAAACCACGGACGAATTAGAGCGCGACTATAGTAGAGTGTGGTGTTCGCATTGGCTGAGCTGCAATCCATCTATGGTAGCCGCGCGCTGATTGGTTTGTTTTTTTCGTTAATAACTCGTTATCAAAGCCGCGGAGAACATTTTCGCAAAGGAAAAAGTGACCTTAGCAATGACCCCTTTCAAGAAAGTATAATATTTTTGGGGCACCCTGTACAGTAACTTCTCAATTTTGAGAATACAATGAAAGAATGTAACTTCTTCATTTCTAGCTAGACTAACTTTAACCTCTTTATTGCTATTATACACTACTGTAAATCAGATTTAGTACTTCCAAGCGTTAGTATCTTTATTAACAAATGATAACATGCTCTATCTATAATACATACATGTAGCTTCGTAAAAATCAGCACCTGCACGCACGCACACGCACCGAAGAACCTTTCTGTTTTGCACCTCACCGATCATACTTGGTTTTCGTTTTCTCTTCCTGGTAAAATAAGAACAATAATAATTAAAGAGCAATAAAAGCAATCCACCGTTGTTCAACTAAAATTCAATTCTTATTTCTCATGTTTTTATGTAATCAGATCTTTAGCACACTAAGAGGAATTAAAAACAATATTGCCAGGAAGAGATGCAACATTTTGTAGGCGCTCCACGATCATTCATCACCCCTCATCACCCCGTAAGAGCGTCAAGTCATAGAAACTCGATTCGCGAAAATGCAAAAACGGTAAACGTTTTCAGGTCTGGCCTCCTACTTCCGCCAAAAGATCGCAGTTATGATGATTACCGTGCTGTCCGAATGCCTCAAAATTCGAGGATTTAAGACAGTCGTGATTTTTCGAGCTTGAACTATGTATATGCATAAATTTTCTAATGAATAATAACGTTAGTAATATTTGTCTAACACGTGGCATAATTTGAATACGATTACTAGACTGCAGATTTCTATACAAAATAAAAATTATCTGTATCAATTGTTAGAAACGAAAACGAAATAGATAATTGTTTCTATCCTTAACTTAACAATATAAATTTCAAGTCCCATTTTTATGTCTAATAACTAATAATTATCTCTAATAACAATGTTGCTTCTAATCTGAAAAAATGTTGCAACTAAATCACTTTCTCTTTATTATCTCTATATTTATACAGGCTGTCCCAAAAATCGTATAGTAACTATCGTATAGTAATCGCATAGTAATCGAATGCAACACGGAACGATTCCAAAAAACGAAGAACTAGGTTCACCTGGAATTATAGCTGGAAATTAATAAACGTTAAAGAAATTTTTCACAATTTTTATCGTAGTCAAAAAATCATTGATACGTTCGAAATAAGAATATAACATAAAGAAATGTTACATTTTCTGCTATTTCCATCTGTGAATTAATAAAATCGCTGGTAGACCCTCTAAAAATCATCGAAATTGAAAGGTAGGTAGCTGTTCTGCAGCTTCGCCATAACTTTTTAAATATTTAACAATGTTCCACCCATTCGACTATCTTTAAACTTTTATACATAATAATTTCGTGATATAAAATTATTCCTGACTTTTTGAAGGTACTCAAAAGATTGTTTGTGAAAACTACCTCTGAAGAATAATTTGGTTTCAACCCCTAATAACTGATTTAAAATTCTGAAAAAATGTCCCAAATAAAGCTAGTTCGCAGCTTCATTTTCGTCTTTCTTTCACGTAAATATCTTAAATAATGGCTGAGAAAATAAAAGGTAAAGTTCTGGCTTTTCACCCCCATATTACCCTTAAACGAATAGGTGAAAATCTAAAATTTTACAAGCTAGTGTTTTAGGCAAAGAACATTGTTTAGCAAAGAAAAGATGAAACGTATAACGAATTAAATTATTTTTTAGATATTTAATGTAGTTTATTGTCTGATTCAGATAATTATTTCCGCCGCATAAGTACGTTAGCCATTTTTCTCTCTACCTTGCCATTTCCATTCAGATTTTATTCAGCGACGATCCTTCCAAAATCGCAGTGGCATTATCTGCAAATTAATTGCGAGTTATAATTGCGAATCGATTATCGGGCAATAAAATTTCGCGACATCTGCGATAAGTATCCCACGCAAAACGAGATCCCGTATCGCGTTATCGGTGTTTCTCGTTGCCGCGATTTCGATTACAAATTCGATGTAACGTATTCGAGTCACGTTCAAACGAGGCTCATAAGCCGAACGGCAGAAATCCTCGAATACTGACGCATTCAGACGATAATTGAGAATGCGGACGAAAATTCGATTAATCTTCGTCTATCGGATGACCGTGAAGTGCCACAGGACCACGAAATTAAAGGAGAAGCAACTTGTATTAATGGGGTTGTTGCACGAACCGCGTGTGCACCGAAAGGTCGAAGTTTCTATGGCGGTTTGTGGCGTTTGCGTGTTATCTCAGGTCACCGAAATTCATGCAGTCACCGGCGATTGAATCCTACAGGGGTTGGTGGACCATCCCGTATTTCTCTTGCAAAAGTCATCGCTGGTTGATCTCCTACAGCGTTAATATACTGCCGCTGGACGCTCGACACGGGTTCGTAAAATGTTACATTACTATTTTAGATGCGTACCAATGAGTAAAAGGGGGCATTCTTATGTGGTCCGATAAACAAATTTTTTCATTGTTCGAAAAGTTCCCATAACTGTAAAAAATTTAATTTCGTTGATGAAGACACTTCTATTGGTTAGATTTCTACATATTAGCCATAAGCAAGGTTGTTTCTTGATATTGGGTCGTTCGGAAGGTCATTTCGTTTTTCGTGTAGAGATGGCATTGCTTCCATTTGTTGGCATTTGATGGCATTACCAACCTTATTTTACAGACACAATTTCTCTTGAAAAGGATCCATATCCGGATCGAAACGTTGAGGATAATTTAAAAATTTGCAAAATTGCTTGTTAGTCAAAATTAGATCGAACCTATATATATCGAAATGATTAAAAAGTTTATTCAGTAATTTACGAAAAAACGTCTGACGAGGAGCGTAAGAGGGTTATTATTTGTATTCAACTAAAACTTCTCGTCGTGATTTAATGTGTTTCAAGGGTTCGAGAATTTTTAAGCGTCGACCTTGACATAAGCGGGCTGGAGGTGAACCAATGCGAAGGGTCGCCGCAACAAAATGAAAATGAAATTCTCAGCAATCAGATAGCATCGTTTAAGGGTACTCATAAGTGTCATAACGACACGACACAGGTAATACTGCCACGAATGATCAGAAGCTAATTAAAAAATAGCTGTTTACCCTAATCAATTCAAATCAATCAATAAATCATTTATAAAATCGTGAAGCAAAATTTGAATAACAATTACGAAAGTTCTGAAGCAAATTGTAACAATACGACAGTACCCATTTTCTTTCTGACTTTCCTCAGACGAATTATCTCTGTCATTGTTACAAGACAGTTCTAAATATCCCTGTATCCTAAGCGATTTTTCAAGAATTGGAAAATTCACATGGGTCATATCGACCACTCTGGTTATGATTGAACTGTCAAACTAATTTAGGCACGGTTTTCAGTGTGAATATCAAAGTCCACATAATGTGGGCTCGGTCCATAAGGTCCAAAAAATTGGGGTCGGTAGTAGATGGGCAAAGGGTGCGTACGTCTGCAAATGTCGGAAGGGCTATTACAGCCCGAGCCAACATCAGTCTGGTTTCGATGGGATTCTGGTTGAAGGTCAGTGGCGAATTCTAACATCGAATTTATTCACCCTACAATGCGCAAATTCTGCCGTATCAAAAACGATCCCTATCCTAAAGCACTTTGGAAAATAAGGAAAAAGTGATACGCGAACAAACTTTTTGGTTCATTAGAACCACTCGGATATAAAAAATATTTCAAACGAAAGTTATACGGTTTACAGACGAACATAATTCTATATTAATGACTTTTTTTATAGTTAGTCCAGTAGATAACTTATGAAGGTTACTTTCAATTGTTTCAATGGAACTATTTTTTAACACCCCAATGGAGTTCATTATTCCCCGTAAAAAATTATTAACCTTCTCGTATCGAAAAACCATTAGTTCAGGGGTGTTAAAGAAATGTTAGAAATTGTTCTAATGCTTTGTGGTGCTATTAAAATATTTTTATCACATTAATACTCTTTCAAAACATCGTGAACGTTTATATAACTAATTTTCCGTTCTCGGTATACAAACAATTGTTCCAAAAATCATATTCTCGATTTTAATTGAATATTTTTTGCATCGTTTGAGCTTAGTTGATTTAAATGAACGACTCATGAAACGAATCATGGTATACAGTTTTACAATTAAAACTTGTAACTGGAATATCGTAATCTGTAGAGCGCGAGCGTTCAAAAAATACGAATGTAAAGGCAGTGAATTGAATTGGGCGTTTCGTTTTTATTTTCAACAAAACAAGCCTGAATAAATGTGCTTAAAAAACGAATTATGTATAGGACGTCGCGCATTATAGGGTGAATTTGCTGTGAAATTGCTGTAGAATTACGTTCGGTTTTCGAGAAAGGTCACATTTTCAGCCGCTTGGAAAGAGATGGAGGAGAACGTGAGCGATTCTTACGCGAAGGTGTTTCGTTGCTTGCGTTGCGCGCCCGGATGTGACAAGTGTAAAGGGCCTGAACCGTGTTTAGCTACTTACCATTGGCCATTTAGGTACGTATGCTACAGAAATAATAATAATAATAATAATACTCACTATAATACCATAAAAGATTGTATTTGGTTGGCCAAAAAGACTCATCGCATCTTTTAAGATTTAAGGGGATAGACAAACTTGGTTGTCTAAAATGTGCTGTTTTCGAGAATTATTTTAGGAATAATTAACAAGTGGAAAATTCTGGTTTTTTACAATGATATTGACATAACTCTTACCTTTATCCTCCATTTTTTTCCAGAACGAAATATTAAAAAATGGCAGAGTTATCAATGTTTTTGAAACGGCATTTTATCAGTACCGATTGGTCATCCAATTAAAAAATTGTTTTTATTAGAACAATAGGAAATTAGTTACATTTGCGAAGCCAAAGCTTTTACACAATATTTTTACAATCTTTTCTCTTCATTGAATATTTATCTGAACCTCTTGCAATATAATTTACTTCACAGAAAAAGAAAGACAATTCACGTACATCATACATCTACATTTTCTTCGAAGCTTAAATATTGCTAACAGAAGAATAGAATTTCATTTGGATTTAAAAGAATAAATTAATAACATTCATATCACGAATCTCATGCATTATATCATACATGGATACATCATAGTATCATTTTATCATAAGTGGAAAAAATTTCTACAATTTCAACCGTATCTCACGGTTTCGAATAGAAACATTCGCAATAGATAAATATCTATCGATAAATATCTACCAGGCTCGTTCCAAATAAAAACAACTAATCCAATGTGTACTTTCAGAATCACCCTTTTATCATTTTCCATTTTCTGTGTGTTCGGTACCATCGTGCTGGTGGCCTATATGTATAAACATCGCAAGCTCAAAGTGTTCAAGGTCGCTTCACCGATATTTCTGTCCATCACGCTTTTAGGTTGCGCTATTATGTACCTCGAGGTACGTATAGGATTTTCTGCACCTGTGTTTACCTTGTTGAAGCAACGTTGAGGCGTTTATATATTATATTACACACAATCTCCTACTTCCTGTCTAGATGGCCGCCATATTTCCCGTCCTGGATATGTATGCCTGCATCGCCACCAAGTGGACGAGACATCTTGGTTTTTGCATTTCTTATACAGCGTTGTTAATGAAAACATGGCGGTAAGAAATACGACAATGATAAACTTAATTGTTAAGCTAAGAAACAACATTTTTTTTCTGAAGACGTAGAATCCGATAAAAATTTGTCTCCGTTGAGGATTTTGCTGAAGTCTAAATAACAACTTAATTGTATTCCAGACTTGGCCGTTATTTATACAGGGTGTTCCAAAGATGTTGATAAATTATTATTTCAAATCAAATATACCGAAATCTGTTAGCTTTTATGAAACTTACTTTTACAATGAGTTTTAGAAAATTTAACCCTTTGCACTCCGAATCCTTTTTCAATTTTCTTGCCAACAATTCCTTACAATTCTAAGTGTTTCGTTTGAAATTTACTTCAAAGGACAATTCCTTGACCGCTACTTGTTTTAAACAATTTTGTTGACTAAATATATTAAATATTACTCAAACTTTGTTGTAATTTATATTTGTTGAAATTATAAAGACGTGTGTTCTTCCATTAGAAATTATTCAATAAATTTCTTTACTCGAGCACGTATTATTATAAAAATTGTGAAAAATCTAAATAAATTCAGTCTCGTAATTTTTATAAATCAATATATATCCGATACGTTTTGTACCCAGTACGGTAGTGTTAACTAAAAAATAAGACAATTAAATGAATAAATTATAACCCGTTTTCAAAGAAGTGCAAAGCCGTAAAAACTGACTAAAATTACAATTTTGGAAATTTTTATGTTCACAAGAAAATGATGAAATATACACTCTCCCTCTCTCTCTCTGTACCGCTTAAATAAAGTATCCGGACACTTGCGAAATGTGTAATAACAACGCATAAGTTACTTAAATATCTAAAATAGTGACTGAAATCGATTTTTATTACTTCCTCGTGGAATATCTAACGTTTTAAAAGTTAAAAACTAGCTATGTAGAAACTTACCAATATTAGATATTACCGCTTGCACTAATCGCGGCAATCTTTCTATTAGTTTTTTATTTTATTAGTATTTTATTATTAGTATTTGTATCGAAAAATTCTCTGAATTCGCTCTGCACCTTAGAAATGAAACAAAGTGAAACTTGAAATCTTTTCAAGCACCAAGACCGTTCCACTAGATTTCGTATTTGTGGATGGAAATTATATTATTGCATATTCATTATATAATTTGTACATAAAAATAAATTCTATTGTGCTACGATCCTGCAAAATTCTTCTAAATATTTTTCCTAGTAACTTAAACTACGTTTTGTAGAGAAAAAGGAAGTGTCCGGATACTTTTGAGCGGTACTGTATACTGTATGCGCATGTATTTACAGGATAAAATTGCAAATTATATTTTTGCAGAGTGTCCCTCACCTATCGTGTGAAAAGCGCGCACAAGGTCAAGCTCACTGACAAACAGTTGTTACAGTGGATGGTTCCAATATTGTTAGTAATGTTGATTTACCTTGGCACGTGGACGCTAAGTGCGCCGCCATACGCCGAAGTGATTGCGGACAACTATGGTCTAAAATTTTATCAATGTTCGTTCAATTGGTGGGACCATAGTTTAGCCATCGGTAATAACATTTTATCAACAATCATATCAACAAATTTTATCGACAATCATATCACAATTTGTATAATGGAATGCACTGTCGACCATAATTTTCTTGCAGGAGAGATTAAGTTCCTTGCCTGGGGCATTAAAGTGTGTTACAACGTCCGCAACGCAGAAAGTCTCTTCAACGAGGCCCGTCTAATAAGCTACGCAATCTACAACATAGCAGCTGTGAATATAACCATGATCGCAATTCAGTATGATCTTACATTCCTGAAGTACAGTGTGGCTCCAAAAAATTTGTTTAATACCATTTTTAAATACCACGACCATTTTTGTTGAATTTTGCTATGTTACGATGAATCTCTGTGTCCACATTTTTATTAGTTTTGTAATCATTTATTTTTGTATTATAGTAATAAACTACCATAAACTTTTCCGTTCCTCTTTTTGTCGACTTTTTGCATCTGTATAATAGAATTGTTATAAATTACATGTTACTTCATCATAATATTATGTACTATTATTGTTTATTCTGATTCATCATCAATTTTAATATAAAATACAGTCGGGGACAATATTAACTGGTCACTCTTTTTTAAATTTTGTATGATTCCTACCAATTGCAATCTTAACAAATTTTTGTTTATTCATTCTCTAGCAAACTAGTCGGTCTAACATCTTAAAATAATTCAAGTCCTTTGGACAAATCTTAAAAAAGTTATGCGATTTTTAAGAGTGTCCACTTAATATCGTCCTCGACTGTAAATTTACAGATGGAGCTTTATAATGATTTCATATTTCGTGCAGCACCTTGCTTTCGTCAATTGTTTCATAAAAATCAGAAAAATTCCGCTTAGAAAAAATAAAAAATAATTTATACTAAAAATGCATGGAAATTCGCAGTTTAAAGACTGTAAATGAAAGCTGTTTTTGAAGCCACTGCACACTCGTGGAATCGTAGCTGAAAATCTGAATCCTCTGAACTTTGCAGCCTATTCATCTTCCCCCACGCCGGGCCGGATATCAAGTATTTGTTGGGATTCTTGCGCACACAACTTTCCACTTCCGTAACCATATTTCTCGTGTTTGGCCCCAAGGTACTCTAGTTTTGATTGTTTATCATTCCATAACTCTTTGCACTTGTAGATTTTTCTATCGATTGTAACGTTTTATACAATTTCAGGTGATTCGAGTATTGCGAGGTCAAGGAGACCAATGGGACAGCCGCGCGAGAGCAAGAGGAGTTACAGCGAGCTTCTCGTTAAATGGGACTGGTTTACTGCCTGAAGAGACCACGGATTTAACCCAGGAGAACGAAGAACTCAAAGTAAATTATTTCCACGTAATTCTTCTGCTAGTGACTTATACACAGCACGAGTCAAAGACCTTTTAAGACTGCGTAGTTTGCAGTCGCAATTCCATGCCAAATCCGCGCCATATCCACGTCAAAACCATGCCAAACCTCGCGCTCGTAAAGAGGACAGGTCGGTCGCTTTAAGAGCGGATCCAGTCAGCCTGATCTGCCTCGAGCAGATATGGAGCACAGCCTGCAATCGTACGATGCTAGCAGATGGCAGGCATTATGCTGTCAGAACAACGCTCGAAGCTGAGTGTGCTCGGAATCTGCTCGATTTTGGACAGCACACCGTGCCAGCATAAATCGATACTTATTAGGACGCAGATGTATGGCATTCTGCTGGCCCGGTGTCCCGGCATAACCTGAGAGCAGAATGAAGGCACCTCGGTCCTGAAACGTGCCCTCGTTTAAGAGGGCAGCACGGTCGCACTAATAATCGGTCGCTGGAACTCCGTGCCAGCATAATACTTGTAAAATACTTATTCGGTCGCAGATGGTATTCTGCTGGCACAGTGTGCTGTCCAAAATCGAGCATTTTGCTTACTGGGGACCTAACCTTCTCGCATGCTAAATATCGAGCGAAAAAGAGGAGGGTAGAAGAATGATGCGTGAAACTGTGCTTGCAGGAGGAAATACAGAATTTAGCGGCGCAGATCGAGTACATGAAGATCGTGCACATGCAGACGTACAATCGGCACCTGAAGCCGAAGGCTGGGGGCTACTTCAACACCCACGGCCACGGGCACACGCATCCGTCCTCGGCGCAGAGTCCTATCGCGAAAAGCTCGACGGCCAGTTTCATATTGAAAGTAGGTATCTAAGCTGTGTTGTCGGTGTCTCCGACGCTCGTTTGTCGATGTATAGCGGCTTCGGATCGGAGCAGATTGAAAAATACAGTGAAGTGAATTATTGAGCAGACAGCCGTGGAGCGAGGGGCCAGTGCGGCCGCGGCTGTCGCGGTCGAGGATTCAACTTTCCCCTCTGGGAGCTTGCACAGGGCTCGCAAGATGGAGATCGTGAAGGAAAGGAAGGCTGAGAGGGAAAGGGAACGCGAGAGAGAAAAGCAGAAGGAGAAGCAGAAGGAGAAGCAAAAGGAGAAGGAAAAGGACCAGCAGAAAGAGAAGGAAAAGGATCAGCAGAAGGAGAAGGAAAAGGATCAGCAGAAGGAGAAGGATCAGCAGAAGGAGAAGGATCAGCAGAAGGAGCAGAAGGAGAAAGAGAAAGAGGGTAAGCAGCAGGAGAAAGTTGTCGAGAAGGAGAAGGAGAAGGAGAAGGAGGTGAAGAAGGAACAGATGAAGGAACAGGTGAAGGAAAAGGAGAAGGGCAAGGAGAAGGAGAAAGAAGCACAGGAGAATGGACAGCAAGGGAATATAGTAATGACTGGAGAGAATGTCTGACTAGTACTACATAGTGATGAGGTAAGATGATCAATCGTTTCGACTTACAGTAATTCAAACCCCATCACATACAAACCTGCTTTGGAATCTCTATGTATATCACGCCTGGGCAACTAGTGCTCCAAGAGTCGGTGACGTAGATCGGCTACCCCCACCCGGCCGGCAAGTGCGATAGTGGGGTAGCCGAGTTTACGCCATCGATTCTCGGAGTACTAGTTGTCCAGGCCTGGTTTAGACATTTAAATTCTTAACAAATTCGTATGTGAAGGTGTCCATTTTGTTGCAATAAGTAGGCTGCAAATATGTATAAAGAAGCTGTGTAGATGTCTGTTCCTTTTATTAATAAATTATAATCGGATGAAAATAATAAATTTTTAAATCGTTTAAATGTCTTACATTTTGCATTTCATCTACTCATTTCCTATCATAAATACATAAAATCTGCAGTCCAGTAATAATTTTGAACAAAAGTCAACGTGTCAAGCAATTTTTGTTGAGACGGTAATGAATGAAACTCGTGAAAATGTTGGAATAATTCATCAATTTTATTTAGTATAATTATAACATTCTCATGAGAATTTTATCTCGAATATTTAGATTTAAATTGCTTAAATCAAGATTTGCCCAGTGGGTGTCTCAACAATGAGGGACTCACATTTTGTTTCCTGTCTTTGTTAATGGTGGTCTGCTAGTAGTAATATTATTATGATTCGCAGATATGGTTGTGACTAATGCTGTGCACTAAGAAGAATGATTAAACGAGACAGAGGTGTGGTCGTGCAATTAAAAAGTAGAAGAAAGGAAGGAAATTTATATGGTACCCCTTGATGGATACGCGACACCCAGTGTTTCTATAAACCGGAATAACTCAATCCGTTACCACTAAACGCTAACTCGTTAGTACGTATCGTTTCTTTCTGATAACAACGTTTTCTCATAACTTCACCGCAGAATCGTTTACGTTACCACCAACAGACACCGAAATTACCAAACATATATCCAGTAATCAATAAAGTTACTCTTATACATCTGATCCTAAAAGCAAATCTTTCCTAATGGTTTATTTATGTATGCTGATCGTCATTGTAATTCTACAGTTTCGTGAGTATCACATCTGAGAAGTCTATCGAACAAATATAATGAAGACGATCCGTAAATATAAAACTATGAATTCAAGTTACTTCAAACATTCCACAATTAACAATTATTGTTTATTCTATTGTTTATTAGGGTGCATTGTTCTGCTGTTTTCACGATATTCGCCATTCTTTTTTTCAGTTTTGTTGTTGCAAATCAAAATCTAATTACATAAAAGTGACACAGTGTTTTGCGATCTTTGTTCTTAATACTACAGATAATTTTGTCACGAACAATGAACCAACTGAATTGATTCTGCGCTTGTTTGATACAGAACAATTATCAATTACGATGCTCTTTAATGCAGTAAATAAATTGTTGTCAGTACTGTCTACGGTGGTGTCGAGATTAATAAAGTCTTCTTTCCAATTGGCAAAAGCTCAAAATATTTACAATTTTTTAAAAATATTGACTCGTTTCTTTTAACTTTCATTTTATACAATATACATCAATGGTAACATTTTTTTAATTCAATCATTTTTTATGGAACGTTTACTGATATATTCGTGACACTTTCCTGATTAAAATGATACCAAACATGACATCATTCGGAGCATATTTGCTTGTTTAATTTCGCATTATCGGAATACGTGTTTCTCATATCAACTAAAATACAATACTAAAGTAGCTAGGTAGATAGCTAAAATTCTAGTACCAGCATGAACACTGATGTTTCCCTGACGTTTCTCGGTAAAAGCTCCACAACAAAATCTTTAAAAACAAAAGAGTTTTGTCATGAAATAGATACATGTTCCAACAGAATTCTTTCAAAATCGAACGACACCTGTTCAATTCGATTCCTGATTTTGGAGAGTCGATCTTACTTCGGCTATAGCTGATTCATCGCATTACTAAAAGGGGTAGAAATTGCACGAATAATCGAAAGGTATCATCGTAGAGAGCACTGACAATAAGTCACGCTGTCATTTCGCAAGCAACCGTGTCCGGCGTGCGCGAGCACGCGAGAATTTACGTCGACGAATAAAATCATATCACAGCGCGTACTGACTAAGATTCGAAACGATCAATTTCTAATCGAATAGCGTTACTTGAATCGTTTTACTTGGCAAAGTTCCACCGGAGCATACCAGAGTCGCCAAATGAGAGGAGGGAGGGGAAATTGAGGGGAAAAAGTGACCCTCTCTCTGCCAGTACCGGATTAGTCACGTGACACATGTTCGACAAACGCGTCACGTGACCGGGCCGCGGCGGAAGCGTGGGGATAGCGTCGTAGAAGGGGAAGCTAGAGCAGAGACACAAGTCTTAATCTGGCGACTCTGGAGCAGACAAAGCTCACTTCAAGATACACACCGTCATCGCAGCGTACAAAACGAAACATGAAATAGCGTGAAACAACACATGGTACAACTGAAGAATCATACATATATCGAACTAGTTGACGATTATTGCACAGGTTTCGCCCGTGGACGGGGCACCGAGGTATATGTTTTGTATGCTATCGAATAAATTCTGTAACTTTTATGTAACGAAAATCCAAAGAACTGAAAAACAAACCTGAAAGTATACGCGAAGGAACAGTGTGAGCTCGTGTCGTTCGAAAGCAATATTTTCGAAGAAGTTCAATATTGCACGCCGAACAGGAAACAAAAGGATTGCGAATTCGATGCATCTGTAAATTAAAGGTACGAGAATGATGATGAAAATGAACATTTATTTATACAGGGTGTCCTTGAAAGGGGTGATTCCCGACGTGATTTGAAGTAACTTTTTGACCAATCAGAGCGCGGTTGCAGGGGACGGACTCCGGCTTGGCCAATGCCAACACCGCGCTCAGCGGGGCCTCTAGTAGCCGCGCTCTAATTGGTCCGTGTTTTTCATTAATAACTCCTTAACGAAGCCGCGAAGAACATTCCCGCAAAGGAAAAAGTTGTTTGAAATTTCCTCATGAATCGCCCCTTTCAAGGAAGTACGTTTCTGGGACATCCTGTATAGGCGCGCGCGTACTGGTGGTAAAATATCTTTTGTTTCGTAAAACTATATCTGTTAAATTGTTTCTACCTACTAATTGTTTTAATCGAAAAATTTATGTTGACTGTTTGCTATAAACTGTTCAAAGTATACGGTTTCTAACGAATCGTTTATATTCTGTACACTGATTTTCGAAATCAAAAGAGGACACGAGACAGTTGAAAGTACACAAAGACTAAGAGAAATCGTTGTATCGCACAAAGTATCGATAAGTAACGAGCACGTGAGGCATTTTATTATATGAATTGGACCGTAAAATTAAATTGGGAATACGTCATAACGGACTCGCATTTTATACGACAATAAGATACAATCTAAGATATTTTTCTCGTTACTAATCATTCGAGAAGCTCACGACTTATCATCGCGAGAACGATTCGTTCATTGAGTTCCCGTTCGGATCACTGAAAATTCCGCATGCTAAGTAATTGATGCGTCTGTTATTTGTTAAGTGCTCTTGTGTGTGGCAATTTTAACGTTGACAATGTTAGCGGTGCGGTCTACTTATCGTTGTGTCGACGGACGCTCTCGAGTGCGATCGAGTTTTCGATGCTATAACTTTTCACTAAAAAATAATTTCTTAATAGCCTTTTATAATCTATATCTGAAAGCCTCTGTAACAATTGGCTCGAAATATTTGTTTTATTTAATACGTGATATTCGAAATCCATTGCGTCATGTGCGACATTTTCGTCGAAATTGCAATTTATGTACATACACAGCGTTATTCGTTAATTTATAACTGCCTATAGTGTTATTGTTGAACACAATTTATTGCAGAAAATTCACGAAACGCATTTAAATACTCATATTGTTTTCTTGATGTTACAGAATAATTTATAAGAAGTTTCTGTTGCTATATTGAATGTTGCATAACGCTAAACGTACCAACACCGATCAAATTTATTCTCTTATCATCATTAAAATTACAAAAATAATTTCATTGAAAATTATTGAACAAATTTCTTCGCTCCACAAAACACATTGTTATAAAAATTGTGGAAAATCTAAATTCTTGTAATTTTTATCGGATAACTAGTTAATTTTACTGCTAGGTACGGTTAGTGTTAAACAACAAATATTTTAGTACTCGTCGACGTTAATATTATTTGTTATTGTTGATGTTGGTTACTTGTAGCACGTTAAAATATTTACAGACATTCGAACGCTATGAAAACAGTCATTGTAACGTATGTCCTTATTCATGATTCAATAACTTAAAATATTTTTCCAAACGAACTTTATAATTGAATGTTATTGAATTCGTGAGTTGATACAACATGCGATCAGTTGATGAAGCAAATAAAATTGGTTCTACACAAACTTAGGATAATGGCGTTAGACCAAGGAGTCGGAAAAAATTGTATTTACATTCGTGCGCGAAAATTGCCACACGGTTGGGATTATTGGTTAAAATAATAATAAATACGTATCGTGTTAAAGTACACGGAATGTTCAATGGCAACGGTTATTCGTTCACAAGCCTGCCGAGCTTAAAAGCATGTATAGATAAAAGAGCAACGGCCGGAGGAGCGATCATTGAATTAATGAATTGCGAATGAATTTAGGCAGCGACTCTTCGGCATCATTTTAGGAGTTTACATTTCCACTGTGGACGCGATTACAATAGGTAACTGACCGCGGCCAACACGTATCGCTGTTTGTGTCTAAGGATATTAATCGTATTGTAAGGATATATCGTCATTGTTGATTATATGATTAATTGACAAACCGTGTTTGTAATTAGAGCGTCACCGTTCAACTCAATCGATTCTGTAGAAAATTACTCCTCCATTTTCCTTCGACGAACTTCTCCGAGCAATTATCGACAATATTCGTTAGGATTGTTAACTTGTCAGAATAATTATTCTGTAGGGTAAAGGTGCTCAAGAAGCCTAAGTTCATCCCTAAATAAATTTTTGTTGCAAAACATTGCAGTCTACTAACGAGAATTGAAATTTATAATATAATCGGTGCTAATTAGCAAGAATATACAGGGTAGAGCACCAGAACTCTTGATTTACGTCATTATTATTATACGTAACGAGAAATTTTTCGATGGAGATTAAACGATTTCAAGAGATGCACATACCGTGGACACGTTAAGGACTTGTGAAGATCAACTTTGATATTTTCAATGGAATCTTATACTTTTTTATTCACCAACCGATGCAGCTTTTTATTCCCTGTACAAAATGTATTGACCCATGCATGTCGAAAAATGATTAATTTAGGAGTTATTTTAATTTCAATATATTACTAAGAAAATCTCATTATTTGTTTAATAATTATTTATAACATGGGTTCAAGGTAAAATCTATTCACATATAGACTCACTTCATATAGAGTCTAAAATATTTTAATTTAAAATTTTTTCCTTCAATTATAAATTTCATATTAATTCCATTAAATTTAATAATGTATATGAAGGAACATATTGTAAACGAATGTAGTAAAATATCGGACAACATGTTGCAAGCACTATTGTTATGCGCACCTTACAAATTTTAAGCAATGCTTACCTTATTTTGACTTTTACAGATGTTTAAGCATATTGTATATTACCCAGACTCGTTAAAATGCTGCATTTTGTAGAATTCTAATATTTTTATTTCGCATAATCATTTCGAATATTGAAATTACTTCAAGACATTACCCAGCACTAAACCTGCCGAGCGGTAAAAGCGACTAAAACGTCTTAGCTTTACAAAAATTACAAGTCTCTATTTATTTAGATGCTGTGCTATTTTTATTACAATATGTGCCTGAGTAAAAAAATCTATCGAATCAATTTTTATGTAACCAACTTCATAGTTTCAATAATTGTGAAATGGAAAATATGAAACCGGTCATTTGACCGGCAGTGGTAGGTCTAGTGCTAGTGGATGTTTTAAGAGTGAGGAATTTGGTTCTCTCTGCTCGCTTAAAAAATATTTAATTTTTGCCAACCGTCGAAGGAAAATGGAGAACAGAAACGTTAATGTTGCGGATTGTCTGGATCGAGTTTGCCTCGAGAAGTAGAAGTAACGTGCACTATAAATGCGTCCGCATGCAAAGTGGAAGTACGAGTAGCTTAATCGTAGAATGGCGTTAATCGAAACTAGCCGAGTTGTTATCGCTTAAGAAGATTAGGATAAACATAATGCTAAAGGTCAGCCGGTCGAGTCGATGAAAAGCTTCAAAAAATTGAACGAGCTCTTGAAAAATCTCAGATTCATAAAAACGAATCCTCTTGAAGGAACAACCTCCCAGAAACAATGCAATCAACTGTCCAGAAAAAGCTCACAAAGTTATTACAGAACAGAGAATAACATAGTTCCAATGGATCTCGTAGATGTTTCATCGATTCCACCGAGAAAAAAGTATGTTCGATATAAGTAACATGTAGACGGTAATCATAATTTGGGAGGAACAAGCAGGGATGACATTGATCCAAAAATATCCAAAATTAATTATTTTAATTTTGTATATTTGTAATGTAAATCTACTGGTTTTTGTACTTTTATTTGAATCTTTAGAAATTTCGTCGTTGAAATTGGTGAAATTTATGGATTTATCCGTTTATCAATTAATTGTTTTTGGTAATTTCTTTACAAAACTTTTATCAATCTGTGTGTAACATTTTTCTGATTAAAACGATACCAAACACGACGTAAATCTGAGCATATTTGCTTGTTTAATCCACAATTTAGTGGAATCTCGATTATCCGAAGCGAAACTATCCAATTTGAATCGATTCATATACAACCCAATTCATTTTACTAATAATCAGTGATGTCCAAACAGTCGGATAATCGAGGTTCTACTGTACCGTGGATTAAACAAATAAATATGATCCAAAGTGTGTCGCGTTGGGTATCATTTTAATCAGGAAAATGTCACGGTTATGTTGATGTAGGTTTCATTAAAAAATTATTAGACACAAAAAAATTGTATTATCGAGTGAATATTATCCAAACGATATAATTTACATTTTTATACCGAAGTTTTCACATGTGTGAAGACGTTACTGTATTTTGTTACACATTGTACATAAAAGTAGTGAAGGGTTCGAGCGAACAATTTTCAAACAACATTTAAAATTGTGTAATGTTTGAATAACGAGATTGCCAGTGCACGTTCAGCTTTGTGAGCACTTGTGAATGAGTGGTATGTCGTCCCTGTTTCGTCAGATAACATATAAATCAGAAATAAATCGAGAAGAGAGGATTGCAGAAGGAATTGTGCTTTCGATGTTGCTGTTGTAACTTGACTTAATGTTAGTTGAAGCGAACAGGTGAAACCGAGGCGTGTTAATGTCGAGAAATACATATACGCCGATTCACGAAGTGACGGTGTATAGCGTTTACTCTTGCAATCGAGACGACTCTCGAGGCCGATCTCGATCACGGACAATCCTTCGATCGTGATTCTCAGCTGCTGACATCGGAACTGTTGAAAAGCTAACTGTAAGATACGTTTTAGTATTACGTATACCGCGACGAACATGAGAGATTTAGTGATTACGCTGAACGGAAACAGGAATCCGTGACTGTCCCACCTGCTCCCAAAAAAAAAGAAGTCTGTGTATAAACGGAAACTAATTTGTAAAGACGTAATGTATATGTAATTTGTAAAAACTTAATGTATAATGTAATATATAATGTCAATGAATACATATAACGATAACTGCGATTAACCTGACGCGGGAAGAAACTCTTCATTGATTCCACCGTTTTCCTTTGTTCACCGTGCGTGACCTTCGAATGTCCCCATCTTTTCTAATTGTTTCACGTTGTAAAAATATACTTGAGTCTGTTACAGCATTGTGAAAATAAATGTTGAGTGACCTCAGAAATTGGAGGAGGGATGTTTCGATTACCTGCCCATTGGCCATTCTGATTTTGTTAAACAAATATTGCGAATGACGAAGAACATTCGTGAAACATTAACCCTTTCGCTGTTGAGTTAGGGACGATAAACAGAACCCAGAATCGAATTAAAAAATAAAAAACGTAAATTTACGGGAGTAGCACATAAAATAAAACAGATTTTGGAAAACTTATATTTACGGACGTAGCAGCGAAAGGGTTAAGGATATCTTCGAAATTGGACCTTATGTATTTTATACTAGCTTGAAAAAAGAGATGCAGGCATAATATAGCAGAATATACAAAATCTTTTTGTAATTTAAACACGAAATTATAACTCTTCATAATAAATATCGCTTCTGTTGTCTATATTTAAATGAACAATTGTTTTAAAAAATAATCATCGACGAAATGAATTTTTGTCAATTTTTTTTTTCTTGTGTTTCTGACTACTGAAAAACCACATTTTTGTATTATCGAGAAATGAGAACGCGAATCCCGCACCCTTGCAATCCTGGAAAAAGGAGTCTACTCCCTTAATAAATAAAGACATTTATAACAAGGAGCAACAAGAAGAGGTATCAATTAAGAAGGACATTGACTTTACAATTTATTTACACAGGCTACACAATGTACACTATGAGGGATATGAAGACTCACGGGCGGCCATTTTGTGGCTGCCCCAATGGATTGCACGAAATTCACTCGCAGCTCGTCGTGACAGACGAAAGATCATGCCACCAACGATAAATTGCACATCGCCGTCGCAGAAGTTCACAATGTAACGCTGATAGGTCGAGCAACAAGAACCTAACGGAACAAAATATAGTTTGTACAACAACAACAACAACCGATATTACAGAAAAGAAAACGCTATTTGAATGGCACTGCCGCGTGCTACGAAATATTTAAGTTACTCTAGAATTCGAACAAAACCAGCTCGTGAACAAAAGATCGCAATAATATGCAGTGCTATAAACGTTAATTGCATCACTCAATCAATATTAAAAATAACAACAAATATTACAAAATTGTGACTCACTTCGAACATTTTTTCAATCTTATCATTAACCACTTGTCCTATGATTCATTCTGCAGCTACAGAGATAGTAGACTGCGAATCTTTATGCACAATAAAAATTGTTTACATCAATTGCAAGACATACAGGAACCATATACAAATTTCTTCTTTTCTTTAATAATTTTGGTAAATTAAAAATAATAGATTTTTTAAACTCTCTTAATTTTTCTACTCTTTGAAGTACTCAATTTTATAAATAAACTCTTGAAAAATGTGTGTTTACAACAATATTGCGGCAAGTTTCTTTTATAAATAGCCACCGATACAGACGTGTAGATTCACCCGTACGAGGATGACCATTAATTCTTATACACCTGTACATATATGTTTAACACGATATTATAAGACAAGTGTTAGAAAAATTCGAGCATGTTAAACTAGTGTTGCAAAAATCGTTTCCAGCACTGTGACTCGATGCAACACGAACTTCAAGTTCGCAATGCTTAAAGAATCAATATCCACAATGTCCTCAACTGTGTCTATCGAATTCTTTACGGATCAGATAAAATAAAAGTACTCTTTTCCATGCCAAGAAACGAAAGAATACGAATTAAATAAAATAACAATCGATATAATCTGTCAGCTTACGAACAAAGAAAACTTGAATGTAAAATAGTACTCCATATTTTAAGCATCGAATAGTATGATCGACGGTTACCTATGAAATCGCAGAAAACGAAAGAAAACAAATACACCAAGCGCGTTAGTCAAACGAAGTACATATGTATCGTTCAAGAAGCTGTGATATTCGTATAAAAGAGAGGGAACGGATCAACAACATTCGTTCACGTGGACGTCAACCATTTGATGCGATACACGCGTGTATCATTCCCATTCATTTGTTTCTTCTTCTTCTTCTTTTTATAATATGGCAGACATGCACACTTACGCACACGTATACTCTAAATATTTGGACATTTGTACTTGACGTATTTCAATCGCGTGTATAACAAAATATTCGAAGCTACATTTTTCTTTTTTTTCTTAACCCGTGTCGAGTACCCGGGGTCTCCTCTACGTAGTTACGTAGGTATAGTTTGCACTGTCGTACATCTACATAGGTGCACATCCCTTATAGTAACAGATACGTATACAAACTAACGTGACTTGTTTGTCCCAGCTCTATGGCGTCTCTTTGCCACCTCTGACTGAAAAATCCTCGATAAAATACAGCTTGTCCCAAAAATATTGTACTTCCTTCAAAGGGGTGATTCTTGAGGTCATTTGAACTAACTTTTTCCTTCGCAAAATTATTCCGCGCGGCTTTGTTAAGGGGATAGACTCGTTTCTAGGATTGGACTCATTTCTCAATAATGCAAAGATGGGGTTTTTCAGTAGTCAAACGCGCTTGGAATCACCGGTGAATCACCGGTTTCAAGGAAGTACAACATTTGTGGGACACCCTGTATAGTAGACGTACGTTTTATACGTTTTATAAATTAACAATAGATTAAGAGGGACTTACGTCAATGATTAGGTTTCTTTGGTTTTCTGTTCGACCCTGAAGAGTTACATGAATAATAGAAGAAATCTAGCAAGCGCGTGAAAATAAACATGTTTGTTTTGCAATGTAAAATTTACATTGATTACAGTTAACTGTGCTGATTAAGTGCTTTTTGCTTTACTCTTCTAGTTTGATACTTATGTATACAGAAAATATGCATTCGAAGGAAATACATATACTAATAACTCGTTACAAGAAAATAATGATAATTGTAGTAGTATACCAAAGATAATAATCTGTTTCACCGAATTCTTATTTATGCTAAACACAATGTTCACTATCAGTGGACATGTATATATGTTTTCTAACACATTTTTCGTCAGAGGTACATAGCAGGAAAAACGAGAGAACGTAATGGCTCTGCTACGTGCCCAACAAAATGGTCGAACGTTCATAGTTCTTTGCAAGACACAGTAGTAAAGTTACATAAATAAGAAATTAGGTAAAGCATTGAATATAACCTGTCAATTAGAACAATATTGTTTGAACGAACTTACACAATTACCAACAAAAAAAAATAAACCTCTATCAATATCCTATATATGTATACTATAATTAAATTTTCACGTAAACTTACGGCGGAAGAGTCACTATAATTTAACCTTTGGTCAGTCAGACGTGTTTCACAATGCAAACCATACCGC
Organism: Lasioglossum marginatum; assembly: GCA_028455795.1. Lineage (NCBI taxonomy): Eukaryota > Metazoa > Arthropoda > Insecta > Hymenoptera > Halictidae > Lasioglossum > Lasioglossum marginatum. The sequence continues at coordinate 1,842,049 of CM052251.1, read as the reverse complement.
AGTCTTCCAAGCTAAAGTATAATTTGGTCGAGTTCCCAACGTAAAGTTTCCTTCTCCTAATCTTATCATCCGATATAAATATCTTTCGTGTGACAGCGGATCGCCACCGCCGTCGCACAGAATTCAATTTATCAGTACCTAAACAGTCGTCTTGGACTCGTCGTATTTTTCCTACGTGGCCTGTCTCTCACCCATCTGTTAATGTCATTCATTAATTCATTCATTGTTATACATTGTAACGCGGGTGCTTCAGGTACTCTGTCGAACGAATTTTTTCTTTTGTTGCGTCTACAACAAAGATGTCTTGTATCTCAATAAATAAATTAATGCCAGAGCGGTTATACAATCATGCGATCAACCTTTTCGCTACGATTATTCCATTGTCATGGAGCTTTTTAATTTATCAAATTTTTTTATGGTATTTCTTCAAATCCTTACTGGCAGCTTCAACGGACTTAATTATTTTTAAATTGATTAACTTCTCTGATCATTCACTCAAACACCTCTCGTGTTATTTCAAACTGAAAATGTTGAAAAAGAAATACAGGGTGCCCCAAAAATGTTGGAGAAGGTTCCTTAGGTCATTTGGAGTCACCTTTTCGTTTGCGAAAATGTTCTCCGAGGCTTCGTTAAGGAGTTATTAACGAAAAACACGGACCAATCAGAGCGCTGCTACAGCCAGCGGACTCTGTCGGACAAGTCGTAGCCGCGCTCTGATTGGTCCGTGTTTTTCTTTAATAACTCATTAACGAAGTCGCGGAGAAAATTTTCGCAAAGCAGAAAGTTGCTTCGAATCGCCTAAGGAACCACCCCTTTCAAGTAAGTACAACATTTTTGGATCACCCTGTATATTAAACCATCCAAAACTGTTGAAATTGACAACAGTCGTAAAAATTCGTCGAATTTTCGAAATAGATCAAATTCGTTCATTTTAGATGTTTCACTATACCTCGCATGAAAACCGATAGATCTGCTATCGTAATTTTTAACAGTATAAACTCACTGTGTTTCGCAGTTGTACATTTGTAAGTCGATGCAATATAATGTGGATCATTTCCAAAAACTCACGACCATCACACTAAAATGTAGAAAAACCATGTTTCTCTCCATTCGTTTGTACAGTTCAAATCCCTTGAACATCGTGAACGACGCTGTACAGCATAAATATGTATACTAACAGGATTTTCGCGAACATTCATCGCTGATTCGAATAAATATTCTCAATTTCGAGAGACTTGATATCGGATATAATGAGTCTCGACGTATACGCACGGGATCAAATTGAATGTTCGAAAAACGAGACCTTTCGTAATGCGAGATAAGACGTGATTCGAGATACACCGAATGATTCATTGGTGAAACGGTAAATGGAAAATTGGAACGAGATTTTTCGGGAACGAGACAGTGTTCCCAAACGTCTTTTGAATGTTAATAGCTAGACTGCGGATCCTTATGCTAAAGTGCACTAATTTTAAACAAAGAGAAAAATTTCTTTCCTCCTTAATTTTAATAATTTAAGATTAGTTTAGGAATAAAGTTTTTGTAGTATTAATAATACTAATAATTAGACCCCGGATGTTTATGCAAAATAAAAAGTTCTTCATTAATAATTTTAATGTGGTGAAAATAATATATTCACACTCTTAAAGTCGTTTAATATTTTCAGTGTTTTAAATTGCACTTGCTCATTTTTGTTATAAATGCATAAAATCCGGAGTCTACTAATAATGTTCCATATTTCGTGTCCTAATTTTAGTGAATGCATAACATCCGCAGACTGTCAATAACAACAATACTGAATTTGTATTGTATAATTTTAGCCAGTCGACATACATTCAACCCGAATGTATAAAAATATTACGAATGACAATTATAGAAATCAAATTGTTATTTAGTATGTTTAAGATATTTTTAAAGAAAGAATTAAAGTGTCCTATAGTTGTCCAATATACAATAATGTGAAGTTGAATTTTGTCTGATACAAAATGAGTCTGTATCTTTCAATTAGTATTTCTAGCACGGATAATTCTTTTATAAATATACAGGACGAGTCAGTGGGAACTATCTAAAATAACAATTAAATGCAATCTAGTATTTTAATAAATCACGTTGCACTTTAAGAGATGTGTCCAACGAGTATAATTCGATTTTTTATATTTCATTTTTTCTGACATATCAAGATGACCTTGAGATTCTAAAGGTCAATACACCTTTTTTAAATACCACGTTGTTGTCGATTGAAGGACGGATTCATATAATATGAAGACCTCCAGTTGGCTTTGAAAAACTTTTGAAAAAATTCAAGATCACCTCGACATCAAAAAAGTTTTTGTATACAACCAACAGATACCGAGTTATATCAGATAGTAGTTCTCACTGACTCACCCTGTATATTTCCCTGCAGTCGTTACATATGAAATAATGAGAAATTGGATATTGCCAGATGCAAAATGCGTCTGTATCTTCCAATTAGTATTTCCAACAAGGATAATTCTTTTATAAATATGTATACAAATGATTTAGTTTATTCCGAACGCGTTCGATCGAAAGAATCCGTGCTTCTGATATGACTCACTCGACAGTTGAATGACAAACAGTGAAACGTTTAACGAGTTGCAATTGTTTCTCAGCTCCCAAAGAATAATGCAACAGGACAATTGTGTAACGCTTTACTCTTTCTTGAAAGAATCGCGAGAAAAATGTATGTATGTACCTGGATAGCGACATCGATCGAAGAAAGTTCGACAGTTTCCAACACTCTATACATATAACAATAAGTATGGATTAGGTGCTTTCCCTTACTCATGGAAAAATATTCCTTGCGAAAGTTTCTCGCATAGAAGGAAGTTTCTTAAACGGTGTCTTCTTTGTCGTTCCCGGCCTGACAATCGTAATTGTCCTTATTCTTGTCAACGTCCATGTCCCCGTCCCCGTCCCTGTCCTTCTCCTCCCTTTGTTCCGAGGTGTCGTCCTTCTGATCTTCAATTTTTCTTTCGTTATCGGCCCCGGCGAACTCCTCGCTTTTGTCCGTCGAATTCGCCGAATGTGATTTGTTCAGCAGAGAACTGAACTCGCCGAATTTCAGAATCTCCTCGATCGCTGACTGCTCCAAGTTCACCTATCGGGAAATACCACTTGAGGAATCGTCCATTATCCTATACTCCTTACTATTATCTTGCGCCCCACGTTTTTCGTTTCAAATCTTACAAGTATTTTTATAGCTATTAAAAATTCACAATCACAAATTTTCAGGACTATCTGTATGGGGTTAGGAATCTGTATGGGGCTAGGAAAAATTATTTTATACTTTCTAGTCCGCCTTAAAAACGTGGTATACTAAAAATGTTTTTTTGTTTAAATAATTATTTTCTACTTTTTAGACGAACAGACAGACAAGAAAGCGAGTTAATATTGCATTGTCATTCAATCATTGTTTCAAGTCTCTAGCTCATCGGGAAGTTAGTTTAAAATCAATTGCAGAATTTGTACCGAACAGACAAATAAACAGACAAGAAAGCGAGTTAATAAAAACGTGGTAATAAAAAGAAAATGAAGATTGAATGAACATGTCTAACCTTCCGTGGTCTGCCCCTTTTCCCCTTGCCCGACGATGACGTTGTGGACTGATAGCTGGTGTTCGACATGTTGGTTTTCCTCTTCGACCATAGCAAATGCGAATCCAAGTGTTGTTTGAGCTTATCCTGCCTGGCGAACATTCGCGGGCAAACGCTGCACGCGAACGGCCTTTCTCCCGTGTGTACTCTCCTGTGTCTGGCCAAATGAGAAGCCCTCGTGAAGGCCAGGGTACAAAGATCGCACGAGAAAGGTTTATACTGAGCCCTTTCCGATTTCGACATCAACGCTCTCGACTCCTTTCCTTCGTTCAACCCCATTCTCTTCGAGCCAATGTCATTCTTTTTCTTAACCGTTAACCTTGAACTCTCATCCGCGCTTCTTGAAGAATCCTGTAACAATGGCGCAACGTCAACGAAACACTGTGACAGCGATTCCGAACTTACAAGAACGGTCAGGATAATTCATGTTTCTAATAATGTCAATTGAAATGAGATGATAGATTAGTTAAATCAATTATTAATCGAATTAAAAGAGCTTGGAGTAAATTATATTAGAATTTGATCCTGGGGATTGCGTTTAATTTTTGCACGCAGATTTGAGTTTCCATTTAGGGTTGGTAAATGCTGTTATTTTACGGACATTCCGGAGCGAATAATTTTATTTATTAACATCTGATAGATACAGTGTCGCCAGATCGAGATTTGTGTCTCCACTCTGCCTTCCTCTTCTACGATGCTGTTCCCTACCGCCGCACGTACGCCAAATTATCTTGGACACTTTAGATAATGTTCGAGAAGGGACATTTTGTACAAAATTTGACTGGCAGCTTAATACTGGAAAATGATAAACTAAATTAAATGGTTGTAATTAATTGACAGAAAGTGAGAAGAACAGAATCTAATATATTTCTTTATGCACTTCGCGATTTCGGTTCGTGTTAACCTACTTTTATTGAGAATAATTTTTTTGGGAATTGCAATACGAAAAATGGGAAATTTCATTATCAGTAATATGAGTTCTGACGTCATAGAGAAAGTCATGGTCTTTTTACGTTTTTGCTGTTCCGGTGTGCACCTCTTCATTGTAATCTATACCTTCTGCAAATGGAAAATTTGAATTTCTAATGCCGAAAAGACTTTGAAGAAGTAGAAACGGTTTTCTCATTAACCTATATGGATACCATACTAGTCAAGTCGTCAGAATGTAGATAAGCACCTTATCAATGTTTCTAACCACAGACGAGAACTGAAACAATGTTAGAGATCTCATATAATGTTACATTTTAAACAGTAGCATAAACATTAGAGAACGTTGAAAAAGAATTTATGTACTGTGGATCGAGAAAGTATTTAAACACTATGTTTCCGTCTTTCGAAAAATTATTGTCGGTCAACGGATAATAATTACGATACAAAATTACTAAACATATGTTACAAATATTTTTGTGATCCAATTGTCTCAAACAATCTCCTTCGAGATTGTTCATCTCTCCAAGCATATGCGTTTCCAATGAGGGATCAATGACATGTGAACAACCCTAAACGAAGAAGCAATTTCAATTGTATTCATCTTATCGTACCATACTCTCATCTCGTTCTTGTAAGTCGTCGTTCATCTGTATGTCCGGTACCGTAGGGTCAGTAGATCCGTTGTTAAAATTCGTCTCCGATTTCACTGTAGCCGAGTCCTCGTACATTTCTTCCCTGGAAGTGTCCTCTTTCTGAACTAGACGCTCCTTCGTCCTGTATTCCTGTGGTTCGCTGTTCCTTGATGTGCGGCCAACGGAGACTCTCTTCTGTCCTTTGAATCTCGTTTCCCGTTTGTACATTGGTGGTGGCATCCGACTCTGGACAGTGCAAAGCCATTTTAAAATATTAGAAAATTCTCTTTATGATGAATAAAAATAAATAAATTCTTTATGACAAAAATGAGTAGGTGTAATTTGAAACAGTTAAGACATTAAAAGAATTTAAAAACACTGTTATATTATTTCCAACCTGTTAAACATATTAAAAAAGAAAACAAATTTCTATTTCACCCCAGTTCGCTCCAAATCAGGTAGAAAATTTTTATCTTGCATAAAGATCCGCAGTTATTACGTTACTATTTTCCAAGGAACCGGGGTTGTTATTCGACATTATTATTCGGCACTAGGGTTTGCGGATACTCACGATTTGTGTATCCGAGGTCCGTAAGGGGTCGTCGAACGTGTCTTCATGGCCGTCGATCACCATCGGATCATCCTCCACCTCGATCTCCTCGACCTTGATGTGATCCCCCAACGATTCCACAGAAGACTGTTTCGGTAGAAACGGAATCACGGATGGGTCCTTCATGTAGTCGCTCATGTGAACCCTTGTCTCTATGTGACACCGTTGCATCCGCGTTTCAACTCTCGTGTAGGGGCTTCGGCTGTTTTCTTGGTTTCTGTCGTCGCCCGATAGACCACGGACTTCGAGGTCCGTCGCTGTTTTTATCAAGGATGGCAGGTGTTCTTCTGCTACGTCGATCGAGCCCCGGTACATAAAGTCCAGCAGACACTCCATTTCCTCCACCGCCACACCTACAAATCACAATTTATAATTTATAACCTGTTTAAAGTATCTCAAAGCTAGATCTATCTAACTGTTAGTAGTCTGTACTATCACAAGAGATACAAATGGATGTTCCAAAAATGTATTTCGTTGAAGTCATTTCGTCATTTGAAGTCATTTCCCAAGGTCATTTTTTCTTTACGAAAATCTTCTCCGCGATTCCTTTAAGGAGTTATTAACAAAAAACACGGGCCAATTAGAACGCGGCTACTACACGCCCCGCTGAGCGCGGTGTTGGCATTGGCCGAGCCGGAATCCGTACACTGTAACCGCGCTCTGATTGGTTCGTTAATAACACCGTAACGGAACCGCGGAGAACATTTTCGTAAAGGAAAAAGTTGTTTGAAATGACCTTGGGAATCGCCCTGTATAGTCTGGAGAACATGCTACGTTTTTTCGCCCTTCAGTACTACCAGAGATCTAAGCAGTTTAGAGCTTATGCTGGTCATCCGTACGACAAAAATAGTTTTCTTTTCTTATTTTTCAAGTAATTAACCGGGCAGGCTCTTTTTTTAGAATTGCAAGGGCGCGGGATGCGCCTTCTCATTTCTCGATAATGCATGCGATGGGGTTTTTCAGTAGTGAAGAGCGCTAGATAAAAGATCCATCTAGGCCACGATCGCCCTCAAAAGTCTATTTTTATGTTTACTAGGCATAATTTGCATTATTCGGAAGCATAAAGCTGCGCATTTAGCTATTTTCATAAAACTGCGGCAGCTACGTGCTGCCGAATAATGCAAATTACGCCTTGTAAACGTAAAAATAGGACTTTTGAGGGCGACTGCGCTTTTTTATCTAGCGCTTTCGACTACTGAAAAACTCCATCTTTGGATTATCGAGAAATGAGAAGGCGCAAGATAAAAATTTTCTACCTGATTTGTAACGAACTGGGGTGAAATAGAAATTTATTTTCTTTTTTAATATGTTTAACAGGTTGGAAATAATATAACAGTGTTTTTAAATTCTTTTAATGTCTTAACTGTTTCAAAAACGCGAGTCTACCCCCTTAAATAATTTTGTCACATTACATACATACATTCTGTTCAGACTTAGGTGTACGCAAGCGCCCCAGATCTTGAAATTTGCTTTGTATATCAGACTTAAATCATCAGACTTAACAGATTTTTCAAGTGCTTGTCTCAAGATTCTCGGACCTCGGGGATGTTCAAAGATCTACATAGATTTTTTGATAGTTTCAAGTGACGTTTTCAGCACGCGTTCGCTCATCGTCAGCGCGAGCAGCATTAGACAGCACAGACATAGGCCCGGCCTTAGTTAACGTCCCCCTTTTCCCGACTAGTAATTTGTAGCACGCGACCCGCTGTCTGTCACTGCGGTCAGCGTCTCTCAATCTATGTTTATTTACGATGACATTAAGCTCGATTTAGAAACGGCGAATGTTAATGTTAATAACCAGTGGTCAGCCAACAGCGGTTATGGTAACAGACGAAACCGCAATGAATGTTTGACACCTCGATAATTGGACTTTCATATTCTACCATCGATCAATTGCGATTTTTATGTGCGTATTTAGGAATTTATTAACACAAACAATCATTGTATGAAACTCTATCTACACAGAATTTTTTATTTTCATAACGTATTTTACTTGTATAAATTGGCGAGTTTACATTTAAACAATCAGTTTTTGTATGGATATCTAACTACACAAAATTTTTTATTTTTATAAAGTATTTTACTTGCACTAATTGGCAAGTTCACATTTAAACAATCAGTTTTTGTATGGATGTCTAACTACACAAAATATTTTATTTTCATAAAGTATTTTACTTGCATTAATTGGCAAGTTCACATTTAAACAATTAATTTTTGTATGAATGTCTAGCTGCGGAGAATTTTTTATTTTTACGAGGTATTTTGCTTTAAATTGACGAGTTTACATTTAATCAGTTTCTTTCATTACATTTTAGTCAAAACATTTAAACAATCAACTTTTGTATGGATGTCATTTTATATCCTAGCATTATTTGAAAATTTTCAGAAGCTATAATTGCATAAAGATCTGCAGTCTAACTATAACATTTCCAACGAATCAAAATGATTAAACGAAGAAGTACATTCTGTCTTGTTTCACAATGGAATCAAAAAATTTTTATTTTGCATAGAGGTCCTGCCAATGAGATTTCAAGTGGGTGTTCATAGAGCTAGATCTTGAAGCTGGCAACCAAAAATAATCTCCCATCGTGGGGACGCATCGTCTAACTATGCTTTTAGGTGTACACATACATATATCATTAATACTGGTTGCTCACCTTTTAAAATAAGAATCGGTTGTTCACCATAGTGCTCTTTGAAGACTCTTTCGAAGTAAGGACTACATGCTGCCAAGACCAATCTGTGTGCTCTTAGCATACCACCCTGGCAAGCTAAGGTTGTGTCAGTCAGAGAGCCACTTTTATATAGCCCTTCGAACAATCCGGACAAGTTTGCCAGATGATTGTTCCAAGTAAGCTTGAACGTGTTATCACCCATTATTGTAGCACTTCAGGTCCCTTCTGAAAAAAAAATGCGTAACATCATTTTTCACAAGCAAGTACAAAAACTAGAATGAGATTGCATAATCTTTATACAGTGACTCCCACTAAATCGCTGTCCAAAAAAATCAAACTTTTTTCACGTTCAACAATTACTGTTGGGTGATTCGTATAGAGTTTTTTGCGCTGATTTCGAATCTGCCCTTAATTTTTCCCCTAGACGCACAGTTTTTGAGTAACATGATTTTGAAAAAGAAACATATTTTTCAATTTTAAACAAATATTGTGATGTTATTATAAAAGATATTGAATTGTTCTGTGCAGCAAAAGATTCTGTAGACTTTCCCGAATACAGTGATATCCAATATTAATACATTACATATGAGTGTTTAAACATGTTTAAACAATCGTTAAAGAGGGAGAGACACTACTTTTGCACCAATTTTTGAGGATATTTTTCAGTTTATCTTAAAAAATAAGATTCCAATTTTCGAAAAAATTTCCTGTACACATCCTGTAGTAAACTAATTACTCTAGCCTCCCAAAAAAGTTCGAATCGTATAGTCCAATATTAAAAAAGTTTTTAGAGTTTTTTTTAGAGCGCCCGAATATTAATGGGAGTCACCGAATGTATTCATTCATTACATGAATATAGTGTATACTTATAGACTATATGCAAGAAATTGTAAGAAATGAATTAAGTTATTGACCCTTGAGTGACCCCATTCAAAATGTTAATAATTATTTAGTGTATAACTATTAGTAATATAACTGTTTGTGGATTTAAGTGGAATTGTTGTGGATTTAAGTGGCATTGGATAAAATGCGATACCTTATCACGTAATGGTTTCAATAAACGATATTTTATTTATTCAGTTTTCATTTTTGCCCGAACAATCACGAAATGATTATCTGCAATATTCAATTATCATCACAATGAAATTGTATGCGCAGCGAGACGCGAAGCAGTTAGCCGAGTTGATAAGCAGGTAACGATGATATTCATATTTATATGTATACAAAAACAATATTGCATTGATTATATTCGAAATGCATAATTATCACAATTAATACTAAATTAATATGTAATTTGGTCGAAATAACGTCACACAACGAAATTAAATGTGTATTGTATAATATTAATACAATGTCATAGCCAGCAAGAATCCTTAAATAAAGTTTGTCTCGTGAAGTACAATTCACAATAAAGCTACCATATTCGAGCTTATCAGGGACGTATTTTCATTTTGCAAATTTAATAATCCCGCGAACAATGTCATTTTATTTCATTACGATATGCACACCGTGTTTCATTAATAAATTAAGTTTTATTTAAGTACATTATTTACATATACGTACAATTTTTGAAAAACTTGGATCGATTAGTTTACTTATTTAGTTATTTTTACAAAATTTTAAATATAATATATAATATATAATATAAATATAACAATGAAACAACAAATTCTGTAATATATAAGTATCAATATTTATAATATGAGAGAATCTTAATGAGGAATCTCAGTGAAATGTCTTTCGTAAAAATTATCTATACACGTCAACAATTATATTTTATCATTTCTCCAGAATCAGATTTTTAACTTATATTTTAGTAAATACAGGAGATTATTAATTATTAATGGGTCAGATGTTGTTTTTGTGAACAGGAAGAATTCGTGGAAAATAAGGATACACTGATAAATTGCATATCATTTCAGCATGGTTAATTACGAACTGTAGTACATTTCCCAGCTTGCCCACAATAGTTATGTCATAGTTGAAATACTAAACGATACCGATGGTACAGTCGCTTTAATTGACACGTTACGCGCAATTATTCTAATTTTCTACGTCGCGTCATGGCGCTCATGTAATACTGAACAGCATAACAATTGCACGTAACTTGGAAAATTTGATGCAGCTCGAACATCTGGTAAATACAATGATTCTGCATGTTTTAATAATGATAGCATAGTTTTCTCGAAATGATATAATCATTTTAAACAACCATAATTTCACAGTGTGACCGAAGATATATCTAAATAAATTCTACTATTAGTGTCTATTGTTTTTAGAAAACAATGAAATGAAATTGTTTTTAGCAATAGTATAATACCAATATTCACATTGGTGTTATAATTGTTTTAAATTATTTTAAGCAATAGTATAATACTAATATTCATATTGGTGTTATAATTACCTTAAATTGTCTATATAGAATTTATTAATAGAATTAACTAGAATATAAACTAGAAAACGTGATTTTTAAAATATCTCTTCTGTATTTAACTGCAAATATTTTACAGAAAAGTAGCAACATTTTTCATAACGAGCATACAAGATCCATCTAATTAGAATCTAATTAAATTTTACTTTGAAAGTAGGTCACAAACATCTGAAAGTCAAATTCGACCACCATAGAGGTACATGGAAGCAAAGTATAGTGGGTAACATCAGATATTTTTGTTCGTTTGCATGAATTCTATGTACATTGTAATTACAGCTGCGAATAGTCCCGATTGGCTTTGCTATTTTTAGCTGCTAACTATTTTAAAATTCTAGGATATAAAATATGACAGAATTTAGTACGAATTGAATTTGTTTCAGGTCTAAAAGGGCTAAGGCCACGGAAAATAAGATTTTGTTTGATTCGAGTTTCTTAAAATTGCAAATTGCATAAACAGCCGCAATCTACTACTAGTAAATATACTTGACAAAATATCGCAATCCATAACGACGCAAGAAGGCAACATAGAAGCAGGGGGTCAAAGTTAGGCAAATACGTATACAATGCAAGGGTGCGAGTACATGCACGGGCAGGGGGACTAAGGGGGCAAAGAGAGGGTGACAGAGAGAGTGAGAGAACAGGGTGAAAGAAGGGCAGAGAGCGACCCGACCATAGTCATGCGCAGACGTGTTATCCAGGCCCGATCCATAATTTCGTTGGTGGACCCCATCACGCATTACCAAAGGCTTTACGCTCGTGTGTGGACTGCACGCACCCTTTTTTCCTCCCGTTTCATGGCAGCGAACATTGCGGCAACGAACGGTGGAGGGCAGGGGGCCACGAAAATCGTCGGCCATCGAAAAGAGGAACGGTCCCCTGCCGTGGCAAGCCGTCTTCCCGACGATCCTCACACGGAACGAGTTTAAATGACCGATCGAAAAAGCACACGTCGCCTTTCTACCCACGTGGAAAATTGTAAATGTCCTTTAAACGCAAAGGACCTTCCCCTCAATCTAACCCCCCTGACTAGACTGATTTAGCAACCGGGTTTCAGTCCTGCTCGACCTGTCGTTTATGGTGTTTTGTTCTGGTCGAATTGCAAAATAGTATTAACGTATGGCAGCGCATATGTGGCTAGCAAATGCATTTGAATGGTCAGCCTATTCTTCGCCTTCCAACAGCTTCACGTACTCGTATAACAAAGTTAAGAAATTGTTTATTAATAATAACAAGATGGCTGACTGCTCGGGTTAAATGGCTGACGAATTGATGAAGAATTCATTATTCATGAACTCAGAAAATGTTGGCTGATGGAGTTGAATTTAATTACTGTGCTGTTCAAATTATTTTTATTATACAATATAATACTTTCAACAGTTTCAAGTACTTTTTGGATCCACTGTATTCAAATTCGTGTAGAACTCTATATTATTGATAAACAAACTGCGAATTTTACGCGTTTATGACACAAATTATAAGAATATGAGTAATAGAAATATAAATGGCAGAAAGTATTCAGAAAGAAAATATTTATAAAATGCAATATTAAGAAGGATGTAAAATGAGATGAGATTGAATTGTAATTTTTACGTTAGAAGACAACCATAAATTCGTACATGTAGAAATATATTTGTGAAGAGATCTTTATGCAAAATAAACATTTTCTAATTTATTTTCTTTCTGAATATGTCTAATAGGTCGAAAATAATATAACAGTACTTTTAAATTCTTCTAATTTTCTTACTGTTTTAAATTACAACTACTCATTTTTGTCATAAATGCCTAAAATCCGCTGTCTACTTATATGATAAATGCAAAATATTTACAAAATACAACATTAAGAAGGATGTACATTATAATTTTTATATGTACGTTAGAAGTTAAATATGTCGTACTGATGTAATAAATGCAAAATAAATATAACATTTAGAAGAACAGAAAACGACGTAAGACGTTATATGTTAATACATATATACAATATATGCTTTATATATGTCAACGTAGTTCACATTACGGCTTATTCTGCATATTCCGACTTGATCGGCATAATCCAATGTGTTTTGCATACTCTGCATACTCTGATGAATTCTACACGTGTCCAGCGCTGTACATCTTCGTTAATTCGTCGAGATTACCAGTTATTCATATTTAAACTACTCATTCATCGAGTCGACAAGAAACCTCTATCAGTCAACCTTTTTTTATCAAATATATGCAAATATGTACGACATGAATTGGATAAAAAACATTCCTGACGAACATGCTATGCAAATTTAAACATGTACGTTTACGAATATTTATATGCCAGATATTACGCTGTATAAAGAATATGGCATTAAAAAGTGAAACGAATTTGTGTCCGAGTTTTTGCGAATTTATTGTAATAAAATGTGCATTTCTATGAACATTCACGCCTTTCTATGCGCCTTCACTGTAAGTGTCAAATGAAGGAACAGTACAACAAATACTAGCCTTCCTAAAATTCCATAAAATTAATCATTGAACTTTTTATAAACCAAATAATCTTACTTAAAAAAATTATGTAAGATTTGTTGTAATATGCAATTGCACAAAACAGATGTTAAAAGTGTTCTAATAGTGATTCACTGTACATAATTAAAGACTTAAAATCGTGACGAATTTATAGAATGACCCAATTAAGTTTCGAATGAAATCGAGCAGATTGGAGCGCCACGGTGACATGGTATCGTAGAAATAATATGAGATCATTATTATAGGTACGACGAATGCACCAATGTTATCTCATTACTCCGCGGAATGGCAGAGCCGCGCTGAAACTTGGCCGAGAGACGAAATGTCAGGACTTCGACGTTGATTTGCTACAAGCCGGCTGTGGTCGATCATAATTTGACATTGCTTGCACTATCGCGCAGAAATGGATCTCTCGGCGTTGCCTGCACGCCAGTAACATCGCACGTATGGGTCATGGTGGCCTGGGAAGCTTAACGAGACAGTGCCACGTGGGAGGCACTCCGCGATGAAAATCAATTCTTTGATTTTACCAAGAGCCCTGCTCCGGACCAAGCAAAAACACTATGCATTCATGACGAACATGAGTAGGCGTCAGTTTATATTATTTTCAACCTGTTAAACATATTAAAAAAGAAAATAAATTTCTATTTTTCTAATTATATTATATATTCTAAATGTCTAAGTATAATTAACGTGAAATCATGTTCATAACGATCACTAGACTCCGGATCTTTATGAAAAATAAAAATTGTCCGCATCGATTGCAAGCAATAGAAACTAAATTGAATGTTATTTCTTCCCTCAATGATTTTAATAGAGGAGAAATCATATATTGAAATCTTCAATTTTTAAAATTTTTCAACAATTTTGAATTTCATCTACTCAATGTTGCTATAAATGGATAAAAATCCGCAGTCCTATGATTACAGATTAGCAAATGTGATCGCGATTACTGATTTATTACAGCAACGATTAATTGATTAATTATTACGATTTCCACGATTATTAATTACTTTTCTACTCCCGGAATTCCTGGAACTCCCGGATTTCCCGATTACTAATTACTTTTCTACTCCTGATGCAACGTAACGTTCCCCCTTCTACCTTTTGTTGCTGTCTAGCGCATATTATTTAACGATGTAGCTACGCGCACGGAAAAAACGCCGTATAGTCCAAGTTAAGGTAAAGATAACACAGAGCAAAATGACGTTAGTATGACACCAGTATAATTTACGGTATAACGCTTGGTGTGTAACACATGCAGATGTTGCAGGACAAATACGCAAGTGAAATTAAGCAAATATCGGTTGCGTTAACGAGCTATTGTAATTACTGTGCCATGGATTTTTTTCGGGAAAAACAAATTTGAGAAATAATGATTACGAAGAGACTTCTTGCTCCTTTTAATTATTTTCGTAAATGATTGTATTAAGTTGTTATGTATGTACGATTTGTAACAATAATAACTTTTTTCTAAATAAACCGTTATTAATAAATAAATCATTGGTACGTTATATGAAACGCTGATTGGCACAGATTATTATTGCTGAAAGTGGTCTAACGAAATATTAGTTCGTACATATGACATGTTTGATAACCATAACTTGTTTCTATATTAAACTTATTGGTTAATTAAGTATCATTGTAATCAACATACTCTGTCAACGAATTTCAAGTTTTTTGATTGGATGATGGTAGAAATTGAGTTTTTTGATGGTTCACTTTTTTTATTTATAACACCAGGTTGTCATCTCCGTTTTTATATATTTTTCTACCATCAACAACATTTATATTTCGAAAAAATATCACATAGTGCTACCATCAATATTTAAAAGTAAAATTTAACATCTAAATAAAAATTGAAGATTCCCAAAATCAGCCATAACAGCATTTCTTGATGAAAAACGTTCATGACATTTGGACACTGATGTCCTTAAATTCTTTTAATCATTTTGCTGTTTTAAATTGTATGTACATATTTCTGAAATCGTTAAATTCACTATCTAGTAATTAAACATAAATGCCAGTATGGCACCAGGGCACATGAAAGTGTGTACTAGTTCGTAAATTGCGGACTATGTAATTTGTTAATATTTAGAATTATACGAGTGTTGTGACAGTTCGGTATAATCATAACGATGGCACAGCGCGCTGATAAGGAGATTGATATCAAGCATACGTGATCGATATCGATAGTATGGTGAAACGATGTTACAAGCTGAAATTTCCAATCGGTTTTCCATCAATTTCGAATAACATTTATTAAATTTATTAAATCTGGAATTGAAAATGCTAATATTTAATTAGTGAATAAAGATTGGCGTAATTGCATTTTAGCATGTCACCATTAATAAGCAGTTGGTAATCAAGCTAATTAAAAAGTTTTACAATGATGCTCATATACCTTGCTTTTTGAAACAGATAAACAGAAATGATGTATAATTAATGACATATTTTTCATAATTCGTTATGTTTATTATATCTCGTTATTTTCAGTTTCTCTTACAGTAGGCAATATTTTTTTAATTTATATTTAATAATTTGGGCAATATAATAAATTAAAACTTATTGTGTACATCCGATTATTATCATTTTGCATTATTGTCGATATAATAGAGTGATCCAGGAAAGATAACACATGTTCAGTACAAGGAAAATACCATTCATCTATTTTAATTAAAAAATTGAAAGATTTTCATGACTGTACACACCATTCCATTTCATAAAGTTTAATACATTTTTATTTGAGATTCTAATTATTCAAAAAATTATATGTAGATTTTCACGACTGAAGGTACACATCATTCCATTTCACAGTATTTAACGCATTTTTATTTGAGACTTTTAGAAAAATTGTTTTCAAGAAACAAAATACAGAGGAAAGAATTAGGAAAGGCTAAAATAACCATCTCAAGTAAAAAAAAGCACATTTACAATTATGAATAATTACGTAACGTTTCTTTAAAAAGATTAAAGACGTATTAATTGTATGTAAAGTGAGAACGTTCTTCGCGGTTATCTCGTATGAATTTAAAGTAAAACAACTTCTGCAGCTTACGTAAAAATAGTCTAACCAACAAGAACTACCGCAGGTACGAAATAACGTATCTAATGAAAGACTTCGCAACTTGTAAGATTCTCAAAGGTAGCTTCATTCACACTCGAATGTCGCGGCTATCTTTGACGTACCATCTGTATTCTTGTGTAAGTAAAATAAACACACCAAAACTATCCACTCGACAGGCTACCAAAATAACACCGCAAAGAGAACAGAAATTTTGTCAGCATTGACTATTCTGTTCGCCAAAACCGTGTAGAAGATAATTCGATTCTATTCCATTCAACATTCTAACTTTATTTCTTTCAATTAATCACACTGTATAGAAAAAGAAGAAACCTTAAGTGGTCCTTCAAAATGTACTTCAGAAATACAAATTGATTCAAATAAATTATATTTAATTTTCATTCCTATCTAAGCCGACAAATATACAGAGTGTCCCAAAAATGTCGGAGAACTTTGACAGGGGATTATTCTTGAATCATTTGCAGCTCGGCTTTGTTAAGGAGTTATTAACGAAAAATACGAGCCAATCAGAGCGCGGCTACAGCGAATGACTTTCGGCGCGGCCAATGGCAACACGACGCTCAGTCGGGCCTGTCGCCGAGCTGAAATCCGTTCACTATAGCAGCGCTCTAATTGGTCTGTGTTTTCCCTTAATAACTCCTTAACAAAGCCGAAGAGAACATTTTGGCAAAGGAAAAAATTACTTCCAATGACCTAAGGAACTGTAAGGTTCACCGACATGTTTGGGACACCCTGTATTATTAACTCTTTCGCGAGTAACTTACAACGAATGTAAGTTTGACACAAGTAATCGATTTTGAAGACATGTCATCGTTGGTGGAAAGTACTTAAAGATGATATTAAATACTTTTATTGTTTATTTTGTATGGAATGCTTGGTGAAATGCATAATGTGACGGAACAATTTTTACAGAAATATCTGGTTTCCTTCCGTCGGCCATTTCTTTTTTGCAAACTACACATTCTATTGTTGATGAGATTTTTTTCTGTGGATTCAGTGGGTAATTTTTGTATATTTGTATAAATCTTTCGACATCGATTAAAATTATCCCTCTGTATTCCATACAAAATAAACAATGAAAACTCTAATTGTGTAAAATATGGAGTATTTTATATTTATTATCTTTAAGCATCTTCCACCAACGACGTCGTGTCTTAAAAATCAATTACTTGTGTCAAATTTTCAAATAAAATACTTCATGTCAATAATAAAGATACACGAGATATCTCGTCCATTGTAGTGAATGGGTTAATATAATATATTGAATTACTAGCATAAATTCGAGTGGGGTTGCATTCTTGAGGGTTAATGAAAAGAGAAATACTTTTTGCAGAAAACAAATATAACCATGCAAGGTATTTGTCTAATTACATAACCCAGGGATAAACAGAACTGAATACACCTGTTCCATTAAACTTCTGTTTCCTATAATACTGTGACACAGTGATTAATGGCACGCAGTATCAACCAACGACGGAATATATCGAAAAGAACGAAACCAGTGGATCAGTTTAGTTTATTAAGTTTAATTACGAGCCACATACAGAGTTTATAAGCACGTTGCATGTTGCTCGGGAGACGCAGCGAGCGGATTACGTTCTTCAATCACTTTATTGCTTGTTAATCATGCATTCCTTCCATTAAAACCATTGACAACCTGGCAGCGTTACATTACAGTAATTGTTATTGCCTATAAAGCTACGGTAAGACACACACTCGCAAATAAATAACTTTCGAGCAACCATACGAGCGGCTTTAAACATTTTGTTTCGAGTCCTTCAATATGCAACTGCCTGAAGATTGTTAATGGAAAATCCATAACAAGATTAACACAATAGCTAAAGAACCCGGGGAGTACTCGAACACCGTTGATTAAAAACCTATAACAAGATTAAAACAACAGGTAAAGCGCCCGAGAAATATTCCGATATAAGAACACAAGGTGCATATGTAAAAGTATTACTATTTATAATAATAAATATTTTTGTTTATAAAGAAGAAATTAAAGTTAAAAATAATAAGCTAAAATAAAAATAAATTAAAAAGTATAGTATTATTATACATATATTCTTACGTTTCCTAAAGCTGCATAAACTTTTCGACTTTCAGTAACTATGCAGTCAAATATGCTATTGTCAATCATTTTGTTTCCCCGTAAGAACTTGTAATTTGGTTTCTTTGACATTGTTTTTTAGCGTATTTTGTTTACTGTAGTTAGATAATAATATCGTTAAATGTATCTAGATTAATAGTAAATTTGATTTCACAGTTTTCGTCGTGTAAATGTGTAAAGGAAAAGTATTGATTTAAACATTATAGACAATTCTAAAACGAATCTACTATATTTACAGAGTGTAACTCAAACAAGTATGAGCAGAATAAGAAATAATTCGATTTTCGAAAAGGGGTAATTGTTATAATGCAGACTGCTCTTTCTGTGCGCTTTCGTGCTTCTACTTTGCACCGCACTTGACCAGGGTTCTCGGAAGAGGTGACGTTGTTAATTAGGATAATCGTGGGCCACGCTGCGTCGCATCCGATGAAGAAAACAACAGTGAAAAGTGGTGAACTTTTCAAAGTGACATATCGAGGTCGCTCATTCGCATGACTAAGATCTCCAAGAATGCGCGAGATCTCCCGTGGCTGGGTAGAGCGCTCTAGAACGCCGAAGATCAAGAGAGCAGAGACGGTTTAAACTGTGTGTGCCCCGTCCCAGCGTGACTCTATTAATACCCGCGCCTCGTCGTCGCGCCTTAAAAACGCTCGTATCGTTACGGAGACGTACACGAACGAGAAGCAAACTAATTCTTCTCTCGAAAATCCCGAAATCGACTGATCGATCAAGACGCGCATCGATCGCTACGTTTCATCCTGGAGCCTACTGTGAAACGTCTATAAGGACTCGACAAAAAGAGGAGCCATCTTCAACGCCTACGAGAACGGATGGAAAGGTTCCCAACGTGGACCAGACCGAAACGAACTTAAATACAGAAAAAGCTGGCGGCATTTCAATCAGAGTCCGATGACAATGAAATCGTCGTCTCCCCGAAGCACTCCAACCGGGGGCGGGAGAGGGGAGGGACATTTAAAGCCATCAAGGAGGCGTAGTTTAAGCAGGACACAACGTAGATGTCGTACAAGTGCGTTCGCAATCAATTATGCTCCCAACTGGAAGCTATTGGGAACGAGTTAACAGAGTGTGCCGGGGTATCACGCGGATCCGCGACCAGTCGGTTATCATAAACAGAAGAAGGAAGCGGCGGAAACTGTTGCAGTTCCAACGGAGCAGCCCACAGATGTCGTGTGAGGTCTCATCAAACCCGTCGAGAAGTCGTCATCGCAAACACACACCTAATCGTCGTCGGTTCTCGCGGATCGGTTTCACGTAACAACGCTGAGCGCACTTTTGCAGCAGCGGGTTCTCATCAACGACGCAACGTTGCGCACGACACAACAACAAATCCAGTTGAGCTGGTCGGTAAACAGAGAACTGCAAAATCACGTCTAGTTCCAGTGCTCCGTGCTCCGACACCCTAAGAACGGTACACCCTTTTTTTTCTCCCCCGGGTCCAACTCACCTTCCGGCGATTTTGTTGAGACGGTAGGAAAGGATGTTGGATAGAAGAGTCCCCGGGTGCGGTCCGAGAAAAGGGTAGCTGGTTGACGGGTAGACAACAGTGTGTGTGGAAGTTTCGCTGGTTCTAGCTTGGGCACCGTACAACCCTGTCCTGCCCCCCGGAAGACTGATAAGCTGGCAGAGGCACAGGCGCACCGATAAGAAAACCGTGGACGTGAACGTGAACGCGAACGCGAACGCGAATGAACAGCGAGCGGACAATCGAGCAAGCAAGAAGCGGGGTCACTCTGCGAGGGGCACGGCGCGTGCTGGGGCTCCCTCGACCGAGTCGCGACTGATATCATTTCCAGCGGGGGACTGTGGGGTCGGCAGCCAGAACCCCACCAGGGGGTCTTCGTGCAACCCCCACGCGGTGTCGTAGTAGTCGTGTTCGCCGTCGTGGTTGTGGCTCGTTGTCGTCGTGGCTCCACCGTTGCTGGTCTCTCGAAACCCCCTTCGCACGTACAGGGAATAAGGGACCAGGATGTGTACGCGCGTATCATGGGGAGAGGCTTCTCTCTTTCTCTCTGTCTCCCTCTCCTTCGAACGCGGCGCGGCGCGTCGTGTCCCGCGATCCTGTCTTTCGCTCTCTCGTTCCCTTGCATCTTCTCTGGCCAGGCCTTTGCCTTCGTCTCCCTTCTACGCACGCCTTCCACGCAGAGGCCGTCTCTCTTCGTTCCTCGCACGAACGTTCTCTCTCCGGCCTGAATCCCCATCCTTGTTCAGCTCGGCGAGCTATATCGAATCGTCCGTCCCTCTTTCGCGTTCGTCACATTCTAGCCAACAGCCTGTACCTACGCGGCACACACACACAAACGCGCGCGCGCGCGACATACTCAACACACATGAACAGAGGACGCCAGCGCGCCAACACTGTTCTAGCTCTCTGCCTCCTTCCCTCCGTTCGTTGGCACCCTCCCTAGCCACGAACCCCTTACCACCCGCGTACCCAGCAGCTTTATCCACCCTGAACCCTCCCGTTTACGAGGGGTTGCTTCTCGGTAGCCTGATCGGACGTTTGCGAGAAGAAGGGACCTTCCCTTCGCTGCCCCGGAGCTTTTTTTATCAGATTCGGGATTGTCTCAGCCAAAATTTTACTGCACCTGGAAACCCTCGGCCTCAAGAATATTTAGAGACCCGCGGGGGCAAACCATCTGCTTCCGTTACGACAAAATTACAGTTGCAATGTTTTATGTTCACACCCCTTTTGAAATCATTTTTCAACGGAGCTCCTCAGCATCGGGGAGAAGCGAAGGAACGTGTCGAAGATGTCTTTCTGCATCCTCTGCACCTGTTACGCGTGTTCATTCACTAAGCTCGCGGCACAGGCTTTATTTACGAGCATCTCGAGCATGAACGATAACGGCTGCGATAGCATTGAAAAGGAATTCTATGCTACCGGGGAAAGCTGAATTTTCAAATCGAAAGCGCAGAAAATTCCTGGCGGACTGTGGCTATAGCGTCGCTCTCAGCGAGGCCCGAGGGGGCAATATTACCGGCGCATTGTTCACTTCGAAAAGTGAACTCGTATAAAAGACCTTGGAACATGAAACTGCTCGTTGAGGAGTGTCGCAATACGATGAGCACAGACTGCAACGGCTACTGACGTAATCATCACATGGGTACGTGTATATTTATGTCTGTGCTCGATGTGGATACACGTGCATGTGCATATGAATCGCAGTGTACGTCGTACTCGAATTGCTACAGTCCACTACTATCGATATCTACCACGGTAAACAGAATTTTGTCGGAAATTGTCATTTTTCTGTCGTCTGTAAGCGTTCTATTCCGGCTGCTGTTCGAAACCAGATACGAATGGATGATTCCTTTTTTTAAAGGAATTTTAGATATGATTTTTGACGTTGCAGAAAATTCTTCGCTGAAGCAACGCGGGAAGCGATTCTTCTTACAATAAATTGATTGTTCCGTCTGAGGTGACCGTCCGACGATTCGGGGGCAGTGAGCGAATATCGATTCGTTATTTTTAGGGGCAGTCCATCCATGGACCCCACCTTCGTCGCTGGCGAGATCGAAAATTTGTCTCTAATGAATTACTGTTATGTAGAATTTTCACGCGTCTGCTTCGTTTCGTTCCAAGTCGCACGACGAACAAAGTCTTATCTAGGGGGACGTATGGAGAACGTTAAACATTTTATTGGATATTGTTACAAGCTTAGAAGTATAATTTTTATGTATAAAATATCTTTGACATGTTATTATTAGACTTTGTGCAATTTCTCAATTTCATAGTTTATTCTCTGAAAATTTAGATATTGAATGAGATTCAATGTAGAGAGACTGAATTACAAATCTTATTATATTTCAATAATATAAATGCTTCCTTGCATTTCATAAATTTTCCATAAATGCATAGAGATTGGCAGTCTAATTATTACAGTCGCTTACAAACTGACTTTTCAGATTCTTTATTATGCTGTTAACAGTGTAAAGATTCACTATAATTACATTACAATCACTAGAAAAATTCATTACGTGTTTATTTTACAAGAAAAGAATTCTATTCTATATTGAGAAGTGTTTTCTTGATTTTTTTTTAAGAGGGATATAAATTAAAACTATTTCTTATCTAATAATTAAAGCAAAAACTAGTCACAAAATGCTTCCGTCATTGTTGACGCGTAGAAAAAGTTATGATAATGATATCGATAAAAATAATAAACCATGACAATGATTACGACGATAATGACAATGTTACACGTTGTACTATTCATGATTTTCTTATTTCCATTACATGATTAAAAAATAATATGCGAATACCTTTGATGTCGGAATAAAGTGTGATGTCATAGTTTCCTATTGCATGTACATAGGGCGAAGGTTTTAAGTTCAATTCGGAACTGTCATTAGTTAAAATAGTACAAATAAAATTCTTAGAACGTTTCGTCAAGACCACGTATACAAATTATTTGAATATTTAATACTTTCTATGATTTGGATGTGCGACGAATCGGAGCTGCAGAAATGTTTCAATAATTCGTCGTTAAATCCACAATCACTGAGATTTTCTTTAGCGAATATATTCTGTGGTATTTTTAGCACCTCGTTTGACTCCGTTTGTTCTATAAAAAGTTGAGAAATGTTTATTTAGTAATTATTACTAATTTTCAATTTGATACGATATTATACACAAAATTTTTACCGGAACCGTGTTTTGCCGCTGTAAATGCAGCTGTTGAATCTAGTTGCGCACAGCTTGCAGAATATTGGTCCAGCTGGCTAGATTTCATTAAAGAACAAAGAGATGGTAACACATGCGGTAATAATGGCCCCTTCAGTTCCAAAGAAAAATACCTTTCGTTATCAACACGTACGGTACTTTCTTTCACCTTTAAATATTAGAGATAATGTACATAATGTATTAAAAAATTTAATATAAAAGTAACATACCTTAATTGATCTTAGCGAAGCACCGTGGAAGGCTATAGGGGCTAAGAGAGTTGGAGGCACTCCTGCCAATGATCCAGTGGTTGTAATAGCAGATTTACAGTTAATTAAAAAATTGAACAGACCTTGTGCCTCAACACCTTTCACAAAAATTAGAGACTGTTTCATGTTATCTATTTCGGTTTCCTTTTCTAACGTCATTCTCGTCTGTTATAGATTTCAAGAATATTAGATCGATTAAAGTAGATAGAGGACGAACTATTTCAAACAAAAAGTACCTGAGAACTCTGAATTTTGCGAATCTCAGAATTCTCAACTCCAAGACTTTGCAGCCACTCATCTTGGGTTTCATCCTCGTCGTCGTCAACACTTTGACTTTCCGATTGATTCGATTCTATGCCATTCATTGTAGGTACATCCAATGTGTCGCAGCCAGAATCAGTTACATCTGACCGTCTTTTAGAGTCTTTTCTCAGAGGCATTGTATATTCTATTTCTGTATAAAGAAGTAACATTTTATATTTGCCCTTAAGCGAGTAGACTCGTTTCTAGGATTGCAAAGGTGCGAGATGCGCCTTCTCATTTCTCGATAATGTAAACGATGAGGTATTTCAATAATCAAAAACGCCAGATAAAAAGTTCTCAAAAATCCTATTTTTACGTTTAAGAGGCGTAATTTGCATTATTCGGAAGCATAAAGCTGCGACAGCTACATGTTGCCGAATAATGCAAATTACGCCCAGTAAACGAAAAAATAGAACTTTTGAGGGTGACTGCGGCCTAGATTCATCTTTTATCTAGCCCTTCTGACTACTGAAAAACCCCATCTTTGCATTATCGAAAAATGAGAAGGCGCATCCCGCACCCTTGCAATCCTGAAAACGAGTCTACCCCTTTAAGTTTATGCATTTGCGTATATATAAATTTCATTATACCTTCCTGCTTCAGCGATTGTCGAAAACCACGTGTAGTAGGTGTCAAGAGTGCATGAGCTTCAGATATTCCACAAATACCAGCAGCACGAAATAATACAGTGAAATTATTTGCACAGACATAAAAGTATGGGCATTGACCTGCTCGTAGTAAGTGGAAAAGGGATCTAAAGCTTTCGCTCCAGTCTTTGTATAAAGCATCTTTGATAGAGATGTTAGTCACAAAAGGCAAATTACTTGTTAAATTAGCACTCACTTTGCCAGCAGAGCGAGGGAACAATTCTAACCACGGTAGCGAAGGATGCTGCCATATTAAGCAACACCTATGAAGTCTGTGTAAAGCAAACAACAGTAACAATTATTTGAACAAACAGTTCTATCAAATTAAAATATGAAAACAATTTCTGGTATCACCTTGCGTTCGGACTAGTGTCTAATGTTGAATCTGTTTCGCTGATATCTAAACATCTTACAAATCCAGTTGTACCAGACGCTTCTTCGCTAGTTTTTAATTTAGAATTCCATGGAAACGATTTCGAAGACATGAATCTCATTTTTGTCTTTAGCGTCCAATCTATTGGAAAATATTTTTCACCTTTTAGTGGTTCCACATCTAAATTAATCTTTGTCCCTTCTATTTTTGAAAGAATATTACAGAATGTCAAAGGGGATTCAATGGGGACTGGTTTTTCAAGCGGTTTCTTTGGCGCTTCGATTTTCAAAAGCTCGAATAATGTGTTATCGTTACTGGCTTCCAACTCTGTAGGAGTTATATTCTGTCTTTTCTTGGCTTCATCTTTCGCAAAAGGATTTTTCCGTTTTGTAGCTATACTCTGACTAGCATTACCATTGCACATCTTTCCTATACCTGTAGATTCAACTTCTACATTTTCTCTGTTAAGTCGTGTATTGTTCATACGTGCTTGGAGTGCACGTTTCTTTATCTTCAATCGATGTAACTGCATAACTTGATCGGGCCTCTTCCATTCTGATATTTGTACTTTCTCTGGCTCCTCCATTGACGATTGTAAAATGAATTTGTCATGCTGTCATATGGGAAGAAAGACAAAAATTTGATTAATACTCTATGAGAAAGATAACGATAATCTTTCTTAACTAAAATGTAATCTTTTGCTACTTTATTTATCTTCTCAGATTTTTGTTTACAGTGATATTAGAGGTTAGAACTCCAAGAATACAATCAATACGAATGTTTTAACAGTTTTTAACAGAACTTATTAAAAACAATTTGTATAATGATACATACCGTCTTTTAAAAAACTGTTTTTAGCTCATAAGAACATCAATTTAATAAACTATCTGCAACTCATCTACAAAAATAGGCGATATAAAATTGAATAATTGACGCCCAGCTTTCCAACTCACTATGACGTAATGTGTGCATGTGAGCTGATGTGAGACCATATAATGGTCTAAGATGTGAACCACTCTTTACATTGCATGTTACAGTCAGAGAGGATATGAGGTGAGAGTGCTCACGCCCGGAATTTCTATGCCTTCGGTATAGTGCTGCCCCCCAGTGTCGCCAGAGGAAATCGAGGGGAATACAGTTTACCCCCTCAGATTAATACGTGACCAATGACCAGTCTACGGATTTAGTGGGGGATGTTGGAGTATGCTCATGGTGCTGGAATGGGATAGTGGAAGGAGAAAAGGAGGAAATGAAAAATCGATTTAATTTTTTTAAAATTAATTATGTATTCATGCGAATCGTGTTACCTTCTCGCGAATCGTGTTACCTTCTCGTGACGACCGATTCTATTTGAATTCGTGTCGTGCGATAGAAATCAAGGTTATTTATTTTCTGTTCAAATTCATTTTGATTTTTTATTCAAATTGAATTATTTAATTATTATTAATTATGATTTAGTCTATGACTGGTTGTCAATTCAATATTTTGAATTTGTGTTTCTGTTACAGATTCCGAGGGAAAAGAATCTCAATCGATCGAAAGAGCATCTTGGTAGCAAAGATCGATTCTTCCGATAATCGAAAGCGAGACGCAGCATCGTCATGTCGTACGTTCTTCAAGCAGGAGAGGACGTGAGCGTGAGTACAAATTATATTTCTAATTACACTGTAGTATTGAACATCTTTTTTCATACCATTAATGCACAATTATTAAATATTGAACTTGAATTATTGATTTTCTATGAATTCGAATTTACTCTTGTGTCGCGACGATCAATTGTATTTGAATTCGTGTCGTACGATAAAAATCAAGGTTATTTATTTTCCGTTCAAATTAATTTTGATTTTCTATTCAAATTGAATTATTTATTTATTATTAATTCGGATTTCTGACAGTTAGTCAGTTGAAATTAATGAATTTGTTTTTTCTGTTACAGATTCGATCCAAACACGGTATTGTTAACCGAGATCGATACTATTCGACAATCGAGATCGAGATGCAGCGCATCGTGCTTTCTTGAAGCAAGGGAGAACGTGAGCGTGAGTACCATTTATCTTCCCAATTAAACTATATTAATGAACATCTTTATTTCAAAGCATTAATGAACAATTAATAAATATTTGACTTTAATTATTTATTTCCTGTTAACTCGGGTTCAGTCTCCGATGGTCGTTCGATTTAAATTAAATGGATTTATTCTTTCTGTTACAGAGCACTAAGGAAATAAAATATTTTGAGACTGCTTCATCCGTAGATGCCTAATGCTGCCTACCTTGATGACGAAAAATTACATCAATAGCTGAGATCGAGGGCAACATGTCGTGCTTTGTTCAAGGGGGAGAGAATGTAAGTATTAAGATATCTTCACAATTAATCATTATTATTGAACACTTCCTTTCAAAGCATTAATGAAAAAAGTATTGAAATTGTACAGCCTACACTTTTCATTTCGAAAATCATTTATATAACATTTATATTAATCCTTTGCTCTCCGAATTATTTTTCATCGTCTTTAGAAATAGTAGTAGTAGTAGAAGTAGTTAGTTTTACACATGGCCAGGCCTCGCCGCCCCAACGATCAGCGGAGCTGGGCACGTCCGCGATTTGCAGTAGCGTTGCGAACAAAACCACGCGTGTTGCATTAGTCGTTTTTAAACAGAGATTAATGTTAGCATTGCGGAGATACTCGCGATTTCCATTAACTTCTATATATGTAGTTTGTTTAGAGTGTAGCGTTACGGATAGAATAGTCGCGATTCAGATTACGTTTCATTTTGATTCCTGTTGAAGCAATGTTTAAGATATTCCAATTTTATAACAGTTTAATATTTGTATAATTGTTTTGCATAAAAAAGTAATGTAGTAAAGTAGTCTTTTGGATCTCTGTTCGTTGAATTAGCGTTGCGCAGCAAAAGGATCGCGTTTGCGTTCGAGTCTTCCGACATTTCAGGCGCCCATACTCCAGCTGCAACGAACCACTGAAAAAGTGGTCCATGCAGTCAATACGGCTGCCGGGTGCGGTGTAGGCATTCGCGATTTTGATTAGAGTTGCGAGAGAACGCGTTGTCTTATGGCGGGATTAAAGTGGACGCGATAGTTGAACGATCGTATTAGAATAGAGGATTGACATTGCAGAACCAGACGCGCACGGAGCATATGACCATTAAATTTCGGAGACACTTTATATTATTTTAGAGTTTTTGATATCGTCAAAATGTGGAGCATACGCCTACCGGACCACTACGTAGAGAAGAAACGTATTGGTACGTTCCGAGGCCAGGTTGCCGTAAACAGTTGGCGCAAAATCACGGTGCACGTTACTACGGTCGACTCCCCGTAGTGTGCCATAACACACGACTCGTTTGCCGTTCCAGCAATGGAACAAGTGTTTCCGCTGTCGTACGCATGACAATGTCATGGTGATCATCAGTATCTAATGCGAACCATGGTGTTGGGGCGTGACTTACGATGGCGGAGATCATTGTAGTTTACCTGAACGTAGCGACGTGTGCCTTTAGCCATTTAATGGTGTGTGAGCGCTAAATGCAGGGAACGCACCGCTGCGTTTTACCAGCATGTATATTTTTTGGACTAACCCCCCACAACGTAGTGGTTCGATCGCGTTAGTAGACATATACTGTGTATGTAAAGCGTATCGAACGCCTCGTCGACCCGCAAGGTAGAAGACGAGGTATCTTTACGTTAAATACAGTATTCACCGCGCCATGCAAAATTGGTTTTGTAATATCTGAATTTGTAATAATGTTCGGGGTCGCGACGCATAGTCTCCTTCTCGCATGTACGGTGAGAATTTGAAAAATCGATTCTGTTTAACGTGGAAATTTTCCAACATGTGAATGGCAGAAAATCCCGCCTTTTAGAGTTGCGATAAATGAATGTGCCGCACTGCACCCTGACAAGACGGCCACTTCCATACTATAATACAGAAGATTAGGAATTCGGATAGCCTTGCAATTAAACTCTTCTTGCTATTCATTTGTAAAGTGGTCGAAAGTAGAGCACTGTCAAATGTGTATCAGGAAGAGTATATACATCTAAAAGGGATGTTTTTTGTATTTTGTAATTCTGTAATCTTGTAATTTTCCGTCGCGATGAGTATGCTATAGGATGCAATAAAAAACAATTTTGACTTTGAGATTCAATGTTAAGATCAATTTTTGTAACAAATCTCCACCGATCCAAAGGTGCAGAATCACGCTGTAGTGGTCACGACATATAATTTTGAAACCCTGAACCCTGTACACAATAAAAAGCAACAGGAAAGTTCGACGGGAATGCATGTGTACTTCCTGGTTGATCAAATCTCTTGGAGCTTAAGCTTGCATTACTCGAATGCTGTTGGGTTTAATCGTTTACCGATTTCCGTACACTCTGACTGCGCCGCCGTTCACGAAACTCTGTTCCCTACCGGAGATAAATCTCTGCATTCTCGAAACAGGAAGACACTCTACTTGCGGGCAAAGTTAATGATTTGAAGCACTTGAACGAGAGTGTTGCATTATATTATGCAGTTTATTATATCCTGTTATATCGGGGGAAATATCTTGTGTGCACTGTTTATCATTGGGTCTATGAAGCACTGGCAGCGATTCTTTATAAAAGAATTTCTTTTATATTAACGTTCGAACCGTTTCATGCAAAAGTAGTGTGAGTCAATATTTGCATGTTTGGTTTAACACCACATCTTGAAGGTTCAATTGTCATTACATAAAATAATTGTAATATAATTTTTAGCGTGACTTGCATAAGACGATTACTTAATTCCTTATTATCCAATAATAAATTGTTTTGACTTGACTCATTTTTGTTGTATTTATTTAGACTGCTGCCAGCATTTATCATAACAGGGTGGTTCACCAGATATTACCACCTAGATTTTCCTCATTATTGGGTTGATAAGAAAGTAATTTCGGTATCATTATAAATAGAAAATTTTTTTATTCAAGCAATGAACTTTAATAAATAATATATTTTCCCTTTTGTGCGATGATCTTTTGCCAAAAGGAATAAATAAGTCTATTACGGGCGATAAGCAATCATCCGCGAGGCAAACGATTTACGTGTTTTCGCGTGTGTGTATACCGGCGTAGTTGTGGAACGTTGAGAACCGGGTGAATTTCAAGGAACGCATTGAAAGTGATTCGCGGTTTCGAACTCAAAAGCCGTCCTCTATCCGCCTAAAACGGATACTTTAATGCAGCTTAACGATCTGACGTACAAAGTCGCCGGATCGAAATACCGAAGCTTACGTCGAAACCATGCTCGATCGGCCGTTTATCCAGGACGATGAGCCACGAATATCAGTTATATAGGCCCTTGAGGGATATTAAACGATCAGAGGATAGAAAATCCATGATAACGGAGGTAACGATGCTTTGGGAGCTCGTCAAAGGATGATTATACAGCCGTATTTCTGGATGACATGTATTTATAAAGAGACTCGGACCACCGGATTACCGCCATTGTGGTATTACAACGAGCAGGAACATTGTCAAATAGTATTTGATCCTTGCATGCCGGTATTAAATACATTTTCTCTTTTTCCGTAGAAATCGTGCAACCTCTCACACATTCTCTGAGAAAATTAAATTATTATGGATGCGGTATATTTAGTGGTATGAAGATAAAATCCTTTATTTTCTAACACATTTATTTGCCATTGGTCGATCTTATACATTTAGTACAAAAATGAACTAGATAGATTAAACGAATTTGAGAACGCCAATGTATTAGTTCAAACATATCAAAGTTATAAAGCCAGAAATAGAAAAGAACCGTCAGAAAAGTGATTATTACTTAGACCAGTGGTTCTTAACCTTTTTGAAGTCAGGGAACACTTTTGATTATATGAAAAATTTGCGGAACACCAAAATTAATGATCCAAAAAACAAACAAAAACATCCTGCGTAGAAATAAATATATTTTAGAAAATATATTACTAAATTATATATTATAAATAGAACACCAGTGTTCCGCGGAACACCGGTTAAGAACCAGTGACTTAGACGGATGTTTATGGAAGCTTCTTGCCTCTACTTTTTGTTAGCGGTTTGTGGAACAAAGTACTCTGCGTAGACCAGGGTGGCGATAATCGTAATGTTTATTATAATCCTGCGTCCGACCAGTTAACAGAGCTTCGTCGGTTAACCGTGCAGTACGTATTTCCGGGTAACCGTAACTGTATTACCCGCATATCCGACTACACTACGCGGATGACCAAATATGTCAGGAGCTTTAGTTCACTTACACATAATGGTACTACCCAGACCTGTTTCGATGATGTCAATACTCCTCGTTTTGTGTTCGATCTTGTAATACCTACATCTGCATTGTTCACAGTTTCCGATTAGCATTGAACTTGTTAACATTATTTATTTATAGAGATCGCATT
Source organism: Lasioglossum marginatum (assembly GCA_028455795.1). Classification (NCBI taxonomy): domain Eukaryota; kingdom Metazoa; phylum Arthropoda; class Insecta; order Hymenoptera; family Halictidae; genus Lasioglossum; species Lasioglossum marginatum. Next base: position 1,810,778 of record CM052251.1, on the reverse strand, counting down.
AACATTTGGCTCATTAACGATCACATTAATTTGCACGAAATAAATCAATTATGAGACTATCAATTGCATCAGTCACAACATTGGTGAATGATAACAAATGCAAAAACTTAGATCTTGTTGTATAAATCTATGTTTATTCAGAAAAGTGAATCATTAGAACTGTTGGAAATCGATTCCTACGGTTCTAATAATGTCGTTTGAAAGTTTACTTAAAATTATGCAAGTAGAGCAAACAAAATTATTATTAAAAATATTCTTTTATTTAGCCTGTGGTAATAGTAGAACGTCTGCGAGCGACAGAAGGTAAAGTTTTCAGTGTTGCACTCTTTTCTTACGTTAGATTTTCTATAATTTTTATGAAATTGTTCGAAATGAAGGTAATCGACATTGAGAAGTGTAATTATTGGACAAAGATTACATATTTTTTCCTTTCTAACTGATATCGACCTTTCGTACTGTGGGTATCAACTACGAAAAAGATTACAGGAAGCAATCATAGAGGACATGAATGTATTCTTTCATCTCTAGATATTGATGGAATCGTTGCTATTGTGAGCAACGTATTTTAGAGAAAAGCAAAAGTATTAGGTTGGAACGAAAGTTCGTAGGGCTTTTAAATCAAAATTCATTGGGTACGTCATGGAGGCGCGCGACAGTCGCGTATGACATGACAAATACATATTTACCTCGGTTGTCATTGGAGCCTCAGCGGGTCCATGACCTACTCTACACCTCTGTTGGTCGGATTGCAGCACTTGAGGCGGATTTTTAATTGCTAGTAACTAAATAACGATGCGAAAATCGCAATGTTTTTATTCTTTATTTTCGTCTTGTACATATTGTCAGGGAGAACCACCCCTTAAATTTTTTCCCACTTGTTATCCCCAAATGCTTATATGCCAATTGTTATCCCCACCGTATTCGTGCCAACTGATTAACCCCTAGCACTACAATTTAATTTACGGTGTCAGTGATTAGAAATTTTTTGTAGGTCATAATTTCCTAAACAGGAGAAACTTTATATCTATTGTATGCCTATATGTTCTGCAATGTTTGTACATTAACAAAACCCAAGTAGAATTTGATTTCAGTTTAAAGGAAATTAATAACATACATATTTATTCGACTCTGTTCAGAATCTTCATCATGAGTCTGATACGATATTAGAAGGCAAGGGGTTAAAATTATTCAGAAAAAAGAAATGTCTATAGCTTCTGTATTGTGCAATAAACGCAGGTCATTTTTATGTTGCATAAAAATCCGCAGACTATAAATAACCATATTAATCAAAGCTTTGCCGAGATAGTCGGTAGATACGATCATCGTTTCGAGCTTATGGTGGTCCGGACAAGCAAGAACCGCCCCCATCACTGTCTCCCTGACGCATCGATAAGACCCATCCAGTGTATGATGGAGGCGCGACGCCACAGTAAATGTTAACAAATCAGTCTTACTAAACTAACGATAATTTACTTCGATACCGGTTTGAATCATGACGCGATTCCTGGGAATTGATACGTATCAGTATTAATGGATACGTCACTGTATTGGTCTTATCAATGTTCGCATGCATTGTACCAGTGACGCCATTGATGGCGCGTCGCGGCATCATGGATCGCCAATGCGTTTTTACATTTGATTTGCTTTGTTACTCGCGCGACAGGATTTCTATAAAATTCTTCGGAATTTATGATTTCGAACGGCAACGGGTTTTAACGGATCTTTTATTGCTCTGGCAATTTCCCGACAAAAAATATACACAGGCGAGCGGTCTCGGCAGGAATCATCGAACTATTTCCGTTCCGCGCGCAATAAATGTGACAGAATATTTTTCATCATACTTGCAGAATTGAATGTACAGGAGGACGCAATAATAATTTGTGAAAATGGCGAGCGAACGAATTAAACAAATTATTATCGCGCCCCGATTCGCCGTATATTTAATTCGACGAATGCGCCTCCACGACCTTTCGAGAATCGCGTCGAATATTGTCTATAAAATTTATCAATCTGTTAGCATGTAGAGAAACAAATTTTTTCGAAGTAATCTTTAATTTATTGCCACTACTTTGTACCCTTTAAACGTTCACGTTTATTTATAATTTGCAAAATTAGCTGCTGCGTCCTCGTTCGTAATATTTAAGGATAACAGTTATTATTTGTTTGAAAAATAGATAAATGATAATAGCAATTTTTATCATGATTACGATTGACGAAAATTTATATTAAGCGCTAAGAGAGCCATCTTTATAATAAATTTAAAAACTCAGGTAAGATTTTTAATTTAAACAAAAAATCAGGAGTATATAAAAAAATGTAAAGCAAGTAGAGTTTGATTAAAAACAATTGGACTCGCTGGACTTTTTTGCACCACGGACTTCAATTTCACTAGGAGCAGTTAATGAAACATTTCACAGGCATTCAAACTTGTGTAAAATATTTTTATTCCATTTATGAGAGCGCGCTTTGTACATATTTGAGCTTGGTGAACTTCGGAACTATGTATGCCTAAATTTTTCATTTTCGCCTGCTTGCGTTTTCTTGCTGTTCGTTTAGCCGGATGCTCGGTTGATTTGTACTTTTACCTGCTTTGATAAAAACGAAACGTGATTTCCTTATAATTTCCGTATAACACTTCTGTTTCTGAATACATTCAGCTTGTATCTCAGAAGACAAAGAGATCTGTTTCACGTGTGTGTAAAATCTGAAGAAGATTGACCAATTCATTATTGAGATATCATGGCAACTATGAAATATGTTGCTGGCATCATACAATAATTTAAATAATAATTATACTGAAATATAGCCAAACAAGTATACAAAATTTTTAAAACACTTGACCCATAATAGATCTCATAAATTGTTTAAAATTGACAGTTCTAACACCTCCTTAAGCTGCGTTTTAGCAGTCGAAGCTATTTTAACTTGAACATTAAACATTTCTTCCGACCTAGAATAATTTCATTGTATATGATTTTTTCCATTTTATGGATATGAAATTGATATAATATCTCATATACTACTTAAGCGTATAGTAATTGATTAGATACCAACATATTTAATAATGTAAACAATATTGTGAATAATGGTACAGCAATTTTTAGTATTGACTCTGTGCCTCCCTGCAACTGCTAAGGGTTGACGCTAATGTAAGTCTTATAAAAATAACATCATAGAGTTTATATAGATAGCGTAATGAAAAATCAACAGTTGGCTTATTTCTGGAGGTATACCACTAATTTATTTTTAGCACTTAAACCTGTAAAATTCCCTGGATAAAAACATATTGGTGCATCCCTTTGGGCTAACGGCTGCCTGTGTACCAAATTTCAGCTTTTTAAGTCTTCTGTGTTTCGAGATTTCTTTTATCGTTACAGAGAACATTGGAAGTAAAATAACATTAATTCAATTTCAACATTTCATCCTGAAGGATTTCCGGGATCATAACATATTCGTGCACTTCTTTGGGCTAACAGCTGTCTCTGTACCAAATTTCAGCTTTCTATGTCTTCTGTGTTTCGAGATTTTTTTTCAAAAACGTATTTTTGGATACAAAAATGTATATAATCATTTCCAGTGGAAGCATCATTATAATTTCAATAATTGTAACATGAAAAACCAGAAACCGGTTATCTGACCGGCCGTGGTAGAGGTTTAGTGTTAATATCACGCGAAATCGGATCTTGGGATACTCGTTCCCGAATTCCAGCCAACAATACCAACTGCCAAAATCATTTTGACCTCACCCCCCACCGTGTTCATAGGACGCTAATCACCGTGTTCCGGGGATGGTCGTTTCGACGCGGTGTTGCTGGGAAGGTCCGCGATACGGGGTCCTGAGTTAGGCGAATCTGGGATCCAGGATCGAGGCCGTGGCACGCGACAGAGCCAGGTGGGTAGGAAGGAAAGGTAAACGAGTGTGGATAAGGGTGTAGGTAGAGGAAGACAGAGGGTATATTCAGCCCCTGGAGCTAATGGTACGCGAACTCGTATACGAGGCCTGGCTCTGTGGTGCGTGCCGTATCTTTGTATGTGTACATACTCTGCGTGCGTACGTGTGTACGTGTGTGCAAGAGGGTGGCGGGAATCAGAGAGGGTCAGAGAGGATCAGGGGCAAAGTGGCGGAGGAGCTGTATCGATGTCCGGGCGCGTTCACCATCGTCGGCACACACGCCGTCAGTATCCTGCAAACGAGTAGCACACTGTGTGCCTGTTTCGCTTCCTCTCTTAGCCCGGTCCCAAGCTACTGATATCTCGCTCTCGCAACATCGCCGCCGGTATATCTACCGCCATCAGAGGAATAGAGAAGACGGAGCACAGCTATCACCATCGCTGGAACTGCCACCGCCTTTCTTTCACCTGTAGAAGTATTCTTTCCTCCTCTTTCTACTCCGGACGCGCGTCGATGCTTCTCTACAGCCTCATCGGATACCGCTCAACTCGCCATTCTTGCTGTTCGCGCGTCTACAAATTATCAGCCGTAAATTTTTTCCTCCTGCTTACCCCTGTACCCGCGTTTCTCTTCTCTCTCTCTCTCTCTCTGTCTTTTTTTCTTCTCTCATTTTCCGTTTCGCTTTTACTCCTCCGAGCAACTTTCTTCTCGCACACACAAGTCTTCCTCCTTTTTTACCCCGGATCTTTTTCTATTGCTTCCACGGGGTACTGTATCGTGCCCATCTATATCCTGCGGGAAGCAACAAGCGCTGATAGGCGCCTCGTTCCGCATCACGCGCTCGGCAACCGAGCGAATCGAAAATTCTGCTGGTTATTTGGGGGCTTGCACTCGACGGTGATCTCGCCCGTGACAAACGTTGACACGCTGGATGCTGTGTTATTCGTACACAGGTGACACATTCCTGCTGAATTTTACAATTGCCCCCCTCCTCTCCCCTGGTACCCACAGTCGGGGACAAAAGTAGACTCCCGCTGCACCAGGATTGTTGCACTAGAAGCAGTGCGTACCCCCTCCAAAAAGCCAAGAAGAGGAGTGGTTTGCTCCGTGGTGATGCGCTGTATTGCGAACAGATGGTCGCGCACCCTTCGTTAGCCATGGACGATTTTGAGGCGACGAGACCAAAGGGCCTTGGGCGGTGGGGTTTTTAGAGGGTATGGGTAGGGATATATGATAGTCATATAGTCCCGTTTCCCCCGCATAAGATCTTAGGGGGTGTCGAGTCCCTCACTATCCCCTCCAGACGTTATCTGAAGAGGGGGTGTGCGTAAATGCATTTTCCTCACCGCCCTAAAACAAAAAAGAGTGCGTACCCCTCCAAACTCTTCCTGTACCCCCAGGGGTACGCGTACCATTCTTTGGGAAACACTGGTCTACGGAGTGCACTATCTCTGCTCTACAATATGTTATATCTCACGGTGAAGCAACAAGCGCTAGTTTCGTTGCGAAACGGCTGGTGCGTCCGCGAAGGAACGATTAAAAAATTCCTTTTATTTGCGAGAGGGGAGCTCGAGACACGACCTTGACCGCAGGAACAAGTTTTATCGACACGCCGATGTCGACGTTCCATCCCCCATGCTGTCTCTCCCTTTTCCACCCTGAACTCTCCTCCCTAGAACTCCCTTGGCAACCTTCTTTTTCCGGTCTCACGCTCCTCTTCGTACCTCGTCTTCTTCTCGTGGCCCTTTCGCGTTATTCCCTCGTTGAACGCCTTGTCCGTCGAGATCGATTTGAAGTTTCGCTGATGCAATCGTGATATCTATTGTTCGTGCTGAAGCGCCGCGCCACCGCCGCGCCGGTCTTATCTTGTTTTCACTCGAACGTGTGTGGATAGTTAAGGAAAAGAAATTGCTTATTGTTGCGCGGACCAGCCGAGGCCGGGCAACGTGTTTTTCGGGGGACGGCCACGCAAATATCATGGGACATACGCCGACAAAATATTGCCTCTGCGGGACTGGCACGTCAATATTTCCCGTTTTCAAGCGCTTTTATTATTTGACCGTCCACCGGGTGGGAGGGCGTCCCTTCCCATCGCCTCGAAATGCAGTCGGTTTACTCTTTTTATGTAATTGCTTCGCACCGTCACTAGATTGACTAACGCGAACCGTTTTTGATTATTTCGCACGGTCTCTGCATGGCGTAGCTTGCTGCTGTCCAGACACCGATACAGAAAACTCGCTTATTGATTATTCCTTCGCGAGAACAGTCCTGTAAGTAAGTGCGTCTAGAATGTATTAGGTTATTGCATATGAAATGTCCTCTTCAGAATGCTAATGTTATGAATAGAAATAAAAACTTTCTATCGGAATTACAACAAGCTGGGGTGAAATAAATATTTAATTTCTAAGTTATCATTACTATATACTAATTACTATATATAAGTCATTACTATAAATTTCACCAAGAAATACTGTTAAAATCCACTGGTTTATTGTACACCATTTTAAGGTACCAAAGTGATTTTTAAGGTCCTACCTTCAGGTTTTAGTTTGGGGACTCTCAAATGCTTACTTCCTCCACCAACGCGCACTGGAAGGGGACTGTGGGCGCTATGGTGGGGACAGTTTTTCCTCAATTGAGGCAAATGTGCCCAGCACTACTGCAGAAGATTGACCGCATTCAAAACTAGGTTACAACAACGGCATACAATTTTTCAGTGTTATACAAAAATTGTATACAGTGTTTAATGCAACAGATTTTTGTTACCACTAACTTTTAATAAATATTCTTACATCAACCATTAATCAAATGTGAAATCAATTTGTTTCTGACACAAATCTCAGTTCACGTATCGGCCAACACTTGTTAATTTTTATAAACTACATAAATTTAAAGAGTAGCAGAGTAGACCAACTAATAAATATTCGAACGAAATTAGATGCAGAAATTTTTTATTATAAATGGATCGAAATGTTGGAAAATCCAGAAATTTCCGGTACAATACCATCACGCTTGCACATTTTCGCTTGAATCGTAATCGCTACTGAACAGAAATAATTAAAAAATCATTAGCCATAACCGTAAACGAAACTTTTATTTCCTTGTTTCGTTCTAGTTCTGCAATAACATTTTATGCGAAACAGGTAATTAGGAAAAATTTGTTCTTTCTCTCTTTCTCTTCTTTACTTGTTCATAAATTATGCCTAATGTGTCTGTAAATCAGCGTAACGTTCACAAAATATTTTGCAGATTGACATTAGAATTTTACAAACATATTATGGTGCTTTCATTTCAATTTTACATTTAATAGATTAATATGTTTCGGCAATTTAGTGGAGCAACCCTTGTTTCTTTTGAAAAATTAAAAAGATCGATTTCTTCATAAAGTTTGACAGTGAGAAATTCTACAACAATCATCAAAGTTAATAAACAAATCAAAATAAACACATTTTTGTAATACTAAAATTACATAAAATCATCTAAATTTATTTGATTTTTCAAGAAATGAAAAATTAAATTTCTGATTTTGTTATGCTGAAACGTTTAAGTACATTGTTTGAAATATACAACCTTCCCTTGTTTTCATGGTTTCGTACCATCAGGTTTATTATTTTTCAACGTATTTTCAACGTTTTGTTTACAATAAACACTGTTTAAAATCCAAAGTGTTGGCTCCGTCCGCCATCACAAGGGCAGCCCTTTGAGTTTTCTTAGGCGACGTATCACGTGCAAACGCCATCAAAGCCCGAACGATCGAAAGATCAACAGCTCGACGTTGCTCTATGTTTGATGCAGTTTTTCTTGACTTTCAGGGCTCTCAAATATTGCTGCCTCGTGAATTATAATTATTTTATTAGCGTTCTACGCAAGATAATTTTTAGCTGTCGCATAAATTACAGTTAGCTGTGGAAAGAAGTGTGAAACATACATTACCGTTCTGTTTTTTCAATTCTTACAAAATTACATTCTTACAAAACCAATTCTAACAAATAAGAATTTTACTTCTATTTTAATTCTAGCACATGAATAATTTTTAATACTGAAAACAAAAAGACATGAATGGTGTAACATGTATATATAGAGTGTGTGCATCCAAAAAACTGGGTCACTAAACAGCAATTAATGACCTTGAATGTCCTTGGAGTGACCTTCAAAGCCCAACATATCGTAGGTAGTAGTAACGTTTTAATTTAGAATTTAAAGTGAATTTGCTCACTGTCATCCTAATTCTTCGTCTCGATTAAATTACTTCTTTCTTTAAATAAATCGATTAGCTTGCATAAAAATATCTGCATACAACGTAAATTTAAAATTACGTTATGTTTTCTGTATAAGTATAACGTAAATTACTTCATTTAATGATTTAATTTTTTTCCGTACCTTATTTCAGTATTTAAAAAGGAAAAAATCAATTCTTCCTCTTGATTTTGAAATCGTAATATCTATTTAAATAGATATTACGGAACAGGAACGAAGTTCGATTACTATACACATGTATAACGATGAAGTCTAAGAGTGGGGGAAGAACCTAAGCGGGGAAGGTGCCGCGTATGACTCGTGAGCTACAAGTTGGAACTCCCTGATGTAAAAGAATAAAATTTGTAACCACTACAAAATGATATCTTTTTATTTAAAAACTCTCGACAGAGATTTATACATATACACGTGTTAATGTGTTTGAATTTTTCTCTTTAAATGACCCGTAGTGTGGGAAATGTTTGTATGAAAAACTGAAAATGGAACAGCCTGTATATCCGAAAACAATAAAACAATTTGATAAGAAAGCACTATCTGGCGTTGTTTGTTTTCGTCGAGTCGATGTTTTTGTAAGTTCGAGCGTGGAATTGCGAATCGTAACGGAAGCGAAATGTTTTTTCAACATTCGAATGTAGATCGATATGATGGAAGCTGGGAATCGACGCGAAACAAACGGAACTCGATTCTTCGGCTATAAAGTAAAAGAGCGTGCCGCGAATTTCGGCGGAACTCGGCCTCGCGAACGAGTACGCCATAGTTATTAGAAATAGCAAGTGACTTGATTGGTTGGGCGCAGATTTAATCGAACGTTCTAATCACTGTCAATATCATTATCGGTGAAATATACCGTTCGTGCACACAAATCAACGGCCCCTGTGTGCGCGGGATCCTCGTTTCCGTGTGCGTAATCGCCGGTGTGTATGTAAAGAGCTCTCTACAACGAGCTCCTCTCTCGTGGTTATACAAGTATCACGCGCTCTCGATTTTGCATTATAACCGGCGTTTATGGTTATTGTTCAACTTGATACTATGCACTCGCGAAATATTGGTCTTTCGATCACGGATTAAAGCTTCCGAACTTTTCCGAACTTGCACGCACGCACGTTAATTAATCGTGACAGGGCAGTCTTATTAGAAGATTATGCAACTTTCTAAAAAATTTTTATATTTCTATATTTATACTGGGTTGGAAAGAAAGTTCGTAGCGTTTTCAAATTAAGTATCGAAGATAAAATTAAGGTATTTATTCATATGTTTATTCAATAACACGAGAAGTTACCTCGGGAATGAAAAGAGTAAAAGAACAAAAAGTAATAGAACAGAATGGAATATACGTTATTGAATAAATCTATGAATAAACATCTGAATTTTAGCTTCCAATTTTAATTTACAAACGCTACGAACTTTCGTTTCAACCCAATAGTTTTACTTTAATATTTACTCGGATATTCTACAGTGGATCCAAAAAGTATCCAAACACTAAATTTCCCCGAAATTGTCGATATTTCAACTATTATAATTTCGTTAAAAAAAATAGTGTAACAATTCAATTTTTGCATGATGCAGCAGGTGAAACTTTCGAGATGCTTTTTCAGTTCAAAATGTTACAAATTGAAACGCGTGTGAAAACGTTGAAAAATTTTTCTCGCGATTCGAACTACCGTAGATTTCAAGATCGAAGGTTTCCGTTCACAACGTATGTTTAAAACTTGATCTACAATTTTTTGTAATCCATTTATTGAGCTTTGACTATAAGGTATACTGCCATCTTTGCAATCCGTACGAATACACCGTAAAACTTTTACACCGCCGAACTTATTCCTCATTTATGTTGTATAAAACAGCCCAAAAAAATCGTAGATTAAGCTTCAAGCAGACGTTGTAAGGGGAAGATTGAATCTTCAAATCGCGGTAATAGTCATTTAGACAAAAATTTTGTTATTGTTTTTACAGACGATTTAATTTGTAGCATTTTTTACCAAGTATGTGTCTTCAAATTTTCACCTGCTGCATCATGCAAAATAATATATAACAAAATGAATGATTCCTTCCGAAAGAAGGGGCTTCAAGCTTTAAAATAAATTCAAATTCATTATTATACAATACTATCTTTTTTTAAAGAAATTGTCAAATTTTGAATATCGATAATTTCTCGGTAATCTACTGTTCAAAAACATTTTAGATCTACTGTGTGTTTCATACGTAGTTTTTACATTTGCACATTTATGTTTTCATTTTAATATTTACTCGGCTATTGTATTTGAATTTCAACATCGTGGATGCAAACAATAATTGGAGTGAAATATAAATTTGATTACTAATGAATTCAGTAAATGAAAAATGTATCTTCGCAATACAATATTTCGACGTTTGTTAATAATTCTTCTATCGTCATTTTAATTTCGGGAACGAAACAATGAGTGGAGTGAAATGTAAATTTATTTCGCTGATGGTTTGTCGACTGTATTCATACTCGTAAAAATGTAGACGTTTGTTAATAATTTTTAAATTGTTCTTTTCACTTAATGTTTGAACAGGAAGCAATAATGACTGGAATAAAATATGTTCCTTTTTGCTAATGAATTTTTATACTTGTGCATATGTATTTTTATTTGGATATTTGTTAATAATAATCATTATATTTTTGTCCTCGCTTCAATCGACAAATTCAATGAACGACAAATTCTGCATTAAATTTCAATTGTACCTGCATTTCGTAAGTTTTTTAAGCTTTTTTTGCAACTCATAAATGCATAAGGATTCACAATGCACTCGTGCGCTTTTAATTGGTTTCATTTGTTATTTGTCACATTTTTAACGGTAAAAGTGAAACAAAAATCCCAGTAAAATATTATTTGTCCATCAATAGGTTCGCTAAATAAAATATAATTTATACTGCGTAAACGTCACATTTTTGCGTATTGTAACATTTCGAGGATGATTATACCTTATAAATGCATACAAACACGTACTTTATATAGACACTTTTATTAAATTTGTCTTTTGTTAGCGTTTTTAAACGTGAAAAGGAAACAGCAATTACAGTGGAATGTAATTGTTTCCACTTTGTACTGTGTTTTTGGTCTCGTAATTTTAGTTCTGAATGATTTTTATATTACAATTACCAGCTCTTGTTTAATTTGTTAATTTGCTTCAATGGCCGTTGTCAAAGAACAGAGTCTTGTAGTAAAAATTAAACGAAGTAGCCTACATAAGTTTTCTAGTTTAAAATGCCTTTTCGACGTACGTCTTTTTTAACGCGTGAAACGTTCGTTATTTCCGTTTTCAGTTTTCATAGCAGTGAATTTATTAATCGAAATACGTGGCCGTTGAAGTCGACACATTTTTCCTATCCAGATAGAATGTTCGCAAATTTCTCAAAACGAGTGACGTTCCAGATTTTATAAAATTAGACAATGCACTTTCCGGGGCTGGAAACAATTTGCCAGTTAAAAAAGCTGTTACGAACTAAAATACTCAGCTTTTCACCATTCGACGTACATATGTACTCGTTCGATCTCTTGTTGATTATAATTCTATCCGACACCCTTTCTAAACGGCAAAACGTTTCCAAATTTGAAAGCTGCAGAAAATACATTTTCTATGTTTATTCCGGTTGACATTTTACTTTTAACTTCTAGAGAAATAACGAAATTTTCCTAAATTTTTTCAGTTTCGAAACTCATACGACGTTTTTTCGCACCTGTGTTTGTCTCATAGTGATCTTCTCGAGGAAGAAGAAAACGTCTGAGTGAAACATTCCCAGAATAAGATCCTTGGAATTTGTTTAACTTTTCTCGTCCAGTTAAGTCGATTTCCATCTCGTCCTCTTCCGAGCACGTTTGTTGCCCGCCGCGCCGTTCCTTTGTCTTAAGCACGGTAAAACGTAGAATGCATAATTAGACGTCCGTGGAGTTATTATGTGTTAACATAATATAACACATTTATACTTGCTAAGAGGATAAAGACAGAGGGCACTCGTCGCAACTGAGACAAGCGGTTTTAAAGCGGTTGGAAATAGAAAGGAAATTCACTTTTATGCACTTTCTCATCAGCGAAGACAGAAACTGTAATTGAACTTTTCGTTCAAGAAGAATTCTACAGTTTTCTCTGCGTTAATCGGCGTAGTTTTTAATTGCCTATAAAAGAGTATTAGGATCGTGATCTCGTGATATCTCCTCGAAATTCCATCTTGGCAACTATTCGCGTTTTTAAACGCGTTTAAGTTTAAGGACGATATCCAATAAATGGAAAATCTAAAATTCAAGCTTTAAAAATAGTAGTTTAATATCATCAATGTCGCAACAGTTTTTCGTGAGGTAAATATAAATTTTACTTTTTTCTTAAAATAATTATTTTCCAACAGTATTAGTAAATGGAAATTGTAATAAAAAATTAACCAACTCAAGACTACCATTTTTTACAGATTTTTATGTAAAATAAAAATATTGTGCAAGTCAATTGTAAGAAACGCAGAAGTTAAATATAAATGCACTTCCTCTTTTAATATTTTTAAGAAGTTGAGAATAATATAACAATATCATTCAATTCTTCTATTGTTTTTACAGTTTCGTTTTTCACCAATCCATTTTTGTCATAAATCAGAAATCTCTTTTTAGGAAGTGCGACATGTTTGGGACACCCTGTACTTTACCAAAAACTGTTATGATGTCAATATTCTAAAATTATTAATGTTACTTTAATTTTACATTTATTATGTACTGTACTCTAACTTTACAAGAATCTATATTTTAATACTGCTACTTTTAATGTTACTCCAATGTTAGATTTTGTATTTATTATACAGTGTATTTTAACTTTACATCTGTTATGATATTAATATTACGAAACTGCTATTCTTAATTCTGAGAAACTGAGAATTGAAGGGAACTTAGAATCAACTTAGAATTGAAGTGAATTAAGAATAGCAGTTTCATAATATTACGATCATAACAGTTGTAAAGTTAAAATACACTGTATAATAAATACAAAGTCTAAAATTGAAGTACCATACAATAAATCTAAAATTGAAGTAACACATGTTAATAATATATATATATACAATAATAAAAGTTAATAAGAATATATTGATGTCGTAACAGTTTCTGGTAAAGTTAGAGAATACACTAAATATAAAATAAAAAATTGAAGTATCTGTAAAAATAGCAGTTCGAAAATGTCAAGTTCACAAAACTGTGTCACAGATAGTGAAAACCATAAGTATAAGTACAAAAAGTTCCATGTAAATAAAAAGAGTTCCATTTCGAAGAAGATGGTCGACAAAAATAATTTATAATCTTCGAACATGCAAGGTAACTATAATGCTGGTATATTATTGAATTTAAAAATAGGTTTGAAAGTGCTAAAACTTGATTGTTTGAATTTAGAAACTAAAGAGTAGATAATAGGACGACACAACTCCCTGAGAAATATTCTGTAAACGTTTCCCAAGAGAAGAAGTCTCGTTTGGGAAACGATCTGCATGAAATTATTCCTAACAGAAACAGATTTCGTAGCACGGGGGAAATTATAAAGACATTGCGGGAGCATCAGAATCATTCATGTAATATTTTCTTCCATGGCCTCGGGAGACATCAAAACTGTCCTGTGCTTTGAGGCAACGGATGTGCACTTCAAGAGTATCAGAAAGCACTTAAATTTATAATAATTTAAGCTTGCAACCTTATTCGAAGACGTGCAGCCAGAGAAACGATGCAGTTTTGTATTATTAGTTTGTTACAAAAACTCTTTACACTGAATAATGCAAGTACAATCACAAAATTAAAATATTAAATATTGCCATTTTGTAGATATTTGAACAAACTCGTATTAAAATGTGTTTTCTGTTTTGTCACATATTAACAAACTTTTAATTAATCTACTTATAAAACTCCACGTGCGAATAGAAAATAGAACTACAACGCCAAATAAAAATTAGTGCAGATTATAAACATTTAAACAAATTCATATTTTACAGTTTTGTAATATATTGACAAACGTTTACTTTTAACTTTCAAGAACTACTCTTAAAAATTCATATTCATAAGGGTTGTGTATTATGTAAATGGTATAGATCATACATAAGAAACGGTAAGCCGACAAATTTGTTCTACAAAACTTTTGCGTAGTTCATTTTATATTCTGATCCTTCGTCGATTTAGAATCGACTGTTCCGAAAAATGAAGTTCCGCATGGAAAAAATTTCACCTCACATTTTTCATTTATTTAAAGAAAAATTCATTCTGCAATTCTCGTTTATTTTTCCATGAAAAATCAATTCGTTTTCTATTTTCCACAACACCCGACACACCCACGAAGTAAGCACATATTCCCGAATGTAAATATTTATGTAGAAATAGCTGTTTTCCTGTTCAAATTCGAAATTAAATTTGCATTATTGTGCTACTTCTTGAAGCCTAAAAAACATTTTGTTGAATTAAAAAATTGCTTGTAAGTTAAAATAAAATGAATAAGTTATTCAAAATATATTAATATGTTTTTTTACACTAATTTATTAAAATTATTCAACAAAGAAATACATTCTTACGTGTTATCTGTTTTCCACAATCAACTTGGTAAATGTGTATTTTGCATAAAGATCGAGATTCCCGATGCTAAATAAAAAAGAGAAAAATCTGTAAAATTAGGGGCACAAGCGAATTTATAACGTACACGCTAATACCTGCGAAGTATATTGCGACGTCTACAGGGTTTCAAGCAGCGAACGCAACGGTTTTCTGAGCAAGCATACTCGCGTGGTGTTCGGTGCACAATTGTGCGGCGAGTTCTCGCGGAATTTGAAATTCACGAATTTGAATCTTTCAGTGGCCGCCGCCTGGACCGTCACGGCTGACAAAAACCGGTGATGACTTCGTCTGGCCGGGGCGAATGCCTTCGAAAATATACAATGAGGCGCAATAAAGAACCTTTCTCAAAAACTACATTGTCCAGGGCAACCGCAGCGTGACCCGAACGCGTGACTTGAACAACGACGTGTCACCATGTACTGCTCGTATACCAATCCTTATATCTCTCCGTGTACGTGTGCGTATGCATGTGCTCTGTTTCACAATTGTGGAGCCGGTTTTAGCGAAGGGCAAGAACAACGGGCAAAAGGGTTGATATACTACTGTAACGTGGGCCTTGTACGCGTACTTCACTTGAGCTTGTCCGAAACCGCTCAAATGATTCCAGTTGTACCGATACAACCACGCCCGAGTTGTCATTAATCACGTTGCTAGTCCCATCCCGCTGTACCAATCGAAAATCGAAACATGCCTATACATTTGTCTTAGTACGAGTGGGTTCTCTTGATTCGAATGTACGATAGCGATTCGTCTTCTGCTAACAATGCGACGCTTTGTTACCAACCCCCGCCATCCTTCATAATTGAGCAACTGCTCGGATTAATCCTCCACACATATCCGTTGAGGTGACACATTTTTCACTAGCGCCGAACGAATAGTCCGCTCTACGTCGTTTTATTAGTAGACTCGGGATTCTATACACATTCGTAATAAAAATAACTAGGTGCAATTTGAAATGCGGTATTCTGATTATTGAGCTCTAAAAAAGTAAAAATTTCATTAATTCAGTACTGTAATTATAGCAAATATTAACTGTTAGAATATTAGACTAAAATTTTCATTAAATTAAATTTGTATTTAATCGAATTAAAATATGGTACAAATTTTTATAGACATTATTCAATGAAATTCTTATTAAATCAATGATGCAACCTTCAATATTGAATTCAATCAGAATATATTCAAAACCTTTATAAACATTTCTTTTTACCACTATATCAGTTGCAGAAATTATTAAGAAGTTTCAATCTGACTGAATTCTTCAGAATAACAATACAAGCCATGTCCAATCTAAATTAATTTGAGATACTTAATGCATTTTAATGCAATTTGAAATGAGGTATTCTGATTTCGAACTCCCAAACAGTCAATTTTTTTTCCATTTTAGTAAAGTAGGTATTATTGAGTACTTAGTATTGAGTATTGAGCAGAGAGTATTGGGCATTGAGTATCGAATATTCAGTATTAAAAGTATATACAATACTTCTTGAGAAACTAATAATTTCGCAAAAAATACACTTTGAAAGTAATTTCAACTTTTGCAGACCGTCAAGAGATAACGTTTTTGAAAGAGTCTGGTAAAAAGGTGTTCTGAGAAATTCTACAATTTTCATTAACTTCATCGCATTTCTTAATTAACGCTCTACTTTGGACAATAAATTACGCAGCACCACGGAAGATTGAAGAACTCTATTTTCTTTAAAAACTCGAAGCTTCTTTTTCAGTGTAAACTTCCGAGAATACTCTTCACTCGGCTCACGCAGAACTTTGAAAAAATAACGAAAATCTGATCCTTCAAAAGGAACTCTCGTTATTAAACTTTCCTAATAAACTGCTTGATTAAACAAAATGAAAGTCACTTAATAGTCGTTGTTTCTCGATTATTAGCGAACATAGACTCGAAAATATAAACCTAAAAATATAATAATAGTATACTAATTCATAAAGATGATTCTCATTAGTGTGGAGTTAAGTGGTGCATTTGTATTTGTAATTAAAATAATGGTGGTGGTCTTGCTGTTCAAGACGATAGCATAATCAACAATAGCGCGTGTGGACAGCTACGACGCATTAGAGTTAACGCGACGACGTTATAATTGCTCGAATTATGCAGAATAAAACGCATTACCGTTTAATTTATACGAAAGCAGTGT
Source organism: Lasioglossum marginatum (assembly GCA_028455795.1). NCBI lineage: Eukaryota > Metazoa > Arthropoda > Insecta > Hymenoptera > Halictidae > Lasioglossum > Lasioglossum marginatum. The sequence goes on along the minus strand of CM052251.1, from coordinate 1,793,889 downwards.
TAGATTAGAAAGATTTGCATAGGGTGATAGACAACTTTGTGAACAGGGAGCCTCGAAACAGTATAAATATAGGGTACTGTCAAGCATGAGGAGGACGTTCAATTTGATCCCAGTTTAAGTTCAAATTGAATCGCCAGTGCGCAGATGATTCAATTCGAGTAACGTCGGTATCTTTACCCTTTCCCAATTAACTAAATTAGCTCGTAAGGCTGCATGAGCTGGCTCTCATCATGCTGTCGAAACCACTGAAACAGCACTTCGACAAATACACTTCTTGAGCAGTGACAAATTTCACTATTATTATTTATAACGTCGGTAATGGAAATGACTGATCTACAAGGTAGTTCACCAGATTACTATTATCATTATTATCATAATAAGTAGACTGCGGATTTTATGCAATTATGGCAAAAATGGGTAGGTTCAATTTAAAATAGATTAAAGATTAAGAGAATTTAGAAACATGAATTTACTATTTTAGTAAATTATACTATACAACGTATTAAAATTATTAAAGGTCGAAAGAATTTTTTACGTAGCCCCTCCATTTTAAAATTAATGCACAACATTATTATTTTGCATAAAGATCCGCAGTCTAATAATGAGTAACAAATAATGAATAATAAGTTTGGATTAATTTCTTATTTTCTAATCTCTTAAAAACAAATACAAGTTCCACAAATATAAATGACAACAAAGTTTGGGAGCTATATTTAATATAATTAGTAAACAAAATTGTTTAAAGTAAGTAGCAGTCAAGGAACTGTCTTTTGAAGTCAATTTCAAACGTAACACTTAAAATAGTTGGGAGTTGTTTTGGCAAGAAAATGGAAAGTAATTCGGAGTGCAAAGGGTTAATGCAAACACGCGTTCAAACGATTCTGTGGGGTAGCATAAACGGCCCACGGCTCGCAAACGCGAACATGTAATATATCGTGGTCGGCGGTTTCTAATTTGTAGTGGCACAGGTGAATGTGAATAATAATATAACATATAGGCGTGTCGGTACGGGGCAAGAGATATGCAGATACGTCACGGGAAGTGTTCTACGTCCCAGCCGGGAGCAGTCGATCGGCAGATACCGTCATTGTTAAGTAACAATCGCGCGAACCGGTAACGTCGGATAATATTAAGTTACGAATTCCGCTGGGTAATGCCGCACTGACAGTGAAAATCGATTTCCGCAACAACTAGTTTCTGCTTCGTATTTCCCCTTCGAGCACAGACCCGTTCAACCTCGATTCGTACGGAGTTTCCCGAGGCCGCTGCATAACATTCGAGAGGGGGGGAGGGGGAGGTTCACACTCCCGAGCAAAATGATAGCACCATCTTTAATTTCTCGGTGACTAGAACATGCGAAGCGTTCATTTTACTCTATGATATTTTTACGCGACGTAACAGGTGCAAAACTGAAGATTTTTTCTAAGAAATGCTGCAAACTCAAACGTCTTCAGAAACTTTCAAAAACATTCTCGGGACTGAAACCACCGTAGATTTGACGACTGAAGGTTCCTCTTTACAATGATGCTTTAACAATTGAGGTAGGATTTTTTCCCACTTTATGTGGAATGAAAGTGAGGAACAACTTCGGTCATATAAAACCCTCGTGGTGTAACTTGTACTTAAAATCTCTCTTTCGCAGCTTGATGAAACGAGTAAAATAAATCGTGCATCAATGTTTAAGGTGTCGTTGTAAAGAGGAAGCTTAAATCTTTAAATTTTTGGTGATTTCGGTCGCGAAATAAATTTTTCAAATTTTTCACAGATGTTTGAATGTATAGCATTTTCGAGAAAGAACGTATCAAGATGAGTCCAAATTTATTGTCGTGCGATCATTTTTTACATAATTGTCACAGTTTAAATATAGTTTCTAGTTTCTAATAATCCAAATACTTTTTGGAGCCCCGATATATTATTCTCAGCCTGTTATGGCAAGAAATAGATTTCTATTTCATTTTAATGTGTTGTAATTGTTGTAATCGAGGTAGAGATTTCTTATTTTGCATAAAGTCTGATTATTCCTATTTAGAGTCATCAATTTTAAACACTTTATGACATCAGACATGATTAGTAGACAACGGATTTTATGCATTTATGACAAAAATGGGGAGGCATAATTTAAAACAGTAAAATCATTAGAAGAATTTAAAAATGCGATTATATTATTTTCAACGTATTAAACATATAAAGAAAGAAAATAAATTTCTATTTCACTCCAGTTTGTTGGAAATCAGGTAAAAAATTTTTATTTTCCATGAAGGTTCGCTGTACAATGATTAGGTTATTATTGGTCAAGTGTTTTACAATTCCGCAATTGGCTATAATTTTAAGATTATATAGTTATAATTTTTAATTATTACATATGATTTCAATAGCACATTTCATGGCTACCATAAATAAAAGCAGTGAAATTCCATTTATGTTATCTACTAAATAAAAATTAACAAATTGATAGGGTATCGTTTTGTCCCTGAATGTATCGAGAAATTAAAGACAGCACACGTGTGCGACCATTTTATCCAGGAGTGTAGATGCAAAAGGGTTTCCGGTGGCCCTGGTCCCTGCAGCCATCTCTTTGTTCCCACTTTCGGCCTCATAAAAGAGTAAAGTCTTCCTGATTCGTTAATTGCGACGACGACAAGAGGAGGACCGAGGCGCCGAACCGCAGTGCGAAATCGATCGACGTTTCTCTGATTTCCGCTGAAAGGAAACTCTCGGCGAATTTCAGTTTCATTAATTTCGAAGATCTCGCCCTCGGTCCGGCGAGGAACGCCACTTGAACATTGTCGTCTATCGAAGGAGAGTCCACTTGAAAATTCCAATCACACCCCGTTACCGAGTAGCTCGAAGAAAAAAGACAGTTTTCTTCGCAACGTTTAATCGGAACTATTCGATGAATCTAAATCGAGCGGCGCGTTCTCTCCTACCGCTGTTCGCCTAGCAGCGGGGTCGAAAAATTTTCCCGCCTCTCGTTGGTCGCGCGGAAGACTTATCCGAGCCGTGAGCAAAATCTTTATCATCTGCGTCGCGAATCTGATAACGGGGAAATTCGACGGACGCCCGCCGTACAATTAACTGCTCCCGGAAAAACTTCTCGGTTATGTGGGAAACTCGTTTGCATCTCGTCACGCGAAAATTATGTACGATTTTTACAGTTAGGAGCATAATTGATCACACACACTTTAAATCAAAATAAC